>JAACJT020000034.1:7685612-7711881 GCA_009936485.2 Gymnarchus niloticus
ATCATAGCTAGCCCTGGTAAAGGAGTCTTCATCATAGCTAGCCCTGGTAAAGGAGTCTTCATCATAGCTAGCCCTGGAAAAGGAGTCTTCATCATAGCTAGCCCTGGTAAAGGAGTCTTCATCATAGCTAGCCCTGGTAAAGGAGTCTTCATCATAGCTAGCCCTGCTTCATTCATCACCATGCCTCAACTCACGCCAAGAGAAGCAAGACCAGGATCATCACTCCGGGGCTGACAGCGTAACCGAAGACTGTAGTCCAAAATGCAGGAAAGTCCTGTTCGATTGTCTCAGTAATGACATCATATATTTTCTCTTTTCCACTGTTTTAGAAGGAAGAATCGCAGATTAATACCAAATCCTAGCGCTATGAGTGGAAACAAATCTACTAATGCAGAGAACCAAGCATCCAACAAGACAAACGTTATACAGCACAGTGCTGTAGCGTATATTATGGAAACACATATCATTATGGAAATTATTGGCCTGATTCTGTGGGCCTCTAAAAGCGTGCTTCATGTTTCTTGAACACATCAAGCATGGTACCTGAAGGGGCCACAGTCAGATGAAGGTGGAAAAGTCATAATAGCGTAGACCACAGGCAGCACACTGAGGAAGAGGAGGAGGAGCAAGAGGCCCATGTAGAAATTATTAGACTTGGAGATTTTGAAGACTTTCTTGTGAGGTATATTGCAGCACATCACTGCCCAGGTCTGGAAGTATAAAGCTGACACAAGGCGAAGCACATTGATACCCAACAGGCCAGGAGAAAAGAAGGCTCCTACCCTGAAATGTAAAAATTAGAACTTGAGTTTTTCCTCTGTTTGATTTTTAAAACAATTGCATGACCAGCAAACATCTTCTTCACAATCTATAAAGAGAAAGGACAAAGCAACATCAATAGAGAATCCAGCCAATCAAAACTGCTTGCCAATCTCATTGGCTGGAATTGAGTCTGGGCTGCATGATGCCACTGGTTTTATCGGTCACTTGAAGAATGGAAGGTCTTCCACCCAGTTCAAATTGTAGATGTCTCACGTGACGGCATATCACCAAATGTCTGAAAGCAGGCAGCTTGGGAATGCATTTCAAGACATAAGCTTATGCAATCTATGCAATCATAGAGCTTAAAAAATGAATTTCATTTGTTTTGATGTTTGAACAAATTTTGAACAGGCCACAACAATACTTGAAGTAAGATACTGTATATTGACACAACTTTAAATGTTTACTGTGGTGTTGTAAAATTCCACGAACTAATGGCTTCTCTTGAAGAACATGAAAAAAATCTTCCTGAAAAAAACATACACAGTTTAAATTCAGCTGTGATGAAATCAGTGAATAAAACCCAGGGGCCTGAGACACTTTGCTGTTAAGTGCACACAAAAACTTTTTCTCCTACTGTAAATCTTCTATGGTGCTTTTTAGCAGTGTCATTGTCTTACCAGATCATTCCTTGACTGAAGACAAGTGTTAGAACATTCCCACTGATGTCAAACTCCGCATATGATGGCTGAAATAAGTAAAAAAAAAAAAAAAAGGTCAACATTACGGATATTAATAAAGTAAACAAAAAAATCTTTATTAATACGAATGGTAGTTCTGAATGCATATACTGTACAAGATAGAATGTCCTTGTAATACAACTAAAACCCACAATATCATGTTGTCTTCTTGAACTGCGGCTGACAAGTTTACAAGATTAAAGATATTTATTTTAAAAAAATATGTCAAATAAATCATTTTAACCCATCAATGGCTATAGAAAGGGGGCATGGTGGCTCAGTGGCTAACACTCACACCTCCAGGTTGGGGGTTCAAATCCCCCATCCACTCTGTGCATCTTCTCCACCTACTCCACAGCTTTCCTCCAGGTACACTGGTTTCCTCCCACAGTCCAAACGCACACAATTTAGACTACTTGGCATCTCTAAATTGCCTGTAATGTTTGAGTATGTGTGTGCTAGACAATGGCTTGGCATCTCATCCATGGTGTACCCCAGGCATGTGACCTATGCTACACAAGATAGGCTCCAGGCCTGTTTGTGACCCTGACCAGGATAAGCAGCTTGAGGATGGATGGATGGATACATAGAGAAAGGCAGACATGAAAGCCTATTTACTTCATGCACATGCAGAGTCTGGTATACAGATTATCTTGCTTTTTTGGTGGTTGGCATGGAGATTTAATGCACAAATATGCAATTTGTGCTACAGAATTCCGAGTACAATGACAGTGTTAAGCACTTTAAAAGGATAGTGCTAAAAAATGATAGCATCCAGTACTCACAAATGCCATTTCAAGGTCCCAGCACCAGCAATAGTTCAGGAAGCGAACTGCCACCGCTCGGAGGAAATCAGCGATGAAGATGGTCATGTAGGTCACCTGGATGTCTGATATTGCCAACTTCATGAATTCCTGTCAAAAAATAGTGCATGTGTTTTGTAGGTTTTTCTATAAAAGGTAAAAATTTCTAAATCTTTACTCCCCACACACTTAGACAAGTAGAAAGATAGATAAAGATGGTCAGACAGACATGCATTAAATTATTCAGATGCCACAACTCTTTTGCAGAAATTCTAAATCAAATTACAGGGTTTATTTGAATTGCTCATTTTGAATTTGTGGAATTCTGCACATTGTAAGATTTTTAGGTGTGATTTAATGCCTGGTAGAGATTTTAATTTTGCACAATTTTTAAAAACATGAGAGTAATCAGTAGTAATCAGTTGTGGATAATAGTCATTAGTTGTAAAGACTGGTGACTATTTGGGCAGATTGTTACAGCTTAATGATCAAAAAGCTCAGTGAAAACTGACTTACAATCCCAAGAGCAGATTCCCAGCAATACCCCCTGGGGACGTCGCCGGGGTGGACAGGAAATTCCAGGCCGGCCGTGCCGTTCTCGAGCTCGGTGGAATTGCCATAGAAGTCCTTCAGGGCCCACATGGTGGTGTTTTTGAGGGCCTTTTCCTCTTGGATCTGAGAAACAACACATGCTCCATCACATCTCAGCTTCACTTTAGCAGCAAGCTAAAACCTCAGCACCATGCCTGTGGTTCGACTGGACGGCTAACGATTTTGAATCTGATTTTACTGAAAAAGCTCTATAACAGTGTTTTATATATGTATAGTAGCTTCCATTTAATATCAGATACATAATATTGCACGTAATAGCATATATGGTGTATATTTATACTATATAAGCATATAAGCGAGTTAACATGGGGTAAGTGATCATATTCTCTCTGTAGCCAACATTGTTGGCCAGCGCCTTACACGCTTGCGAGGCACCTGCTCCAAAGAAGTCGTGTAGAATTGTCCTGCTGTACCTTTTTATTCACTTCAGTGTACAGGGCGAGAACGAGGCTGTATAAGTTTGCAAGGAAGAGTGCAAACAATCGCCACAGCTGCCACTTGAGGGCGACACGAGGGTGGTACTCCTCCATCTCAGCGATGCCCTCAAAGAGGGGAGGACAAACAATTGCAAGCACCGAAACAACCAACTGAACCTGGCAGGAGAAGGAAGAAAAAGCATCATCCGGCAGACCTTTGTGAAGACATCCCAGAGTGCTGCTCAAAAGTAGATGAAACCCCTCGTTTATGAGACACACCTCGCAAAACCTTTCCATCTGTCTCCCGAGCACTCGAGTACGGGGTCAGACAGAGCCTGAAACTTATCTGAGGAAAGACGTGGCGAGAGACCAGCCAAGGTGGGACCACAGTCAAGTACAAGGCAGACCCTCACTATGGGGAATCTAGAGAAGGTAATTCGACTAACTTTGTGTATTTTGACCACAGGAGGAAACCTGTACAACACTGGGAGAACATGCAACCTCCAAACACAGACAGAGACCGAAGAGGAACTGAATCACCAACACGGGAAATGGGAGGTACCAACGATACCCAATTACCCATCGTGACCAGCCATCTCATAAAGAAACTAAAGCCAAATATGTTCTCTTGGTACTCGTCAATACTTAAGATTCTTGGAGAAAATTCAAACCCTTTTCAAGGTCTTCACTTTTTCCTTTTTAATTTATTGCTAGTTTGGCCGTAATTGTAGTATTGTTGCCACTTCAACTTGTAGTCAGCCTAGCGCGTTCCTCTAGAAAAAGTCTCGAAATCATAGTACCACCACAAGCATTCGTTGCTACTATAACGTTAGTTTAGGGTTTGTACAAAAACCTAGAAGAACATCGGGAACATCTCCTCTCAGCTAAATTCTTATAAATGGCAGTGCCATTTAGCTACCTTCATGAAGTTGATGATTAATATTGGAATCAGGTACATCTAGACAGGTGTGCAGATTCTTCGATATTGTTCCATTATCCTATTGCACATAATTTATGACTTTTATTGTAGTTCTGTGGGGTTACCGCATGCGTATTTAGATTGTTCTTAAATGTGGTTCATTTTTAGAATATATGTTTTACATTGGGCTTAAAATTTTGCAAATGTTTGTAGTCCTCTCCAGACAGATACCCTAATGGTTATTCAACTATATATTTCTTGAATTATATGCAACAGTTCTTCTAGAAATACTTGAAATTTGTGGATATGATGCATTACTTTTAGAAAAGCAGCATGTGTTATGTATGCTGTATTTTATACAGTTACGTTTGGAGTTCACAAAGTTACAAGCAACCCCATATGATCCTGATTTTTATGAGGATCTTTAAAAATTCTATATGTTACACATGGTTAAAATGTTGTATTGTAAAATATTCCATACCTTTCTATAAACATCATGATGCTGATATCCTCCGTTTTTGTTGGTAACGATATTATTACTTTATTCCAAAATAAAAAAAATAAATTAGCGATATATCCAAAACGGAGAACTAGATAGAGCAGTCATGGAAAATGAATAGGTTGAACATATCTACGTGTGACGTTAATTCTGCTTCACAAGACGTGATTAGTTTTCAAAGCTAATTAATCTAATGATGCCACTTTATTAACATTTTACAAAATACATCCGTCTTGAAAAACATAGTCAGTGAGTATATTATTACCTCGAATTTCTCCATCCATGTCACCTTACTGTCATCCATGGTGGAAAACTTTATTGACCTTTTCACTACATAATAAATTAGATAGCCACTCCCAGTAAGGCACGAAATGATGAGGAAGTTTGCCAAAACACGAAGACATCTCCTTGCATATATATTTTCACATTTTGTGGTCTCCATTACTTCAACGATGGATTCCTACAAGAAGGACCAGGTAGAAAACACAGTTAGTGTGACACCACTTAAAACCAGATTCATACCATTTTGATTAGATTGTGGTAGTAATGTTCAATCATTTGTAAGGGACTAGAGTGTAATATTGATCATTTGGACCATTCTTGGAAGAGTCCCCATAAAGCTGAGGAAATATTAATGATCTAGCTGGGTCCTCCACTTGTTTGCTTTTTTAAAGCTTGCAGTTTGGGCCAATATGTGTCAAAGCTTAGTGACTCATTAAACATTTTGTGTATTATTAAAATGTAGAGAATAAATTTTATAGTGAATGCTATATTTGGAAGCCCCGTCCTCAGCATCAAGAGAAATCAGGCCGTAGGGTTAGCAAGTCAAGTTCTAGAAAAAGATTTTGTGACGTAAAAGCTGAAGTGTTCAAAAAACTAGCCAGACCTACATGGTTACAGTTAACTACACATCAGAACAATTTGCTAAAATATATGTGAAGACAGTTTTTGTAGTACTGAGTAAATTTATAGTGCTGAGTACAGATAAATATTTCAGTAACTGAATAATGGAACAGAGAGCTGTTTTGAGTACCATATCTTTCTGTTTTAAAAGAGCTGGCAAAATGTTATCACCCTTACCTTAATGCTCGTGGCAATTGCCGCAAACTTGCTGTCAGCCGTTTCGGAGTTGCCAACAAGGTAATCCCAGCTAGTGAACAATTTCCAAGAGAAAAGAAAGTCCCTTTCCTCCACCCCATCACCTGTCACATGGGAGTTACTGGCCATGCTATTTAAGAGACAGGCAAACATGCAAATGAAACCAAGAATCATTAAAAACATGCACATTAACCCGAATCAATATATGCCTAACTAGGCACACTTCAGCCCATCAAGAAAAAAAGGGACCCATGCTAATATGAGGAATAAATGAAGATCATGATGCTTAAAGCACCTAGAACTGTAGTACATGTGGAATCTATCAGTCAACTACTTCCATCGTACAATTCAGTGGTAAGTATTAAATGTTGTGTCTTTTGAACTAATCTTGGCAGTCAAGCAATAAATATTTAAAGAAAAAAAAATTGCATGGTGATGTCCCAAACTAAGTTTACAGGTATCCCTCAAGATATGTGTCTTTGACTTCCCTAAATATAATGCTGATTGTATAATAAGTAAGTAAGTAAGTAGGGAGCTACTTGTGTTTTATGAAACATCAATCACTTTGGAAATGAGTGCATACCTTCGAACCAGACATATTAAGCTATAGCCAAATATTGCAATTCCAACCAAGAAGTAAGCCAGAGGTAGCCTAAAGTGCATAAAGCCGATTGTCCTCTGGTTATCATAATAACCATAAAAGAGAGGAGAGTACTTGAGATAACCCTGCAAAAAGAAAACATCCTATTACCATTGTCATCAGTTCAGCTTCAATATTGGACACTCCACCAAGACCACCTTCCTGACTGTAATGGACACTCTATATTAAAATGATTTTCATACGGGTTTACATACAGCTGAACCTATCTACAGCCTTCAGCACAATGAGTCACCAGATCAGCTTGGCACTGGAGGGGCTGGTTTGAGACAGTTTGTGTCATACATCTTGGGTAGGTTCTTCCAGGTGCTTTGAGGATTGAAGAGTCACAGCTGGTAACAACTGGTGTGCCTCAAGACACAGTTCTTGGCCCCCTCCTGTTCTCTCAGTATATCGCACCTCTAGTTCTAGTCAACCAGTTACACAGCTTCTCCTAACACAACTACACCAGTCATACTTGAAGTTCCATCCAGAGAGCACAACAGTCTCAGTTCAGAATTCTGAGTGCCTTGATAACATTGCAGCCTGGATTAGGGATTACCACCTCAAAGTGAACCTTTTAGAAATTGAGCTTCTTGTCTTCCCTGCTAACCCTATCATTCAGCACAATATCACAGTCCAATTTGGATTATCATTGTAGCCTATGTCAAGGTTTGCAAGGAACCTAAGAGTAACGATAGATGACCAGCTATCTTTTGCTGGCCACAATGCAGCTGTCTCCCAATTTTGTAGCATTACTTTGGATAACATCAAGAAGGTCAGACCTTATTTATCAGAATATTAAACTGGGTGAATATTAAAATTAAAGAATGTTACTGAAGAATAATATTTATACTTTGGCAAACAAAATATGAGAATCCGACAAGCATTACTAATGAGTCATGAGTGTGAAAACAGAATTAGAAAAACAAACTGTCCAACCATACATGAAATACAAATCTGATTTCATCATTACTACAATAACACAAAAGTGGTTATACCTGAATGGAGTTACGACAAACTGACATGGGCAACATTTCACTGACCCAAAAGGACACAAAGAAGGGAAAACATTTAGAAGAGGTTCTCACATCAAACTCCAGTAGGACGGTCATGTCCATTGCGTTAGCCTTCTCTGAAGTGGGCACCGTTTTCCTTGGAATAGTCCCATAAGGGGCACCCATCAGAATCTATCATACACAGAGTTAAAATGAAAATGCTAAGCGTTAGTACCAGGTTTCAGAAATACCATCCAAAAACTATTTACAGTGTAAAGCAATGCATCTCTCCTTTAAATTATTCTGAATATGTCAGGGCAGCTTTGTATATAAAAGAAATTAAAAGATCTTCATCTTTGTGGAATATAAAGACAATACAACACAAAGTATAAAACAATAATTTGGTGGGTTTTACTCAGGTACATATGATCACAAGTTAACTTTTAACCAAGAAAACCAGACGTTTATACTTGTGCACAAAGACATTATTCGGGATGATTAGATGAGTAACTTTTTAGGTTGTTGTTCTGTTTTGAAAATGCCATCACCTCCGGTAGTATCACCAGTGCGACCACAAACCCAAATATGACTAAATTCATGCCATACAGCCACCTCAGAAAGATAAAGTAGGAGGCCACCGAGGAGCCAAAGTGACCTGAAGAAATGAGAACAAAATCAAGTCTGTGAAAACGAACCACACTTATTTTGCTGTTGTCATACTACACATAGTTTGAATGCTATTATTAAAAATTGAACTATTAGTGACTTTGGTGCCTGTTTTATATTTCTGACTAGAATGCGTTTATAAAGTGTTTTACATAATGAAATTTCTGGACAATACCTACTCTCCACTTTCTTTATCTTGCTTTCCCAAGGGATGCAAGCAGCCTTAAAATTTTCAAAATCCCTATTAAGTTTCTTCCATTTCTGAAAGAAAAAAAAAATGTAAGTACTGAGTGAAGCTTGCAAATTGTTCTTGTTCTGCAAAAGCAGCGTACTATTACCTTTGACACATTTACTGTGAAGGCATAGAATTTGTGACCTTTGCCCTTTCCCAAATATCTCTCAAATTTCTCCAGAAACTGCTGAGCATCTCTGAAAAATAATGGTTAAAACAGATTGAAAAAAATGTGAAGACTTTTAGCATAATAATTTTCCAATAAGTCCTGTATGTGAGCATAAACAGAAAACATTAGTGAATTCATGTATATGAAAATGAAAGATCGTATACAGACCTGCAAGACTTTCACAGACAAAAAAACTTTCCCATCTTATATTTTACATTTTTATTATGACCAAACCTATCATAAAGCAATACACACAGCTATACATAAGCAGAGAACATAATTTAAAAGTGATTCATTTTAATTCAACAAATGGTACAGCAAAATGCACTTGGCTGGGTTCAAATGATCTTTTGCGTCGCTATGATGGCCAGCCGCCTTCCCGATGGCCAGGAAGTGAAACTCAGTTGATCCTGTTTGATTTAATTGCCTCACTAGGATTGTCAGCAAAGTGGAAGACGAAGAAGCAGAATGATTCACCGGTCCTGAGCCTGTTCACCGAAGTGACTTAGAGTTCGACCGTGCGGTGTGGCAGTGGATCATGGGTAGAGAAGTGGCTCACGTTCATGATGAGTGATGCAAGTAGCGAGAGGAGAAGCTAAGAAGGATGAGTTTTATAGAATCTGGGTGGCTGATGAGGGTTAGGGGGGTGTTGTGGAGTTCCGACCAGACAGCCCAAGGCAATGTCTGAGAAAATGCAGGGAGCTGCTGGTCACCCAGGCCCTGGCACACACGGATAATAGAGGAATAGTAAGGAGGTCCTCAAGAAATGTGAGGCCTTTTTGTAGCTTCTGGAGCAAACTACTGAGGGAAAACACTTGGAGATGGGAGCCAGAGCCCCAGAGGCTGATCGCTACAAAGTATGCTCCCTGCTGGTCATTCAACTGCTCAGGTCTTGATGGAGAAAGATCCCCAAAGCCTCTTGCTAATTAAAGGCCTCCACCCAAGCTGCCAGAGACTCTGTATCCCCTTCCTCAGAAGGGATAAGCAGCAGCAGACATATCTTCATCCTTAACTATAGTAGGACCTGCTGGAAGGCTCACTACCATCACCACCATTATAAGGATCTCACCAGTTACCCAGCGCACCTGGATTAGGTCTGCTGCCCAACAGCAAATAGCAAATAAAAGAAGAAATTAAAAAGCAATCTATAAACGTCTTTGACTTCAGGGAGCACTCAGCTGTCATCAGGTACAGCACAAACAGAAGAATCAATGTCACTAGCTACCCGGTGAATCAGGCTGTGTGTGATCACTCTTGAGGCTTCCTTAAGATAAACGTTGTCATTTGACAGAAGTGCACCACGTGAAGCAGACGGCTAGAAAGCCTCTCCTTACTTCCAGCACTTCAGCTTCTTACTCATGCGCCATGGCCTGCTCTTTAAGCTGGAAATGAGCTTCTTCTTCTCTTCTACCTCATCCTTCAGCTGCTCCGTCTCGTCATCCAAGAGCAAATTCCCATCTGACTCAATACTCAAGAAGGAGGTGCTGTCAAGAGAGGGTCATGATGATGGATGGGTAACCTATTGAAGAGCCACAATTTTGCAGCACTATATCTATTCCAGTGTTGTCTGGGTAGAGCTTGACAAACGTGACATTTTACAAACCCATCAGTAAAATCCACTATGACTGTTTCTGTAATGGAAGATGGTTTTGTGTAGCTCACCTGCTATCCATTTTCATCTTTTTACTTTCTTTTTCATATCTTCCATCGTTGCTTTTCCCCCTTGAGCTTCCACTGTCGTATCCATAACGCCCTGCCATCTGCATGCTAAAACTCCTGCCATTTTCCAGATTGTCCCTCCAGCCTCCCTCACTCTCTTCTTTGCTGGCCCACAGCTTAGTAGACTTTCTTTTAATAGTTCTTGCTTTTTGTGTCACCTCCTCTTCCTCTTCACCCTCACCCTGAATAGCTGCCTTCCTGTTGCCACAAGCTGAAGACTGGTTTTCAGTTCTGGTGGTCCTGCTAGGTCGAGAGAAGGACTGGGGCTGTCTCCTGCCCCTCCTGCTGATTTCCCCTATGTTTTCTGGGAAGAGTAACCGTAAGTCCAGACACTATATTCAAACAGCAGCATGCACACACAAGGACAGATAAAGCGCACTCAGAAAGTATCCAGACCACTTCATTTTACCCATATTTTGTAGTGTAACAGCCAGGTAAGTGTGTGTGTGTGTGTGTGTGGGGGGGGGCTGGAAGTGCCCAGTGCCTTGCCCTTTTTGCACTTAGCACTTAAAGTGCCCCAACCAATTATCCCAGTTCCCCCCACCACAGTTGTAAATTATAGAAATAATTGAACATGTTTTTGAAGAGCACAGATTGGCCAATACAGGGCCTCAAAATAGGCAGTGCTTGTCAGAGGGAAAATTAAGACATGAGACCGAGGGAATTGTCTATAGATTGCTGAGGCAGGATTGTGTCGAAGAACAGAGCCATGGGCAACTATTGAAAAAATTCCAAAACTGTCAAGGCATCAAAGAATACGATAGTTTCGACCATTCTTAAATGAAAGAAGTTTACAATGAACAAGACTCTGTCTTGAGTTGGTCACCCAACCAAACAAAGCTAAAGGGGCAGAAAAACTTTAATCGGGGAGGTGACCAAAAACTCAAAGATCATTCTGATGGAACTCTAGAGGTTCTCATTATAGACAGGGGGGAACCATCTCTGCAGCATTTCACCAATCAGGCCTCAGTAAAAGGTGTATGATGGCTCATTTGTAGTTTGCCAAAAGACACTAAACTGACTCATACACCATGAGAAAAAAGATTCTATAGTTTGATGAAACCGAGATTGAACTCTTTGGCTTGGATAGCAAAGCATAACTTCTGAAGCAAAGCAGGAACTGTTCATAATACACCCAAAAATATCCCTACAGTGAAGGATGTGGTGGCAACATCATGCAGTGGAGCTGTTTTTCAGCGGCAGTGACCACGAGTCATGAAATTTATGTGAAAGATGAATGGGCCAATGAACAGAGAGTTCCTAGAAGAAAACCTCAAGAGTGCTTAGGACCTCAGGTTGGGATCAAGTTTCACCTTCCTGCATTACAACAACCTAAAGCAGACAGCCAAGGCGACACAGAATTGGCTTCAGGACAAGTATGTGAACATATCTGAGCTGCCTTAAATCCAGCTGAACCAGAGGCAACTGCTCTAAGACCACAAGGGAAGATCCGCCTCCTCTAAAATGTCATGAAAAAAATTTGTCAAAAATGTGGTGATGTATTTACATGGCTATTACAAAGAGCATGCTAAAACGTATTCAGCTTCATGGCCAGTTCATTCAGAATCAGCAACCGTTTCTTGCAGGTCATCTAACATGATTTTTTTTTTCCCCATACATTCCTGTCGCATCCCCAACAATTAAACCCCATTGAAGAGCGGCTTCACTGCTCTTCAATCAACGGCACTTCAGAATGTGCTTTGTTTATAGCGCAGCAAAGCTAGACGTTTATTGGACAAATGCTTCAAAACGTCATTTCCAGGGAAGCTCAGCATCTCTGGGAGTAAATGGGGCAGTGGACAGGCCAGGACGCTGGGCTGCTGCACGACGATTGGAGGAACTGTCAGGGAGGCTGGACCTCTTTTTGATTGACAGCATTTTGACATCAGAGCATTTCAAGGTCTGTCCCATGTGAACTTTTGGCGAGTGATTTCGTGAGACAAGCTGCTGCTTATAGTGTGTTATTTGCTAGTGATATAGCCCACTATTTTCATTTGTACATATCCTACTGCAAATATAAACATAAATATAGCGTTCTTGAGTTTGCTCCTTCTTTCAGTTTAGCAAAGTTCATTTGTTTATTTCAAACTAGGTCACGGTGGGCAATAATTGACCAATTTTATGATGCAGATCTAAAATGTGCTTCGCCTGTTTGAAAGACCACCAGCTGCCACTGAATTGAACACATCTGGAGAAACCTGAAAATAGTGGTACATTGATGCTCCCCATCCAACCTAACAGCACTTGAAGTTTCCCAAAGAAGCATGGGAGAAGATCCCAAAATCCAGATGTGCCAAGCTTGTAGCTGTAAGACTTGTGGCTGTAGTCACTGCCAAGGTTGCCTCAACAATATACAGAGTAAAGGGTCTGAATACTTGTGTACATCTGATATTTTGGTATTTATAAATACATTTTAGACACGTTTGTGTTCATCTTGATTATGGCATATTATGTACAGATAAATCTATATTAGAGTATAGCTGTTATGTAACAAACTATGGTGGGAGATGAAGTTCTTTGAAGTCCAACATCCACACAGATCACTTAATTTAACTTTAAAATAAACAGCACAATCACGTAAACCCATCAACAGCTCCTTCTACACAAACACACACAGTAAGTCAAGATTATATTAAAATCAGATTAATCTTTTGAGGTTATGCAGGTGTAATAATAGCTAATTGAAAATTGATACATGAATTCATTTTTTGTGTGTGTGCCAACCCCCCATTCCATATGTTGAATTAGAACGCACATTGTCTTTGCTTTTAAGTTTAGAAACGAATCAGTACAGTACTTTAACAGTGTCAGACATGCAGCTTTCACACTCACCTTCATTTTCCCTGTGCAGAGATCCATCAATTTTCATTCCAACTGAGTCAAAAAGGAATACAGCCAATGGAACTTCCGCATTCTTGTAGTTAGTAAATATTTGGAATTACATATCCTTCCCATAATGTGAAATATGCTAGAAATATGAAATGATTGTTTCTGGGAAGGAACAATGTGGTTTAACTGCAAAAATTATCTAAACGATCAGCTTATTTGCTGTTCTCTGCTTTTATGCAGCTTAATTTTGCCTAGTTAGTTTCTTATCGTGGTCACCAAAGTATGCCAGACAATATATATTTATATAGATATATTTAGATTCTGGATGAGTAGATTTTGTTTATAAAACTTTTCCAAGCACTAAAGAGAAAGTACTTACCATCCTCCATCTTAATTACAATATCACTTATCTTGCTGGGCATCTTGAGCAGTTAGGCAGTGTTGTATTTTCTTGCCTTTAGTCAATAAAAGCTAAAGGTCATGGAGGTCTGGACCTGTGCCGTTAGGGCGACTACCTGCGCAGGTAACTATTGGTGTAGTTACTGACTGGCGGGCAGTTTCTATGACAACAGCTAACGATTCTGCACAGTAAAGACAATCTAAAACCAAAATGAAAAAAAAAACCTTAACATCCAGTGCAAAAGTCAGTTGTGATCACACACGTAAATACAGCCTGACCGACAAAAATACAGATAAAAACAAGACTATAAGGTATAAATCAAATTGATTTATGGACACACATTTCAGTAACCATACAAAATGCACAAAAATATTAAATGAGTGCCACTATAGACTCAGAGTACAAGATTTAAGTAACACTTGTGCTACTTTTTATGAAACATGATGGAAAGAAATGGAACAAGCACAATTTTAAAGTAGAATTTGTAATAATTAGTCAGGCAAATAACATTGAGGTCTCCTAAAGTTAACATTAAAATCATTTCTAATGAATTACATTCCAGAGAAAACTATTTAATACCGTAGCAGGACATGTACACAATTCTTCTGGAAAAAAAATTCACTGAAGACGACTTACATTGACATGTCACTTTTCCCACCGCTGAATAAACTTGAGGAACACATGTTTAGTGATAGAGCAATCAGTTCAAGCTGACCTGATCAATAATAAATGGAAACAGGAGCCCAGACCACACTGTAACTATTTTTAAGCCACACTTCCTGGAATTACGTCAAGACGAACAATTGGTTCTTCTGAAATTTAACTCCATTACTTCAACCCAAGTCTATAAAGCATTTCGCACCAGTTTTGCCTCTAAAGTTCACATAAAAGCAGCCCTAATCCTGCCTGTGTTACACACTCATACGATTTACAGAATGTGCTCCGGTGACTCAATAAAATCCAGTCATCGAACGTCACTTGTGTTAATCTGGTAAAGCTTCAGTTGTGACCAGGCGTGACCATCTTGCACAAAGTCCGTCGAGTTCCCGACTTGCTAGCTCATCCTTCAGTGTGCTAAGCGAGCAAAGCAGATAGCAGATGTCAAACTGGTCATGTTTCATAGCTGACTGTAATCACATGATGGAGAGATTGCTGTAGCGTAGAAAGGTTGGTACGTTAGCGAGAGAGCAATAACACTGATGGAAAGTGGAGAAAAAAAATATGAAAATACACATCAACTTAAAATGTCCAAGATCACAACATCGATAGTGTTTTTAGCTGTGCAACACAGCTGAGATACAACAGTATGTGAGCGGTTATTTAATAAAAAGGCCTCATTAAAAATGTAACGGTATATCACTAATAATATTTCGTGTTTATTCTATTGTAAATATAACAAGAACATTTCCTCCTTAGTAAAATAAAAAATGTATTGTCATCTGTTGTGTATTTTTCTTTGACTTGCGCATTTATAAAGTTTTAATTTTTCAAAAATCTCAATGATTAATGACTACGGCACATTAATTTTTCATAAGCATTTAAATATTGAAGTCACCCTTTTGCCAGCTTTAACAACTAAGGATAATGGCGTCATGAAGCTATGTTTGTACCTTAAACTATAGCACTGCAGTTTCAACTGAGTAAATAATGCAAGCTGAATTTTTTTTTTTTTACGTGGAGCCACTGCAACAATACCCATGATGCAGTGCGAATAGATGGCCAATGGGCATTGCTAGTTTAATGCCCAGGGAGAAAAGTTAACTCTAAGAGCGGTCAATTAACATTGCCAACCAGTGCAAAACTCGACTAGCTAACCTGTAAGGATACTGATAAAATATTTCACCACTCGTCACCCTTGAACTGCTGAGAGATTTGACAAATGTCTAACCAGTGCTGAGAACATCAAATCCTGCCAAGATATTGGATCTCGGAACAAAGAGCGTGGATTTGAGAAGGCACGGCTTTACTATGATACAGACATGGGCAGCGCTTGTCGGGAGAAGGATTTGATTTATTCGAAACATATTAATCTGATCTCACTACAGCTGGGTTGCACAAGATTGAATTGCATTTTGATGAGGCTTAGATTGGAGCTGTTCCCAACAACCTATTTAAATTACTCTCATGTCATTAATGTGAAGTTTTGTCAAGTCAGAAATACACAAGCTGTATGATTATTTAACGCATTAACCATTATTTAATTTGGTAGAGAAACTGAGAACTTGTGCAAAGAAAGGCTTGAGTTATTGGTGCCTTGCAGAAGTCTTGACGACAACAAATAAGTTTACTTTGAAAAGTAAACTGACTAAAATATGGAACCAGCTTTCTCCGATATTCCCTTTGTTTCTAGGAATTACACGTCTGCTCAACATCCATCTACTGTATCTTACGTTCATTTGCCTAGTCAAGGGTCAAATAGCTGTACTGAAGAGTATTAAACAATATATAACATCAAATAAAAGTATAAAAGCGAAGCAGAAAATGTCACATTTGAAATATTCAAGAAACATTTATAGAATGCAACTTGCACCTGAGGAAAATGGTATAGAAGTTAATGTCCGCCCAAGAATACTAGCACTCCTATTACAGTGGCTTATTAGGTTTTACAGGTCATTCTATTCATGTGTGAAATTATAGTGTAATGTTTAATAACAATCAAACATTTCTAGAATGCATTTAAAGGCATATCTGTATCTTTAGTTGATGGTTTTCACCTGAAGATGCAAAGGAAATTGAAAAGCCTGCATATGCCCTAATTTTAAGCAGAAATATACCTTCATGGAAGGTAATTAATTTGTAGTCAAGCCTGTCACAAAGCAGTAGTTCTAAAATGCCTCAAAAAATGCCCAAAATTAATGGCTGAATTATATGATAAAGTTCAACATAAAGACATACAAGGCAAAAGAGAACAGCTATACAGTATGCTTTGTGTTTTCTGCTGGTTGGACTTCATATGTGACAGAGGCTAATTCATTGCGAGTTAAGGGTTCTTTGGGTCCGGGGTCCTGCCAGCCGTGGGTTTCCAGGTAAATACCCTCCCATTTCAGGACCCCTGTGTGCTGGCGGTCTGGTCACTGATCCGCCGGGTGGGGGCAGCCTGGACTGTCGGTTATCAAAGGCATAAAACTGGCCATTCGAAGGCTGGTATGTCCTCCTGGCTTCCCGTCTGTCTTCCCTACTTCCCCCTGTAAGATTGTGAGAAAGAGCAGGTCAATCTCAGTCATGCTGGCAAAAACTGAAAAGGAGCCATTTTTCCAGAGCTCTTTGCTATGTCAGAGTCTTCACTCCGGCGATCACCAGTAGCATGGTAGTGCAAAGGAGAGTTTAGAGGCCTTACCACGGCTGAGCTGCTGTGAGGGGCTTTCTCTCTCCCTCAGAGATGCGGAGACCTCTTTGTCACACTCCTGTCTGTCCGTGGCAGCATTTCTTGCTTCCTCTAAATCGGCTGCCGCCTTCAGAGCTGCCTTCTTGGTCTTCTTCTTATTTTCCTCGTTTTGCTTATTCAAAACAGACGAGCGAATTCATGTGACGGCCTCGTAAAAACAATAACAACAGGAGAAGCCAATCCAGCACAGGCATTAATGTGCTAACTCCATGAAGTGAGTTGGCTTTATCCTATTCCTAGTATAATGTATGACCATCATTACTGAAGGTCCCCCCGAGGAAGGGCTCAAGAATCACTAATCTAGAGTTCACTCTAACCTAGCGGTAATCCAACAAATTAAAACAATACTATTTTCACACCAGCCATTTAATAATGTTTTTTTACTGCCATCTACTGAAGTGGATTGGTGCATTCCATTCTAATGAAAGTTTTTGTTTTTCCTTGCTTCTCACACACTAAATATTAACTATTTCTAAATAATAATAAAGTGAGTAATACTTACAGTCTGTAGTTTCTTCTTTAATTCTACATTGGCAGCTTTATATGTTTTGGATGTGGATTGCAAGTAATAGATGGCTAAACTGCGCCAGAGAAACGAGAGAAAGTGTTTTTCATTTTCTTAGATTTTTCATCACTTAGTAAGAACACACACAAAATATGGACAAATCCAAAATTTGTTTGATGCGGTTAATTCAGGTGGCATTTTACCATTAATTTCCAGCAGTCCTTTTATGGTTCACAGACAACCCGGTAGGTGTGAACCACGGAAACCCGACCATGACCTGCTCACTTACATCATGACCAGTATGAAGGGCAGTACGAGTCCAGGATTTGAGGCGTAGCTGAACACCCTTCCGAACCAGGCGGGGAAATCACTCTCCAGGGTCTCCTGAATCACGTCGAACATGCGGTTTTTCCCACTGAAGGAGAGAGTGGAAAATCAGCTTGTGATATGACACGTAACATGGAAGCTATACCTTCTGCTTAATGTAATGAGTTGATCACACAAATGGCACATTTTTGAACCGATCTGTTAAATTCTGCTACCTTTGGGTAATGTTATGGGTCATATTTAAGGAATGGATGTATGCAGGGGTACACGTAGCTCGTAGAAGATATTGGGGTATACTTAAAAAGTTGGACAAACCAGCTGAAGTCAAAACACTGCTGAATGTGTCATCTGAGACAAACGACGACGTTCATGAAAAGATGCAAAAAGATGTTGTGTAGTCCACCCACCACAAGGGGGCGACCACTGATTTTGTATGATTTTTGGTCTTTTAGCGGCGATTTCGTATGTTATCATTTTTAAACATTTATGTAACCAAGTTAATCCCCTTTTAACACCTCTTTAACAGCAGAGACCTGGCTAACACAGGCAGCAATAAAAAGTCGGACGCAAAAATGAAATATAAATCACTTCAGCCGAATTGCCAGTCGTTTGTATGTCTTTAAAGTCTCTCCACCAAAAGAAATGGTGACCACCGAAGTTATGATTGCCCACCTACGCAAGACCTTGTGGTCACTGCATTTTTTTTGCCATGGCACACCAAATGTTGGGTAGAGGATGTCTTTTCATTTTTTCCACTTGTAGTATTTTTGAGATCAAAATGGAGGGCCCCCGGTAGAATTCTTGAGATTATTGGCCCAACAAGATATGATCATACTGCCCACTGTGAGATTCAAACCTACTACCTACAACCACAGAAACTCAACCAAAAGAGCCACACACATGCTACAACCGATCAAGTAACCGACTGGTCTGCTTATCGATGGATCTGACCTAAACGGCCCGCAGTCAAACGAAGGAGGGATGGTTACGATGGTGTAAATGGCTGGCAGGGTGGACAGGAAGAGGATGACAAGAAGCATGGCCATGTAAAAGTTGTTGGAGCCCGAGGCCTTGAAGACTCGCTCCTGGGGGACGTTGCAGCACATGACAGCCCAGCACTGCAGGTACATAGAGACGTGCAGACGCAGCACGTTCAATGCAGGCAGGCAGGGGGCATAGAAGGCACCCATCCTTCAGCACAGATGCAAAAAAAAAAACAACAGTCAGCCACGCAGTGACACAAATAACAATCGGGGATGGATAAATTTCACCTATTTACAGAGGCATTTGACAAAGCGACGTACAAATGAGGAACGCTAGGGGTCAGAGAGCTGAGCAGACAGCATCCAGCTCCTCTGCAACAGTTGGGGTTTGGGATCCAGCTCAAAAGATACAATTATTCGGCCTGAAACAGGATTCAAATCCACAACCTACCAGGCACAGTGCCATAACCCTCTGAGCTACACACCAGCCCAAACTGAAGAGTGGCACACACTGTACTTTGATGCAAACACAGGTCACCATGTGACATGACGGGTCATCGGATTTATATAGGATCTCAGCAACACTCTTGTCCCAGTAATGTAAACAGCGGTCTACATTGCAGAAGATGCATCTCTGAGAGGGAAAACTTTTAAATAGTTAATGCATTCTCGCTGTTTACTAAAGATGAATGTGTCAGATAAAGAATAATATTAATAATACATAAAAATACTGACCATATCATTCCTTGATTGAATATTAGGCCCAGGACATTTCCACTGACATCGAATTCTGAGTAGGAAGGCTTTCATACCGGAAAAACAAGGACGATAAATACAGATCAGAACATATCGCAAATCGGCATTGTCACTCAATCCGAAATACTTGCACCCCACAAATCTGAAACCGGCAGGCAAGTGCATCACACTGGCACACTTACAAACCCATACTCTAGGTCCCAGCACCAGCAGTAGTTGAAGAATCGAACAAACAGGGCTCGCAGGAAATCACCAATCAGCAGAGTGATATATGTGGTCATGGTGTCTGAAACTATGAGGCGAACAAATTCCTACGTGCAGGAAAAACAGAAACAAACTATGGTTGGGGCTACAGTATGGCGGTACAGCCTACAGCCTATAATATGAAACAAAATCCTGGATCCTTGGGTGGCTGACTGCTTGATGGATGCTAGCCAATATCAAGACACTGCATTGTTACAGTGCACCTCTTATGCAACAGAACCGGTGTTTACAGGATTTCTTTAAAAGACACTTCAACGGTCTTTCTTTAAAACTGTACATTGTAGTCACATTGTTGGATAGTCCAAAAACAAGAAATGTTACAGTGCATTTTGAACATCTTGTTACCTGACCAACCATGGTTTCCCAGCAAGGTCCTCTGGGTACATCAGCAGGGTGCACATTTTTAGGAGGAGCAGTGGCATTGCCCACCAAAGTACCATTGTACAGACTGGCCTCCCATACAGTCATATTCAACTTTACTGCCTCTTCCTCTGATCTCTATAGAAGGACATCCATGATGAATTTGTGGAGGACCCGCTAAAACACATGCATAAACACATTTAGTTAAAAGGTCAGTCAGAGGTTCTTCTGTTTTACTTTGCGGTTGATCTCATCCATGAGTGCGATGATGAAGGTATAGAGGTTCCCGAGGAAGAGGGCGAAGATTCGGCCGAGCTGCCACTGGAGGGCAACGCGGGGGTGGTAGTTCTCGAGGGAGCTGATCACATCAAACATCATCGGGCAGAACATCCCCAGCAGCGACATCACCATGTTGACCTGGCAAAGCAACAGCAAATACACGTCACACGGGTGCCGAATTGTTCACTCGAGTGATCCGAAACACATACAGCAGTGCAAGCTCATTCAAAGCTGCCTTAACCATGTCAGGACGCTTCGCAGTTGCGGAAATGCTGCGGAGAAATTGTAAGGCGAAAAATGCAGCCTGTTATTAAACAAATGTCAGTACATGCTCACAAAATTCTCATTCTTCACATGTGGAAAAAGATCATCATCATTTTAACCAGCAAAATCATTCATATACAAATATAAGCATATTTTATACAAAACACATACGTGGTCATTCCAACCCAAAGACACACAATGTGCTCAAACTAATTCATGTCCATATACACACTGCCAAACAACTGCAGTTTATACTTGAGTTGGAAATCATGATTCTTGTCTGGGAGCTGATTCTTTGTAGTTCATTCAACTAGCAGAATAGTTCAGAATTGTTGATTGATGTTCTTAGAATATTTCATTGGTCATGGATTGCATGACATAGTTCACTTGTGAATTAACTAAACAATGAATCACTAAAGTGAATTAAATGAACAAAAAATTACTTGGTGATCAAACTGAATGAAGAATCACTTGGTGAAAGAAGTGAACAAACCAAATGATCATTCAGTTGGTGAATGAACTTAAGATGGAATGACTCAGTGAATAAACTGAATAAAGAGTCGCCTAGGGAACAAACCGAACGAATCAGTGCAGTGACACAATTGTTTCCTTCACTTTAAAGATTCATTTAAAGAAAACAAATCATTCACAAATGATATCTACAAGTGACATTGTATACAAACACACAAGCCCACTTACTTCATTCCTCTCCCACCAGCCATAGTTCTCCAGTCCCTCCAAAGCAAACTTCTGGGATCTCCTCACCACAAAGTAGATGAGATAGCCACTTCCTGCCAGACAGCAGAGGACGAGGAAGTTTGCCAGCACACGCAGGAAACGGGTCAGATGGATATTATCATCCTTCTGACTCTCCTGCTCCTCAACAATGGACTCCTGAAGAAGCAGAGATTCAAGGTCAAGTGGTCTCATATAACTCATTTTCACAGAGAGACTGATACGCCGTAATAGAATGACTTATAAGTTTTAAGTAAGTAAGATTTACTTAAGTTAGGTTTACTTAAGTTAGGTTTACTTAAGTAAGGTTTACATAAGTAAAGTTTACTTAAGTTAGGTTTACTGCTCCACATTCTGATCACAGACCCTACTTTTATCAAAAGACAACCAAAGAAGCTAGAGCTTATTATCACAGTACACTTATGTCATTGTTACTTAACATGACCGCACTCTAACGTGACTTGACCGTGCTTGACTGTTACTTGACCTTAAAGTTTGTGGTGATGGAGGCAAACTTGTTGTCAGCTGTTTCTGGGTTGCCAATGAGGTAATCCCAACTGGTAAACATCTTCCAGCTGAAGTTGAAGTTGGTGTCGTCTCCGCCTCCATCTCGGTTAGCATTCCGCGCCATCCTACATGGGAAAAAAGAAGTCAACAAATATGGCGGGAAGGTAGGCGATTCAATACCAAAACATTCATACAAACTCGTGCAGATTCTAACACATAAATTGAATAAATTAAATGTATTCACTCAATCATTCCATGCATTCTACTTACAAAATTGCTTATCATAAGTGTACATTGGAAGTGCTGATAATTGGTTTAAACAGTGAACAGGTACTTTAAACTGAACTGAATTTAATGTAATTCATAGCAAATAAAGATGGATTGTTATTAATGGATTTATGTCTGTATGTATTTTTGCATGTATATAGAAAACTTTGTATTAAGATCATTGATGAGAAGAGAAATCGGAACAGTTTCATATTTACTGAACCGCAGCACTCACAAAGTGAAGGAGAGTGACGATGATGTTTATTGAATTATTTCTGATTAAAAAGTGACTTGAGAACCAAACCTGCAGCACCCAGAGAATCATAGAGTGGAGGTCACCTGCACTCACGTTCTGATGACCACCATGTAACTGTAGGCCACCGTGCCGACTCCAACCAAGAAATAAGACAGCGGCATGCGGAACTTGAGCCAGCCAAGGGTGCGTTGGTTGTTGTAGTATCCATAGAAGAGCACTGAGTACTGGGCATATCCCTGAGTGACAAAAACACGGACAACACGTCCTGGGTCAACCTTCAGCACGTGTGCTCATGAAAACAAGGGTTCACGTACACTACACCGTGTCAGCTGTTCATCCGCTATAAACATTAATAACAATGAACTCTCCAAAAGAAGCCTTCACTTAAAAATATGAAAAAAAAACGTGATGCTTTGCTTCATGACACTACAACAGGCCATCATGGAAACACTCTCACAACATTTAACATTCTACAAACGGTTTTTCCAATCCATTTATGCTAAATCACAACATATCCCCTACAGTTCCAATAATAAACTCAGAAGAAAGCAGAAATTATTATACTGAGTGCAGTCAAAGAATGTTCCTCAGGCACCAAGGCTTGGAGGTATTTCCTATGTTTTTAGAGCAGACCTCACCCCAAAATCCCATAAGACCGCAAAGTCCATGGCGCTGGCCTCATCGCCCCGTGGGACAGTCTTTCTGGGCATGCTGCCGTATGGCTTTCCCATCAGCGCCTAAAGTCAGTCCACAGCCTCCTCTCAGTTTAACCCAAAATCAGCTCTCATCATATTTTTTTCAACATTTAATGCCATCGAGATGACAGCATGCACAGCTCACCAGAAGATCCTTGTCATATGTTAATTAGACATTCTTTTACGTATTTCACACCTGCTTTTAATGCTAAGGACCATTTACTTGACCAGCAACAAGGTAGAAGAACACAGTTGTCAGAAGAATGAGCATACTGTTGGGAAGCCTGAAGACCCACATAGAAGACAGAACGTTCTGGAAGAGTGCTGTCTATATAGTCGCCAGGAGTTAAATAGAAAATATACTTGTCACATTTTCCAGCATACTTCCTGCCTTACCTCTGGTACCATTACCAGGCCAAATGTCAGACCAAATAAAATCAAGTTGATGCCATACATCCATCGTAAAAAAATGAAATAGGAGGCAACTGATGATCCAAAATGGCCTAGAAAACAAGGAAACTATCATCCAAGTCATAATAGGTCAGCAAAAATGTAAAATAACTGATTGTTACAAAAAGTGCTATTTCTTCTTTTAATAAATACCATATATGATGACGAATATTTTAGTCACAGGATACAAACACATTCTACTATTGTGTACAACACTTTACAAATAATATGATTAGCCAATCATAAATACACTTTGTACAATTTGAGTTATTAAAAATCTTACTTTCGATGTCTTTTATTTTCATTTCCCAGGGGATACAAGCTGTTTTCAAGTTTTCCAGATCTCGCTGAAACTTCATCCATTTCTGTAAATACGATAATGAACATGTGACCAGGAGAGGGCACTATTGTACAATTAAACCAATCCAGCTGCTGACTGCCACATGACCATATTTATGCAATATTACATTCAATTTAGTTTCTTAACAGGGCTATGCATTGACTGAATATAACGTCACGGATGCTCTTATATACATACAGCCTAATTTTTAAAAATCTGTCTCTCTATAAAAACATCAAAAGCGCTCTCGTTTCACAGAAGGATAAATCTTTAAGATGGACTGATATTTCATTATAATATTGTAATCCCTATCCAATATTTCAGGGATTATCTGGACAAAAGCATAAAAACAATTAGAATTATTTGTGACTGTCAGGTGAAAGTGCATCTTCATGATGTTCTTGTTACAAGAAGTAGGTGGAGGTCAGCTGAAATGCAGCTCTTGCCTTCATCATCATCACTTTGTAAGCATAGATCTTCCTCCCTTTCCCTTTCCCTAGTGCATCTTCATACTTCTCCAGAAACTCCTGAGATTCCCTACGACGGCACAAAGTCACATGACTGAGCTCAGCCAGAGTCACAGCATTATTCATTCTCAAACCTCAACAAAAAAAAAAAACACACACACAATCTCTGAGATTTACGTGCCCCTTAACAGCTCAGGGGAAAAGCATTACAGAGAAGTAAACTCTATTTACATTTTACAAAATTGTATCAATCTGCAACAGAAGCATTAAGTGATGAATATGCAAATTATACGATTGTTTTGGACAGTCCAACAAACATTTCTATTGTGTTAATCAGTTTTTTATACAACCAGAGGTGAGAAATCAAGAAATCAATTTTGATGATTCAACAGAAATATTTGCTGTATAATGAGGTAGAGGAAATAAGGAGAATCACATCCTTACATGTATAAGCTGCAGGAAGCTCCTGCTTGCTACTGACCTCAGAGTCACTAGTTTCCTTTTCATGGGCCATGGTTTGCCTTTTAAGGTGAAGATGAGCTTTTTTTTCTCATCCACCACTTCCTTCAATTTCTCCAGCTCCTCCTGTGTGAATACGTCTTTCTCCTCTGGCTGTTCCTCGCCCTCACAGACATCCTCACGTTCCGAGCTGCAGGCAGACAGCGAGAGAAGTCAAGAGTGTGTCACGAATGCCATCTTAAAAGATACCAGAAGGCCCTTCTGACCTTTCTCCCCTGAGCTCCTCCCTCTTCTTCTTCTTCTTGGCCTTGTCTTGCCTTTTAGCTTGAACTTCTTCAGATTGCCCATCATTTCCTTCTTTGACAGGCTTGTTTCTCTTCTTCTTCCTCCTGGACTTCTCTCTGCCCTCATTATTGGGGTCTTGTGCCCTGGTTCTCTCGTTATCTCGGTTCTTCCTGTGTTTGGGCAATTCTTCATGCTGCTCCCCCACCTCATCCTTCTCCCTCATCACTTTTCTCTTTTCGTTTGTGTTCTTTCCCCTGGCTTGTTCCCTTTGGGACTTCTCCTCCTCTGTCACTTTAGTCCCCCTCTCACCTTCAGAATTTCCCATCCTGGTAACTTTGGGACATGCTCCCATCTCCAGTTTCTGACTGGAACCTCCACAATCTACAGCGAAGTTTTATTTAAAAAGAAAACGGAAAAAGGATGACTGATGGTACTATAGCTAGGAGGGGCCGGAGTGGAATTAAGCTGAAAGACCATGTGACGTTGTTTTATCACACGATGTAATTTCTGGCAGGAATAAAGTAAAGCTACTGCAGATTAAACAAACCTATTCATTTTTATTGTCAATGGAAAAAGCCAAAATGTTAAGAACTCCACCAGTAACCCGAGGATGACTGTCACCGTAAAATAGCCACATATCAGATAGTGACTTCAATTTTCAGGTGTTTCTATGGGTAACCGTACATATTTGATGGAAGACAGAGTTTGCAAAGCTAGAAAAACAAGAATGGATGCATCTGACCTCAACATGTTTAACATCGATAGAAATTAACGTCACGTTTTCACTCAAAAACATCTCACTCTTTCTTGTTTTCATACATCTCAAATTATTGTATGCTGTACATTAATATATTATATGTATATAATACATTTTTATTCTGTATATCATGGACTATTTGGTAGAGGACTGTGTATTTGCTTTTGGATATTGACTCTCATTATCTGTCTATCACACACTGCCAGCTAAGGTCATGTGGTATCACAGGCAGGATTACGGAGCTACTATAGCGACCCTATTCACGGTCGTGGGGGTCCGGGGACAAGGAAGCCTGGAGCACAAAACTGGGGTACACACTGGACGGGATGTCAGTCCATCACGGGGCATAAAACTGGGGTACACACTGGACGGGATGTCAGTCCATCACGGGGCATAAAACTGGGGTACACACTGGACGGGATGTCAGTC
>JAACJT020000034.1:7715161-7749482 GCA_009936485.2 Gymnarchus niloticus
CAGTCCATCACGGGGCATAAAACTGGGGTACACACTGGACGGGATGCCAGTCCATCACGGGGCATAAAACTGGGGTACACACTGGACGGGATGCCAGTCCATCACGGGGCATAAAACTGGGGTACACACTGGACGGGATGCCAGTCCATCACGGGGCATAAAACTGGGGTACACACTGGACGGGATGCCAGTCCATCACGGGGCATAAACACACACAGTGAATCCCTATGAGCAATGTAGAGATCCCATAGCCTAACTGCATGACTTTAGATGCAAGTGGAAGCTGGAGATCCTGGAGAAAACCTGTGCAGCACAGCAAGAACATGTCAACTCCACACACACACACACACACACACAGAAGCTGCACATCCAATGAAATAAAATAAGAAGTAATGAGTGACTGTTACCTCGTTCGTCATAATCTTCAGCCTCCACTTCTATATTGACTGAAATAGAAAGAACAATTCCAGTTGTTAAAAGAAAAAAGGTGTTAAACACAAAAACTGCAAGCATAGCAGTGTAAAAACTTTACAAAAAAATCCATAAAATTTTCTCCACTACATTCTTTGAAAACATGTCCATTTATGTTCATCAAGTGAATCCTATTAATGGAAATCATTTCCAACTTCAAAGTGTTTGTCGCAAACCATGTGCTGATGATTGTATCTGCTGGAGTAGCTAATTTCTAGATCTAGTTTGCATATCATTAAATTTGTTTATAATTTAAACAATTATACTACCCAAAGGGCCATTTGCTATATATTATGCTTTAGGTTATCCTAAAATATTAACAAGACTAAAAGGAATGGTAAAACTGATGTGTCTTATATTATATCAGTTCAAATATATAATGAACAGAATTTTATATACTGAATGAAGTCACCATCGTGACTGATATGTGTTTTAAAAATAATCTGTATTTTATTTGATTTGTAAATAACTGTCCTATATGCAAAAATTTAAGGAAACATTTCAAATGGATTAAATGTAACTATCAGATCATCCTATCCAGACGTTAGCAAGCTTTTAAAGTATGAATGTAACAACCATTCACACGTTAAATTTATCACTATTTCTGCGCCACTTTCAATACACGCTGTCTTTCACCAGCCAATCGTAGACTTTTCTCACAAAGAGAAAAAAAAAACTCAGAGTCAGGAACTCAAAGAGTTAATAAGGGAGACTGATAAATAATCAATAGGCTTTTGCGGGCCCTGTGCTGCCTCTTTTGTGTAACTGAATCTCCATTGATACCTGTACCATTACATGCAGAGTGATGTTTTATAAAGAGCACAAAAGGACCCTAATGAAGTATCTGCTGTCAATCGTGATTGCTAGCCGGAGGGCACACGTCGGTCATGGGGTATCGACCCCATGGCGACTCGCACAGCTCCATTCAACCGCACTTAGTAAGAGATAGCGCTACCTCATTGAACACAGGTCAAGCGTGCACCTCACTGTTATGGCATCCTCAGAGAAGCGAGGTGGGCACGATTACACTATTGATAATTCATCAAATTTTATTCATCATACCTTCGAGCTAGATATGCTAACCGAAAGATGCTGGCTAACCAACACATATTGTGCTCATTTTGGTGCCATTTTTAAGAATATTAACATGCAATAAATTAAACATTAAAACAGTTCTCTTTAAACTTAACTGTAATTTGATCAAGTAGAGAAAAGTATTTACTGAATGGACTCTAGTTAAGCAAGGCAGCTGAAACACTTTGGCTAACAAGCAAAAATGATTAGATGTGATATCTGTTTGTAGAACAAAGCTTAACTCGTGTAGATCCATCTCTGTTCATTGTTTAGCCGTATGAGGTAATTCTCTTACAAAGTCCAGATATCTCAAGTGACAACCCGGCAGGGTATCCTATACCACCTTGCAAAACCCGGTGTTCTCTCTTGTCAAACAATATTACCTTACATGAAGGTCATTTACAAATTATAGATCACCCTGCAAAGGATACAAATAGAAAAGTATAATTTTCCATGTTACATTTTCAAATGTAGAAAAAAAATCAAGTCGAATGAAGATCATAATTTAAACTGTTTTTTTTTTTTTTTTTTTTTTAACAAAGTTAAAGAAAAATGCACAGAATATGTACGGATGCATGTACTGCCTTTATTTTCAGAGTAATTCCAGTTTTAATATTTGCCCCCGTGCCATTTTATAAAGATTAGATAAAGCTTCATATTCAAGTAATTTCATGACAATTTCCTGTCAGCGAGCAGACAATTTCCTAGGGTTATGCGTTATAAATAGATAAAAATGATGATACGATACCATCACTCTCAGCAGCAATTAGTGTCCTGCGCGACATCTAAAGATCCACAGTCGACCTTGGCCCAGCTCAATAGACGCTTCACCAGGGATATGGAGCAGGGTCTGGGCTGGTCCTCAAAAGGGATATGGAGCAGGGTCTGGGCTGGTCCTCAAAAGGGATATGGAGCAGGGTCTGGGCTGGCCCTCAAAAGGGATATGGAGCAGGGTCTGGGCTGGCCCTCAAAAGGGATATGGAGCAGGGTCTGGGCTGGCCCTCAAAAGACCACTCCATCCCTCTTTGTCCACTTTCACCTGTCCCAGTAAAATGAACAGTGCAGAGTGAAACAAGACCCTCAGTTTCGCTAGCCTTCAATTATTCATCCGCAGTTATGCTTCATTTTTAGGTTCTCGAGAAGAGGAGGACATTGCAGGGGTCTAGCCAAATAGTATTTAATGATTATCGTGAAAGTTGGAAGGATAAACGTTTAAGAGATGAAAAACTTTTAAGCACCACCCATCTGAGTAGTCTTATGATTAGATGTCCAAGTTAATCAAAAGTGTGTACAATACACGAGTTCTTAAAATGATAGGCTCTATAGAATGCAGATAGTTAAATGGCAAGTATTAATTGTTACCAGGGACCAAGCTGGCAGAGCATAATTTGACAGTGAATGCATCTCTGACAGAGTATGTTGGTCTGAAGCACTGAGGGTGACTTCAGAGGAGCTGAAAACAGGCGTCTTGCTTTTGACTATTTCATTCCATCTGCTTCTCTTTCTCGTCAGTGTCTAACCCAGGAGAAGAACATACACCCATGCAGTCCAAAATCATAGCTGGAAACAGATTTTCTTTCAGACACGAAAAGCACTTTAAACAGAACCATACAGGCGGTTCTCGAATAGCTGGAACTCAGCAATGAAGGCGTGTGTGGTTCTTTCTCAACAGCACAGCTATGACGAAGCCAGACGAACATATTCCCTCAGAAATTCCAACCATCTTCAACGGTTTCACACAGAGATTAGTATTTTTTTATTTCTGTTTGCGACACTGTTTCGATATACCCTGGCGGGCACCACTTCACATCATTTCATTTTAAGGTCACCCTCTTACACAGTTTGTTAAAGATCCTGTTATAGACCTTAGTGTCTTCCATAGTACTTTTACTTCTTTGTACATTGAATAAATCATTAACAACATTAGCTGTTGGACCTGGCTGTCAGAAACCTTGCCGTTTAACGTCTAAGAATTAATATGTTTGTGAAACGCTGAGGCGGCCAGGGTAAAACGCCTAACAAATCGACTGATATGAAGTTGCTACTTAGAAGGGGAATGCCATAGTTGTCCGCTAGAGGGCGCGCCAGCTTCGTGCGCCGTGAAGCGGATTACAGTGCGCTCTCAGCACTTGATAATCCGTCTATTAGAAAGCATTCCAGAGAAATGATGGTGCCTCTTATGTTCTAATCTTTGCAGGTTTATCGAATGCCGAGGTTTGTTAGGGGGGTCGTGTGTCTAGAGATCAGAGCCATTTAAAGGAGTCACCATAAACAATGAACGACTACACGTGAGGCAAGCAAAGCAAGCCGCAGATTAAGTCCCTCTGCTAAATTTAGCTGTACTGCAGAGAACATAAACCATAACTGATCATCGCACTCAAATCACAATCCTTTAATGACTTAAATAAAGAACGGTTTGAAGTTACTATAAGCTTTGGTATCGTTTTTTTTTTGTTAAAAATCCATCTATAAAATGTAGCTTTTAAACGGTACCTTACATAAACTGGGGATAAATATTTAGAAAATCTATATGTATCTAAACATTCTTATCCATTTAAAGGTCCCCAGTATTATTAAATGTCAACACCCTGTGGTGGGTTTTATTTAATAATTAAAATTGATCAAACTATATTATTTTATATGTGCATATGTTCTTTTATAAATCATTTTCTCACAAGCTCGGTGCTTTTCAAACGGAGCATCCGAGATCAATAAGACGATCGTCCAGTTTTTAGTTTTCTCTTCTGTAAAACCGAATGTTAATTTTCCAAATGTCATGTGAACCACGACGTTCTGTGGTTGCAAACAGAACTACGTTACTTTGATTTTTTCCCAGCCACGGACATTATAGGGACTTTTGCTGACGTCAGGTATCAACTGCTGCATTAAACAAAGCGTGGGAAAACGTTGATCGAACATTTGATTTTCAGTTGTGACCTACAAATATGAGTAATGGTCCAAAAACAAACAGGCAAACATACAGGACAATAGCACCTTACGACTGAAATATTGTCCTTCTATATATTGACCCAAGAGAATATTCAGGCATATTTATAGGCTAAAACGGCAAGTCAGCCCTTAGTGTAATCATCAGCCAAACAATAACAATAATATCATTAATAACAATAATAATGAATTCAGCATAATTCGACTTCACGTTAATTTCACCGTTAAATTCCTGCATACAGAGACTGAGAGAGTATGTCATCAGACAACCAAAACTGTGGTCAGCTGTAGTCACTGATTTCTTGTTTGCATTGATTGAAGAACACATGGCCACAGATTAAATGCAGTAAGTGACCAAATGAGCTTAGATCAAAGCGTGGTTTTAGACAAAAGGCTCTGAAGGTTTGGACTGATCTTCCAGCTTAGTCAGCACTAGATGAATTACACCGCCCCTTAAATATTTTATGTTAAATTACAAGCAAGATAGCCTAATCTTCTTTGCAATATTCATGATACTTTTATGTTCAGATTTCTTGTACGTTTTCTGTTTGGAAAGGGAATGAATGTTCTCAATGTATGAGCCCCTGGCAGAAAGTCTGAAAACCAGAACAAAATGTAATTAATGTTAACACACCATCCCGTACCTTTAATGGAAATGTAACTTTTGAAGTCCAGTAATAAAGTCATTAGTCTTTTAGACTGAATGAATAACACGGTGGCCGTCAGTTGTGACTGAGTGTCATGCTGCACATGGGCAGCGTTTGTTTGCCTCGCTTTTCTTACGCGGTTATAGACTGAGGACGTGACGGCGTGGGAAACGATTACAACCACATCGCCGGCAGATCAGCGTGGTTTTGTGCTTCCACGTGAACACGTGCACCACTTCCGTGCGTTTTTATCACGTGAGAGTTATGTGAGACTCGCATTTAACAAATCCTTAACGATGAGGCTGCCCTGGCTTAATTTATTCGTGAATATGCAAGCTGCGGTTCGGATGAAAGTTCCACGTAACCGTGAGAAGCAGCAGTGATATCGCGTGAAGGCCCGGCTGTCTGGGCAATGCGAATCGAAGGGCGTGGCCCGAATGGGGGGCGTGGCCCTAAGGGGGCGTGGCCGCCACTGGAACCGAAGCACGTGGGCGGTCCGCTCCGCACGCGGGAAAACAAAAACAAAGCCAGGCCGTTCAGTACGCCAGGGACACGTGGTGCTCCGCCACCGCCAAAGGGTGACGAGAGTGCACTTGTTCTGCACCGTCTCCACCTACCCCCCCACTAGGAAGCCGAGACACGGAGACTGCCGCTGTCTCACATCTGAGAACGAAACTGCAGCCTTCAGATTCTCAGGAACGGAACGTCATCTCGGTACCAAGGGCATCATCTAACATTTAAACATGCGCTCTTTTCATCCAGAGTATGGTGAAAGGACTAGTATACCGTGTTGGTAAACCTAAGGCATGTACAAGAAGACGATTCTTTTCAGGTAATGTGGATGAGAAAACATTTCTATTATAACTTCTGTTTTTCTTTGGTAAACCATAAGAGAAGAACACGTTTAAAAATCTCCCGGAAAGAAAGATCCAATTTACCTGTAATGGAACAAAAAAGAAATATGGCTGGTTATATTCTGTTACGTCATGGTACATCCAAAAATGAAGGTCGGTTAACAGCACTACACTAACAATTTTCTCTCCCCTTATGTCCCAAAAGACCTGATACACCCACTGCACACACTGTTTTAATTAAAAAAAAAAAAGCTAGGAAAACCATTGGCCTGCTTTCTGACATGGTTGTGATATAATTTTCTTTGGAAATATATATTAGATTGCTTTATTAATCGTGATTTGGCTCAGTGGTTAATATTGTACCCACACACGACCTAAGTGTATGGCTTTGATTTCCAGCCCTGGCTCTTTTGTGTGTGTTCTCCCTGTGTTTGACTAGGTTTCCTCTGGGTATACTGATATTCTCCCACAGTCAAAAAACATGCAGATAGGTGAATCAGGGTCTCAAAATTGTCCATACTGAGTATGTACCCTGTATCATACTGTCACCCCATCCAGAATGTCCCCTACCTTGTACCTTATGCCTTCTTAGACAGGCTCTGGCATTACTGTGACCCTATAAAATTTACTTGACACCATTTCTGGGTGGGATAAATATGTTCCTTGGCCAATTATGTGCTCTCATACAATAGAAATAGTAATAAAATTCTGTGTATTACAACATAGGCAGGGCAGCACAGTGACACAATATGTAACATTGTGGCCTTACACTTCTAGGTTTGTGAGTCTGACAGCTCTGGGTTTGAGGAGTTTGCATGTTCTCCTTGTGTTCCTCTGGGTTTATTCCTACACTACCAAAGATAAGTGGTTTAGCTGGATTAGTTTCTCTACTTTATCCATGGTGTGTGTCCATATGGGCTAGCATTCCGCGTGGGATGCCCTGTACTTCCTGTGAGGGGCTACTTTAGGTGGATATCAGGGTAACTGAATGGAGAAGTTAGTGGTAGTAGAGTTAAATTTCAATGGGCCTGCTTCTTACTCCAGGATCCTTTGATTCTCAGAACTCAGATCATCACACAACTTAGAGGTAAGTCAGTTTCACTAACATCTGAGGGCTAAGTGTGATACTGTGCCACAGTATTCAGACCCGATCAACAATACGGCAAGAAGTCACACGATCAGAACAGATCATCCTGTGTAATACAACTTATATGTGAGAGGATTTTAAAAAACACAGATCACTTTTAGGTTACTTAGCCTGAATCCCACATGCTATGCACACAGCCAGGACGTTTCCATCCATGAGAGCGTTCTTTGTTAGCGATCGTGCCATTGGCTGCTACGTCAAGTGACCTTCTGTTTTTCTGAAAGATTCTGACAGACATGCCTCTGAAACCACAGTTTCTCCTGGGGGGTGTGGGAGGTGTGTGCTGGTGCTATCCCTGAATCAGAACAGAAGTCAGGGTTTGCTCCGAGCTGCTCTTAAGTGACTTTGAGATAATCCACTTCTCCTGGAACGTCACTACACTTCACTTTTTCTGCCACAGCTGCTGTATGAACAAACAATTTATAGTAAGGTCACATATTCACCTGCGTTCAACTAAAGCTAGGATAGTCAGCAACTCTGCTATAAATACATTAAAGACAATATCATTTAATTTTCCTTTGAGAAATAACATAAAACTACATGTATTAAGATGATCTTTCTTTTAACGATGATATCTGCAAAGGCATCCAGTATAGTACAGTGTACATTAGCTGATGGTTCATTTGTTAATAGTTAAAACAATAATGCATTTACCCAAAATAAATCCTGTGAATAACCACAAAATAAAGCAATTATAAGAAATTTAGATTGTACAGGTGAACCTCAAGAAAAAGAATTCCATTTATAAGTTCAACTATTTCGTATATAATACCCATATGGAAAATAGAGGTGTGAGTTCTAAATGCTGACAAAATACTGGGTTTGTAAATAGCTGTGTATAAAGAGCACTCAAAAATATTTTGGAAAATAACATAAACAGAAAATGATGAAATGGATGATGTGCTTGAACTTGTCATACCAGATCGGTTTCCATTCATGCCCTGTGCCTTACGTCAATATGGTACACATCCCTCACTCACAGGGCTGCAGGGCAGACAGAGAATGAACTGAAAATAAACTACCTCTCAGGAATGTCAGCCCTTAACACCTCCATTAACATCATTCAATGGTTCCGAACATATTCAGAAAAAGACACGGGTCACACACGATATCGATAGAAAGGTTTTTTTTTCGGAAATGAAATACTCCTTAAGTGAAACTGTTCCTATTTGTGTATTCCTAACAGAACCGAGACTGAAAATATACTTTGATATTTACTGTACCTATGTATCAAGTTGATTTTGCACAAAGTAACAGGATGTACCAGAATATCTTTATTTTTCTGTCGAAGACGGGGGTGGGAAGGTATGCACTTCCAAGGCCAAGGCAGAATCAGGTACTGACTTCACCTTTTCCTCCCCCCCACTCACAACCTGAAAATTGAGTTTTCACTTCACTCGTCCCCAGAAAATGTCCCCTGAGTCCTGAGCTGAATGGCCAGTCTCGCACCCAGGTGTAGCCCTTCTGCCACCTGATGCCTGTTTTGTTTAATTGTCTGCCCTTTCTCTCTTTGACATCGAAACTGTTTATTGTTTGTGTTCTTGCCTACTGTTTTTCAAGCCCGACTCCACTCCCAGTTCCCAAATAAACTCCTGATCATTCCTCCCGTGCCTATGTGATGTGGTTCTGATTGCTGTCTTGCCTGAGGCGGCTCTTGCAGTCAGGAACTGCATTGATTCAGCTCATTTATCATTCTTATTGTTCGGCACCGTTACAAAGGTCAAATAACAGAGTAAAGACTCATCTGTGTTTGAAATGAGTGCTATGGAAACCAACAAGCTGCTATTGACCAACAGCTCTCAGCACGTGACTATATGCAATGACAGACAAGTCCTGCGATTCCTCTACCTCAGCAGGTACTTAGTGGTGAGAAAGACAAAACAGTTTATGTCCTGGGCAGACTTATCTAACAGAATCCACACCTTCAAACTTGGCAGCTAATCTGAAAGTTCAATGAACCCAAAAACTCTTAGTCTGTGTCCAAGGCTCAAATTCTATTTTCCTGCACATTTTGGTCTAAAGTACCCAGCAAGTATCTTTTGACAATCTTGCATCCTTCCCATTGCTATATATTTTTTTTTTAATCTGAATTGGTAGGGTCATGTGTGGTCCTTTGTAAATGTTGTAACCCCACATTAGATATAATGAGGCGGCAAGACATTGGCATTGCACAAGGGGGAAAGTTTTTGCAAAGATGGCTTTGGTCTTCATTCCCCATAGGAGAGAGGGAAAAAACAATAATAATATGCAAAAATAATGCCTAGCTAGGTTTTTGTTCACAAATGGATGACTGATTTCAGTAGCTGCTGAATAATGCCATCTATCCTGAGATCCACAAAAGAAACAAAGAAAAAAGAGACTGTGCCATGCATACAGTAAATTTTGTGCTGTGAGAAGCTTGCTAGTTTAGTTTCAGAGTTGTAGTGCTCTAGTTCGACTATGTTTAAAAGCTCAGGGCTCCTGTGAGTCTAAGTGGGCACATTCAGTCCTTGTTGTTCCATAAACATGTTGCACAATGTTCTACATCACATTTGTTCTTAGCTGGATAATGAATTAACTGTACATCGTGATAAAAATATGGTGGAATGTGATGCCTTGCATTTGGAATTAAGGGAGCACACCACAAGTTGGTCCCACAAAGAAAGCTATTGTTGTGTGGCTTAAATGAAATAGTAACATGAATTCAATAGTAGCAAAATAAAACGATACCATAGACTAAAGCAGGCAATGTCCTTTGAATTACAACTAAAGCTGCCGTAAACAGTATATGTGAAAATTCCATACTGTCCTAAACTAGCGACCACTAATACATTAGAAGAAAAAAGTCTTCTAAACGCTCTTTAAACAACTTTATACACACGTGCAGCCTTTTTCAAACTACCTAAATGAGACCACATTTTCCTAAAGAGAATGAATGAAGTTTTGCAACGTTGGCGATCGACTTCTCAAATGTTATTTACTCGCCGACGTTCTTTCAGGCGTTGTGCAACGTCCTTGGGCTGCACAGTGACGACGGCTACCCCCGCCGTGCCCCGCCCACCGACACCGGAAGGCGGTTGTAACAGCGAGCGCCCGAGGTTTGTCGGCAGCCAATCGGGAGGCGCCATTCTGCCGTGACGTCAGCCGCCACTCCTCTTACTAAAGAAGGAAACAAACACGGGCAGTAAGAGAAGATCGAAGACGTCGTCGGCGTTACGTCGTGCCGAGAGAGTCCGACGTTTAGTGGGAAACTCCGCTACAGACAGCTGCCCGTTTTATATCGAGCTGTAAGTACTGGTGGCTTTTTTTTTTTTTTAAATTTTTTTTTACTGCCTTGTGTTTTTGAAGCGGAAAACGTCTGCCTCGAAATGTCAGTCAGGCGGCGTGATCGGTCTAACTTCAAAGACGTTGGTGGTATTCGTCGGCTGGGCTGCGCGTCCGGGCGTAAAGACGTGGCTTTTTTGGGTGGATTCCGTCCGCGGCTGCGGCGGATCGGGAAGGGGCGCGAGGAGGGACGTGCGGAGGCACGTCGCCGCCGGAGGCTGGCCGGTGGCGCCGTTCCTCCTTTGTTTGGACGAGCGGCTCCCTGAGAAGTTTGTCCGCCTGGCCCGTGAACGCGCTCAGCCCGCTTTAGACGACGACGGGGGCGGCGTTCATCGCGTCGGCTGGCCGGCCGGCCGTTCGCGGCTCTTAGCTGGCCGTCGGAACAGGAAGAGGGCGAAACAAAGACGAGACAAAGCCCGGGCTTCTCGTCGCGTTTACGGCCGATCGGGGCCCCCCGTCCCCCCGTCCCCCCCCCGTCCGCCTGAAGCACGACGTCGTGTTGTGTGATGGAGACCTGGAGCTCCGTCTTTCTGCTTTTTATTCCACTCTTCGCCGTGAACAAAGAAGCCGGGGATGGAGAGTGGCTCCGGGGTGTAGTCTCACCTTAGCATGACTCAGTGTTTTTGAACGACAGGACTGCGGCCTTCAGCTGATCCAGCCTGTTAACGTCATTGTTTGGCTCGGCTGGTTTGCCCCTGAATTAGCGGCTGGTTTGCCCCTGAATTAGCGGCTGGTTTGCCCCTGAATTAGCGGCTGGTTTGCCCCTGAATTAGCATCATGGGTCGACGTGCTTGTTGTGTGCTGGGGGTCCGTGTTTCTGTATGAATGGAGTGCTTCCGATGGCTCTTATTTGTCTCTGCCGATGGCCGCCTTTCTTGGACAAAGTAAGCTGATACATTATTTATCCAGATGAAATTAGACTAATTTGCCATCCGATCGGTGCGCGGGCACGGCGAGTTCCAACGTGACCGATTTCGGTATGGTGTTGTTTTTAATACAGCCTTCATGGGCTTGTGTTGTTTGTTCCGCGTAAACAATAGACATTTTTTTATTATTTGGAGTATTTTTGTCTGATCCGCGGGTTATATTTGGACAATTTGTCCTGCCAGTTCTTTATAGCCCGGATCGACTTTTTTTCGTAACGCCGCTCAGCATTGGATGGATACGTCCTGTTCTGACCAAGTCCGTCTTGTGATCTTATTTCGTAGCGCCGCCATGGCCAAATATAGCAGCCCATCTATTCATTCGGCGTGTCGGGGGCGGCCCGATCGCCATAGCACGGCTATACTGTGATATAAATAGCAGCCGGTGCCCATCAGCCGCTTGTACATGTGATGGAAGGTGATAGCCGGCTTTCTAGGGAAAAACCGTGACGTGTCAGCCCCAGGGTAATCCCCCCTGCTCTGTGTTTTCCTGACGGGCTTCGTCTCAAGAGTACTGCTGTCTTTTTCCTGTTACATATTTTAATAACCGTACGGGGTGCGTGTGGCTGATTACGGAACCTAACCGGCCTTCCTGTTGCAGTGGCGACCTGTTTGGCCAGAGGAAGTGAGACTTTTCCAGTGCGTTGGCTAATTAATCTTCAGCCATTCCCATGAAATGTCACTGGGAGGCTTGAAAGTCGTCACTTGGATGTATCTTGGGTCCCCCGCTGAGCTTTGGGCTTGTGGAATGTGTCACAGACCTTAGCTGGGAGCTTCTCTGACTTCTGGAGTTCAAGTTAAAATGAGCCTGACTTTAAATGTCACTTAGAATCACTAAATCTCAAGTACCTGTTGTAAGACTGCTCTTTGACATATATGGAAGGCTACTTTTTAAAGGCACGGTGTGCATTTTTAGTTGTGCCAGGCGAGGGTGTGTCCCTTACAACAGCCAATATCTCACTCATTTATGCTGACCTGGCCCGTGTCGTTGGCGGGTTTTGTGTGCTGCCTTAATGAGCCCGAGGCTATGTTCATATTACAGGCAAAATGTTATCTGCTTGGCTAGTATAGCTAAACCTTTGGCATGCTGTTGTGTATATTGGGTGAGAGCTGAAGGACTTGTTGGTTTGGGGTGACAGTCTAACTCAAACTGCCATTCTAGTAAAAGGGCAAGTCTTTGGCAGGATTTGCATTCGCATGGGGGTGTTCCACTCAGAAATATGAAAGTTTAGCCAAGCAAAACTAACTAGCCTATAACACCAGGTATCAAGTCTAAAATGTGGTGTCTTTGATTTTGTGTGGCGAATGGCGGTATGAAGCTAACACTGTCAAAAGTAGTAAATGCTGGTAGAAAATCACGGCTCTTTCTTGGCTTTAATGGGTCATGGCTAAGCTCAAAATAAGCTGTAACAGGTTTAGAGTCGTGACTACGTACCTTTCTATCCAGGTCAGAAGTCTTTAGTGACAAGTAATCAGGTGAGAGGCTGGTAATACGCTGAGTCCTAATAATATCTGTGCGTTGCTAAGCTGCCGAGCCCTCGTATTTTATTATGCTGCTTCTGGGTTTTTTTTCCCCACTTTCAAGAGCTGGTAGATTTCAACCCACTTATGATAATTAGCTTTTGAAGATGGCATTCTCATTAGCAGCTAGATTAAGTGAATATTAAGATACCAACGAGAGTAATTGATCCTGTGTACCTCCGTCCCAATGACCTGGCTCTTCGCTGCATCGTTTTATCAGGACAGTCCAGCAGAGATGGCCCAGGAGACCAACCAGAGCCCAGTGCCCATGCTGTGCTCCACTGGCTGTGGTTTCTATGGCAACGCCAGGACAAACGGCATGTGCTCCGTCTGCTACAAGGAGCACCTGACCCGCCAGCAGGGCGGTGGGAGAGTCAGCCCTATGGGTTTATCGGGTAAGATGAACATAAAATATGTAAACTAACCCAAGACTTTATGAGTGGGCAGGGATGGTGGTGGAGGAAACAAGTAAAGCCCCTTTAAATGTACCTTCTAATTTAGTGGTTAGCTTAGTCGCCACATCTCATGGAAAATGCATAGGTTTTGATCAGTAGAGTGGGGCCATACCAGGACTGTGAAATCTTTGTTGCAGTAAAGCACACCCTCCATTAGACCACGATCAGTATGATCCTGCTGAAAGCCTTTATTCTTCTCAACAGAAAGATTAAGAAGCTTAAACTCCCCTTTGCACTCGCTTGAATGCACTTCAGAATGTTTTTTTTTTTACTCTCCAGCAGTGCTAGTTGGAAACAGTCAGGAAATGCTGGACTTTGCAGGACTGTTGTGCATGGTTTGGTTTTTACAAAATGTAACTTGTGCTGTTTGCTGAAGAATGCTAGATGAAGGCACTTGCTGTCTTGTTTCAGAAATCACCTTTAGCACTTGCAGGGATGGTGTAAAGCGAAGCCGACTCAGCTGTGCTTTTAAAGTGTGAATCTCGTTCTTTCCCTCGTTAAACTCAGGCAGTGCAAGCAGCAGCCCCACAGCAGATGCTACAGCCATCCAGAGAATAGAATCTGCCCTCAGTAATTCGGAAGTCTCGTCCATCAGTGTTGCGGACGCATCTAGGTAAGGATCTCATGACCATTTCCCAGCCATACTTGCACGTGGGGTCCCCTCCTTTAGGCCATTATTCAACAAATGATTTTTTTCTTGTGACCTAAGTTAGCTCCTCTTTGTTTTTAAAGGCTTAGTGCCATGGGGTTGTTTTCAAGGTCTAAATTATTGAGCGTGTGACATGTTGACTTAAATTTGACAAACAGGAAGGGGTGCGCCATTCAGACTTGCGGTTGAACCATGGCAATTAGTGGTGTGGCATTAGGGCCACGACTGTTCACGAAGAAACTCTCGTACCTGCTGGTGCGTGAAATTGTGGTGAAATGGTGAAATTAGGCTGGGGAAAAAAAATGGGAAGTCTCTGCATCAGGAAGAATGCCTCTTACTGAGGATTTGATGCTAGCATACAAAAGCCTGAGGGGGTAATAAAGCTGACCCTGAGGACTCATTTATTTTTAGTGCTGTTTTGAGAACAAGGTCAGCTCAAAAAGCCGCCAGTGCAGACCATTGGGTGCTCATAGCCCTCATGCCCAGCGCTATGTACTCCTGAATTTCTTTTGCAGTAATTTTCCAGAGTAGTTCTTTTTTTGATAGTAGGTGTTTATCTTCTGAAGCCTTTGGTATTATCATTCTTGATCATTAGTTGCCTAACCCCCTTTGCGCTGGAATGGAAACATTCCAAAATAATTACTATGCCTTTTTTGTGGTATTTGAGTACTACCAAATAAAGAGCTTTTAATGAAGCTTCCTGACCAAAAAAACTTAAGTGCGCCGTGTCATGAAAGGAGCACTCCTCAGTCGAGTTCTTTCTGTCCCTCCATCCCTTTCAGAATTGCATCCGCAGCGTCACTGCCAGTAACGCAACAGATGACGGAAATGAGCATTTCTCGCGATGATGAAGTAACATCGCCGAAAGCTGAGCCCGTGGCGCCCGGTACGTCCTTCTGTCCAGCACGTCATCTGTGTTCTCATATCGGCTTTTGCCCGTCGTGGGTTTGCTGCGATACTGTAGTGAGACACAGTGCAAGAAGGATAATTATGATGATGCATGCCCAAGAAACGCATGTTTATATCCTATTAATTTTGCACGTGAATTTTTTTTTTTGGCCATTTCCCCCTTCCGTGTTAAGGTGAGTGTCAGGTTGGCGTGTAAATGGGTGGACTTATGCTGTGTCTCCTTCTTTGGGTGTCTTCTGAGCACACAAATTAACTCCAGATGGAAACTAAAATTCCTTCCTGAGGTTTTTTTTTTAAGTCCCTGCTCCCAAGTTTGGGGGAGTGTAGACCTCGGTTTCGTGCTGTGGTGACTCAATGGGGATGTCAGCTTCATTCGTTTATGCTTTTCAATGGTCACCCTTTGCTAGCTTTGTCCACCTGTAAGACCCATGGCATGTCACTACTGTACTAAGGTAGTGCTGGATTGAAGGCAAGCTGTTTCAGGATGGCGCATCATTTATCACCTGAGCATTGCCACAGGTCAAGCATTGAGGGTATAAGTGACAGCACAGCTCCACTGTTGAACAAATAGGGCAGCTGTATGAGTGCCGGCCCACGCCTCCAGTGTACAAGCAAGGATCACCCTGATCAGATGTGGAACTGCACTTGCTTTTAGAGGTGATGGCTGGTGTTTGTTTACTGGCCTGACTCAGGTTTCATGTTGTGATTTATATCTAGGCCTAGGTGTGTATGCCAAGCTCTCAGCTAACCTTATGCATGAGTCTCCAGCTTGTCCTGGTGTTTATCGTAATAGCTTAAGTGTTGTCTCTAAGACATTTTATTTTCTGATTCATAATGTAGCTTGACCTTCCCAGAAACCCCATGGCTCTGAAATGCAAGCCAGAAGTTGTCTGCCACCATTCTCATACTGATATTTGATGTCAGTGGCGATTTGGTGTGCTCTGAAATGCAGAGGAGTTAGCTCAGTGCTGCAATTTTGTACACAAACCCACTTTACTTGTGGGGTGATGTGGGTGATGCACACTTTTGGGGAAAAATATGCAGAACTGCAAACTTGAATTCATATCCTAAAGTTAATTAATGCGCACCTTCTGTCCACCCTTCCTCTGAAGGACCTAAACTGTTGTAGACCTGTTAAGTGGGGTGGGCTGTGTGTATTTTAGGATGTCAATGGTTTTTACAACTCTGTTCTGAAGCTGTAGCGGATGGACTCTGCCCCATATAAATACTGTGACGTTCCAGAGCTGATGGAGATGTCTATTCTTGCCCCCTAGTTGTGACCCAGCCTACAGCTTCTACCTCCCACTCTAGTACTTCGGGTAGCGATGATGTCAAATCCCCCGACGTTCCTAAAACCAAGAAGAACAGATGCTTCATGTGCCGGAAGAAGGTTGGCTTGACAGGTGAGCGTGTGGCAGCCATGTAAAAGTTTCTATGGAGGAGGGAAATGGGTGTTTTGTAATGTAATTCCTATTCCTGTGATCACGTCTGTAGTCTTGTACTACCCTGAAAAGTGCTTTAGAGAAGATCAGTGCCTGTTAATGGCTGATTTGACAGGGCTTGGCTCTTTGTCAGGCTTTGACTGTCGCTGTGGAAACCTGTTCTGTGGATTGCACCGCTACTCGGATAAGCACAACTGCCCATACGACTACAAAGCCGAAGCAGCCGCCAAGATCAGGAAGGAGAACCCGGTCGTCGTGGCTGACAAAATCCAGAGAATATAAAGCCTCGTGTGTGACCTTTGACCTGAACACTGACACAATGGGCTAGAGGACATCTTTGGGTTTTTTTTTCCCTCTGTCGTTTTAAATTCTGTACTGAGCTGATGCATGATCGATCACTTTTTTTATTTTGTATAAAATGTGTTCAAAGCGCAGGCTAGGGCATGAAAGGTAAATGTTGTCCTCCCAGAAATTTCTGTCTAATTCTTGCGTAACTTTTTTTTTTTGGTGCCAATGTAAAACCAAACGTTTCTGGTTGAACAGTGTATTTCTGTGTGGAGGTACGGGAATGGCGCTGCTCACAAGGTTGTTTTTATAAAGCGGGTGATGCAATGGAAAAGTGCCATGCTCCTCCCCCCACCAGAATTAAATTTATGGGATCCTGTGGGGGGGGAAATAAGGTGACACATGACACCATGGTGAAGAAACAGGACTTCAGTATTGTTTTCAAGCTCTCAGTATCTGGTGTTTTCATACAGAACTAACTATGTCATGCCCCTCCTGGTGGGGCTCAAACTTCTGTTGCAATATTGAGCCATGGAGAGAGCAGCTGTGTGGAAGATGGTAGCCTACATTTTAATCTAACCTGCAGTTCTGTGAAAATGGCACCCAGTTAAAATGAGTCTTCAGCTCAGTTTTATGTAGGTGTTCCTAGTTGAGAGCTGACCAGTCTATAGCTTGGAATTGTTGTATTGCTGAAATGTGAGTTTTCCATGGAAAACAACAGGTGAAGAACAGTGGTCTCTTACAGGGTCTTGCTGTTAGTTTATCTGTAGGTGTGGAATGTTCTGCTCTTGCTGCTCTGTCATCAAAACAGTGTGATCTCAATCCTTTTGTGCCCAAATTGGATATTTTCTTTGTAGGATAATAAGAATATTCCTTGCCCAGGTTTAACTATTTAAGAGATGTAGCGTTTCCTAGTTTGTCTACTGTTTTCTCAACCCCAGCTACGTGAAGACATCAGTAAATGAAGCCAGCTGTGAACATTGTCTTGCAGTTAGCTGTCGTTGGTGGCTTGGGGCCTGCAATCATGCCCACCTTGCCTGCTCTTTTCTTGTCCCTCTTCCCCTATCCTCCCGGGTCTTGGAGTGTAGTATTAATGAGTGTATTGCATGGATTGCATATCTAAGGCAACAAAAAAATTGAGTTGTAGAAATTGGCAATATACTTCACTAATGCTTGGTCTATTTTCACCTTCGTAATGCGTTTTTTGACTTTGTTTTTCTAATGTCTAGAGATTGTGCTGATATGTACGTATATATTGTGTCTGTGTACTCAGTGGGTATATGAATTCAGACATGCACCTTTCGTGCGCACACGGGTCGAAAGAGAAGCCTCATCGCAAGCTGACAGTGGGCTCTGGCTTTCCTGTTTGCTCTGTGGATACGTTTGAAACTTTAAGGCTGTTGGCGTGCCCCTTGGACTTTTTAAACCCCCGGGTATGATGAGCCTTGTCTCTTTGGGCCCCTGTGAATTTCTATACTTAGTCTAATCTAGCAGTGTGGTAACACATTGTATTGTATTGTATTGCTTTCACTTGAGTGTCTTTTTTTTTTTTTTTTTTTCCCTTTTTGTTTTAGGCAAGTGAGGTAGTCATTCAGATTGTATCATTCAAGTTTTACATTTAAAACTTAGTTATGCAAATTTGTACAAACTGTTCATATTTATGTATTACACAATCTTGTTTCCTCAGCATTAATGCAAAATATCATGTAAATAAACATTATGTACAGAGAGACATTAAAGTTTTGGTTTTGTTTTCAGTCTTTGGATGGACCTGAATTACTACATGAATGCATAAAGGTTTGTTCCACTAGACCAGAAGAGGGTATATATCATGGTCTGGGTGAGGCTTTTAAATGGGCTAATTTGCTTCCACTTAAGCGTCATACCAGCATCCACGTAAGTGATTGAGAGCAATCTTTGTTTTGGTTTTGTTGCTGTTCTGTTTTCTTTAAATATGCAGGTCCCTCCACACTTCCTCACACAGGTGGTCATGATGAATACTCTTCTAGTACTTCATCAGCATTAATTTTAATTTGTTGCTGCCATCTACAGGAAATTCACAGCAGTGAACTAATCTATTCCTTGCATATGTGCAGTCAATGCACAAGGTGTCCACAGGATACAAAATCGGGGCGGTGTGTAGGGGCAATTTGTCATGCCCACTGTCTGTGGACTGAGAAGGAGCATGGAAGAGTGAAGTAGTTGGGCTTTAGCCATTTCACCCTGGAAGTGGTTCTAAAACAAAAAATTGCGTGGTGGTTTGTTGACGTGGCTGGTATCAGTTAATTCTTGGTGGGGAAAAAATGCCTTCCAGAAATCTTCTTGATGACTTTGACTTTTGTAACGTCAAACCATTTTAACTTTGAGTACAGACATGCATTTTTTTTTTTTATTTTGGACTTGCAGGCCTCCAATGCCAATTCTGTTTCACCTCCTTTTGCTTAGAAGTGTTTGGGTGATTAGTGCAGATCAGTCTAATTGTCTCTGCTGAATGGACAAGTCATACACCATGAGGTGGACCAACAGGTGTGTGTCTTAACAGCTGTACTAACAGTTAAACTGCAAGTTGGGCTGTAACTATTCTCCCCTTTGTGCTGTCCAGAGCTGAGATTTTCAGTACTTCATCTGAACTTGGTGGGAATGTAGGGGGTCGGTTGTTTTGAATTCGGCTGTGAGAAGGAATAATTGTGTGGTATCAGTGAAAATGTAGCTACAAAGTTGTCTCTTAGTGTTTTTGGATATTGTCTAGATGCAGCAGTATGACCCTGTACTGAAAAAGTTGTGGGAGATGGCTGGATAGATATTTAAAGGAAGGTATCTGTATTAAATATGCCAGAATAACACTTGTGCCGTGGCCTGTTGAAAAAGCTCAGAGGTCTGCTTTTGCTCTAGTCCTTTTGCCCCCTCCACAGTTCTCGCCCCGAATGGTAACCCCAGTACCAGCTGTCCTCTTACCGCGTCCTGTGCTTTTGCTTGGAACAAGGCTTGCAAAGGCATAACCAGGCCGTCTGGCAGCACATGTTCTGCTTGGATGAATGGGGCTCAGTTTGGCTGTGTGGGAGGAGCGTGCAGCACGCATGTCATTCGAGGAAATAAGCAGATTATGGTGCGCTCCCAGTCAGACAGAGGATCATTCTCCCTTTTCTAGCATGTGAGGTAGCTAGCAAAAGCCCTCTGTCTCCTAAATGCCCGTTTGCTGTTGAAAACGATCTCTCTCAGGTTTTCATGATGTTTTCCACATTTAGTTGCCGCTACTCCAGGTCCAGATCCAGTTTTCCACTTCCAAGCAAATGATTGATATAATGTACTTTTCCTAAATTGTTAAACTGAAGACAAATGGACCAATGATCCTTTCACTTCACTTTGCAGGTACTGTCATAAACTTGCTTTTTCACAAGAGCAATTCTGTAAACCTGACCATGAAAACACAGCACAGGATTTTATCCTGATCGTGTCTGCATTAGTTTATAATCTACACATTCTCTCTCTTTCCCTTGTTTTAAATGATCAACACTAGACTGCAGACTTGATTGTGTTTGAAACTGATTTATCTTCCACATGTGCAAGATGATGAATATTAATCAGTCATTGACTACTATGATCCTTTAGTATTTGCCCGGCCCTGTTGCCTGTATAAATGATTATGCTTAGATAGTCAAACCCTTGGTGTAGTAATGCCTAGTGCATTTAGAGATGTTTCTTATCTTCAATGAATTCTGAATTCAAACTAACTTGAAGCGTACTGCATTTTCAACCTATAACCTACTTTAAATGATCAGAAGTCACGATAAGCCAACGATTCACTCGTATTGTCTGTTCTGTCAATGAATCAAAATAATTTGCTTGTGCAAGATATTCCAGAATAGGCACTCTGTTGTCAAATGAAATACGGTGTACCAATCAGAGATACTGTGCTCCTCTGATAGCTGCTTACTGTGAATGATCAAAAGGAGATGATACAGATCTGATGGATTACAAAGGATTAGAAAGGTCTATTGTGTCACGGTGATTATAGGATCGGAGTCACCACACTGAGCAGCCTGAACCTGGGGATTGCTGTTAATTAACACATTTAACAATCAGTTTTTCTTTTAATTGTAATATATGCTCGTTGCACTATGCCTTTCTATTCCAGCAATTTCCCCGGGAAATTTAAAGTAAGCTCCTTTCTTGTCACTATTAAAGAAGCTAAGTATTCATGGAAAATGGTGAATATAAGAAGTACACTAGGTAAACAGCATCTGCCCGCAGAGCACTCATACGAGAAGCGTCAGTGCCAATGTGGTCAGGCAGGACAAAATTGTGGGTTTCGTTCACCTGAGCGAACCGTAAGCAAGCTGTCTGTCGTCGTTAGTGTTCACATAAATGCGAGAAAACAATGAGGCTTCAAGCAAACAGGGTGACATAGGTACATGAAGAGAGTGACGGACTGCTAGCTGCAAGTCGCCTAAAAGGCAGTGAGACATAAGACGCTTGGGAGACTGGCCCAATTTAGTTTTGTCTGTTTTGAATGCGATTCACAAATGCACATTAAGTGAATTTATAACACTGCTGGTGGGAAAGCCAGGCTTTCCACCCCCTGTGCTGTTAACAATTCCCACAGTATATCCCACAATGACGACCATTGGGGTGTATAGCTATAAGGAACCGGCTTACTGCCTTAGCGAGGTTTCTTGAGGCTTATCTCGGAATTTTGGGTACTACGAATTGTAGCTCACTGTCGTGGTGCATTTACCGCTGATTCAGGGTTAGTTAACCCGACTTAATCGAGTTAACTCTGGTTTTAAAAATCTCGCTCCATAGTACATCCCACATTACACTGCAAACACACCTCAGGACCGAACAACTCTAACCTCTGATTATGCACAGTGTTTAAAATCAGTACGTCTTAAGCATAAAAACGAATATACGGATTCCCCCTTGAATAAGTGATTGAAATGTGTCGTTATATCTTAAGTGTTTGTCATAATTATTATCATTCTCGAAATGAGTTTTGTTTGTGGGTGCGTGCAGGTTAAAAGCTAGTATACCAGTGCTGTCTTTCACTAAGATCAAACTCATTTGCATGTATTAAAAGATGGTTTCCAACAATCCATTCAATATGTGGTACACCACGGCTCAAATCAGCACGTGGCCGCTGTGAGCTGAACGTGACAATGCAGAGCTAGAGCTCCCCCAAGTGACGAGAAAAGGTATGTCTGAATGGAACTGGAACACTACATCCATAGACTGATAAACAGCAATAATTAAAAGGAGCAATTCAAAAGGATTCTTAAAGAACGCGCACGACTGCAGTTTCATGCCGAAGAGAATTTCCTCCTATTCATTGACCCGAGAGTGGGGTTTAAATTTAAGGCCGCTTTTGTTGGATGGGGTGAGTAGGTGGTAATTGACAAGAGGCCGTGTTAGAGACCACCGCCAGAGGTTCAACAGAGAGTACCACCTGCTTAAGACAGGGGCAGCCGCCTTTGCTGTGGCCCTGCGATCGCGACAGCAACATTTAATACAACTAATTGATTGCTATTTTTGAAATAAATTGTATGCTTCCTTCATGATTATGTGTGATCCATTTCGAATAAGTCTCCAGAGAGAAGTTTCAACAAAAATTCGGAGCCAGTTTTTTCCTCTGTTTTTTCCACCCTTTTTAGTGCCAAAACGCAAGGCTTTTGTAATGTGATGTAATTGTTGCTGTACATCTTGTCCGTCTGCTTGTCAGTCATGTTGGCAGCTGTCTTTCAAAATCAGGGTTTCTTCCTAAAAGTCTGCTCTGTACTCCCGAGTCTTGTTTCCATTTCTGGTTTTGTTCCAGGACACCCCTTCTTAGACGCATGTCTGTTGAGACATTCATTGCTGTTAAGGTCTCTTCTGTTTCCGCCCCACTGTTCTAAGACAGGCAGGCAGGCTAACTGGAGTTTCTAAATTGCCTGCCGTGTGTGTGTGCTCTATGATGGACTGGCATCCCATTCAGGATGTGCCTTTGCCTGGTGCCCTGTGCTGCCTGGGATGAACTCCAGGACCCCCTGTGACCTTGTCCGGGTTGAACACTCGGAAGATGGGTGGGAAATCTCTTTTGTCTCCGTGTTTCCTGGAGAGGCTGGATCTCTGCCTCTCAATCGGGTGTGTCCAGCGAGATTCGGTAATGGAACAACTGGAGCTGCTCCGAGTCTGACTTGGCACATCTCCTCGCTGACGGTACCCCACCAGGACATCTAGAGTCAACGCCAGAAACTTTCTCTTGTGCGCTGTCTTTTTTTCAGTCCTGGATTCCCAGTTTAATACTGGTGTCTCTTTCCCTGACAGCTGTAATACTCTCTGTAATATTAGCGATAATACTTATAATGCTGTAATAGAAAAATAACAGGAGACAGGTCTACTATGGTAAAAATTTAAGGAGCAAGAAGACACATGCAGCTGTTGTCAAGATGATCTAAGTGCCGTACAGGGAGGCTTCCATATCCACTTAACCTGGAGCTCTAATCCTTGGTCACGGGCTGTTAAAGTGGTCACTTTGAAAGCTCAGAGAATCTGCCCTGTCTGTGGCTAGCAGAAACTTTGTCAACATTTGATTAAAACAATATAGTGCAAGCAAAACTGTCCTACCACTGGTGTATTTTCTATCTCAATGCTGGCCATCAGAGACCGGTATCCCTTCACGTATTTAGCAGACGCTTCTATCCAAAGTGATGTATGAGTGAGAAAAGTTTGGGGCCAGAGAGCACAGGGACAGCCAGCATCTCAAGACCGACTTGGGTTAAGGGCCCAGCAGTGAGATGATTGTTTTACTAGCTACAAGACTTGAACCGGCAGCCTTCCTGACACAGATCTCTTACCTACCCATTATTTGAAAATAATGACATAAGGGTCAAAAGAGCAAATACATTTATCAGAATCAGGAACACCACTTCACCTAGCCTGGAGTTTTTATGTCCCAGAATTGTATAATAATATCCCACCTCAAATGATCCTGTGTCCGTTTGTTTACTAGTTTATTTGACAGGGAGAGTGTATTCACATTCATTAATTTATGTATGCCACAGTTAGTCAAGAAGACTAATTTTCATCTCTTGTCCCTTGTGTTAATTTTGTTTTAAACATAAACAGCAAACTTGAATGATCACCTGTCAGCAATGTCCAGTACTTTGTAATGAATTTGTCTTAAAAATCAAACCAGGTTTGCTGGATCACAAATACTGTAAATTTAATGATGCCAAAATGCATTACAGAATTTACCAAATATATGAATGCTTCCTTGCTGATGAATAGCTTTCTTACATTATGAATGACATCATTGCTGCTTTAGTAATACGAGTGCCGTACGGTATAGTGTTTATTATTCAGTTATAGGAACAATCCAGTGTTCTATGCACACATAGAAAAATTAACAACATGTAATGTACAACATACTAGGTGATGATCAATGTTATATAATTTGTATTTTAAAGAGAAAATGTTAGCAGAGAGTGGAAGACACCTCCATCAGATATTTTGAATATGACTAATTAGCAATAATGCAATTGAATTTATAAAATATTTGAAATGTTAAGCATATATACCCTACCAATCAAAAGTTTTTCAACAGCTCGTGTTTCTTATGTTTCATTATAGCTTAAGCACTAACATAATCACATCACAGAACAGGGACAGAATGGCAACTAATTAAGGAGAAATTATCTGCCAAATGGAAAACACCACCTATATAATAAAACCAGACTAAATCTTAGACTGAAATGGCCACCCTATTATGGCCATTACAGCTGAACACAATCTAGGCATTCTATTAGTTCATTTTCTATTCATTTTCTGAACGTTCACTCCAACACCACTGATGACGTGCCCACAAATCATCTGCACTTGTTGGCTGTGCAGCCTTGACCTTTCTATAAATTTTATGCCCAATCACCACTACAGAGTTAAAGTCAGACAGCTGTGCAGCCGTGTGATGGCTTTCGATGTTTCTTCATCTTCCTTCTTCGAATACTTCAGACAGGATGTCTCACAATTAGGGCATCACTTGAAGTTTAGCCAAGAACGCTGAAACATAGCATGTTCAAAAATTTCGACTGGTGATGTGCTTTGATTAGTCTGGTTTTCGGTCTTGAGCAATAATTTGTTCCTCTTTGCCTGAGGCTCACACTTTGAGCAAATGTCACTCGTTTGCTACCGATAACAGGAAGTTGATCTTTAAAACTGGATTACAGTCCAAAGACTGTAAAAACAAAGCGAATGCAAACAGACAAAACAAACAATACAAACAAAAGTCAAGATCTGCAAAATCAATCGCATACATTTCACTAAAGTCTGAACTGGAGCAAAATTGCACAGGAGGGAAAACACTGGAAATCTGAGGTGCATGGTCCTTGGCTTCATTACAGAAAGGAGGCTCCAAGATTTCCCATGCTGCTACCTGTGTATTTACAGAAAAGCCAAAATGGCCTGCAGCTGGGTTAAACTTCCAGGTTCAAGATCGCAGAGGATGATCTCGGCAGCAATGCGCTTATGGACAGCTCCTTCTCTAGCCCATAAGCAAACACAAGGCATTCAACACATATTAAGTCAAAGGCTTTGTTCATTTCCTTCAGTGAGGATATGATACTTTCCACAAATGTCATACTAAAAAACTAAGATCGACACACCTCAACAAAAATCTGCAAAGCTATTTTATATAATATTCCAAATATTATATTCAAAAAATATTCAAAAATATTTCATATTTTATATAATATTTTAGAATAATATTTCAGTTCTGTGCATTGAGTAAATCTGTCAGCTACACACAACACACTTTTTCCTGCTATTTTCTTTTTTTTTATAAAGCCCAGATAAGTCCAATGGCAGTGATATATGTCCATTAGTCCATTTTCATTGGTTTGTGTTGATTGCTTGTATGTTTAAGTGACTCATGAAGCTTGACACCGGCATCCTGTTCAGGATGTACCCCAGCCTCGTGCTCTGTGCTGCCTTGAAAATGGATGGATGGACCGTTTTCTTTGTACTTTGCACTTCCTTATTACCTGGAGCTATGTGGGTGTTGTAATGGGTTGGGAGCCTCTTATCAAATAAGACAGCAGGGGAGGAGGGTATCCACAGCCAAACGATTATGGGGGCCATTTAAACTGTCTTCTTCTGAACTTTGGTTGCATTTCACTGTAAACAAAGCTGCAAGCGTTAGCTTTACGTAGCTTAAACAGTACCCCACTGAAGGTCTGTCAGACATTTTTATATAATGTAAGTGGGGTTGATGATTTTCCTTACTGCCCAATTTGCCTCAGTACTGTACATCTTAGTTTCCAATAGATTCCAACGATGCTCACTATGGTGAGCAGAGGAAATAAAAACAGAAACAAAACAAAACAGTATTCATCCATAAATGCACGCATACATGTTTAAAAGATGTACATGCTGGCCACAACGTTCTATAAAAATTCAAATCCATCTAAGGGTACGAGTGAACATCTTGTATTTAGACAGGATCCGTAAAAGGCACCACCCGTTTTCCTGCGACATACACCTCTGTAATGTTCCGGTCATCACCTACAGAGTCAGAGACAGGAAGAACATTATGCTATCTGAAACGTGACACATGTTTGCACTCATGTTTTGTTTCTGTGACTCTTTAATCTGCTGTCTTTCGTCTTCAATTATTCATATTTTTCCCAAACATCTAGGTATTCTTGCAAAAAAGATCGAGATAGCTTGCGAATGCATTCAGCGTTCACCGAATAGAAAAAATATTAAGGAGTCATCTTAGTACTATACCGCACCCTTTTTGGCCTCAATATGGCCTCAGTTCATCAGGACGTGAACTCAGCAAGGTGGTGAAAGTGTTTCACAAGGATTTGGAAGGCGTGGATTTTGCACGAGAGGTCAATGAGGTATTCAGTTGGGTTCGCCTCATCAAGGAAGGAGCAGGAGACTAGTCTTGTATGTATCAGCAACTTTTCAGTGAGAACAACTACAGTCTCATTTTTCTACAGCAATGCCACAGGACTATGGCTTGCTTGGCCTCTCTGGGAGGTGACTTGTAGAAGGTAAATAACATTACAATGCATGTCCCTTTAAAGGATGTGGCATCACATAAGATCACAAAGCCGTGAGAGCCAGTTTGTAGCCACAGAATTTCACCTGAGACTGTGAACTTGATGGACCAGTTCACATGGGAGAAAAACTCCAATAAGCTCAAGTCAGAAAATGCATTTATTTTCAGCTAATAAGCTCTTACATTTGATCAAGGATGGCCGACTTTGACTAGGGTTTAGTACTCAGGTTCATCAGTGATGATCTCAAACAAGTTTTGTTATATGTCAAGTACAACAAGAAGATCGCTAAGCAGGGAGGCATTATAATGAGCTTTGTTAAATTAATGTTTTGCACAGAACATAAAACAGGGACTCACCTAAATACAAGAACTTCTCCAGAATAATCTGTAACATGAGTTATTACAAAGTAGTTATAAAACAACATTACAATTGCCATACACAGCTGAGGACAGCTTGCATTTATTTACCTCAGCTAAAAATGTAAATATCAATAACCAAGTAAATACTGTGGAGAACATTCAAGTTGCACAGTTGTAACAACACAGAAAATCTGATAAAAAAAAATATGATGGGACAGGGGTGAGTGATTGCCAGGTAAGAGGAGTGGTCAGGTACCAAAACACCTTCCTGACACCGTAGGTATCAGAGTAAAGGTATCATTTTTCCACAAGCAGTTGACATTTAACATGAACTCTGGTTCATGGTATGATATGACAGAAGAACAAAGATATACCTTGGGGTCATCATTGCTGAACACTTCAAATGGGCTGCCTTGAGCTGTGGGGTTGATGAGCAGTGCATCAAAATCCTTCCCCACTTCAAAATTTCCTGTTTGGTTGTCCAGGGCCAGGGCTGAATGACAACCAGATAAATGTTCATGACCAACTGTACAAGATATGGATGTTTAATCAGGCCTCAGCAGACTCCAGGAGCTGTATTTTGAAGGCAGCTAGGTTGAAATAACAGTCTTTAATAAACCACATCTTAACTCCTCCTGCTTTGGATAAAAAGTTGGAAGGTAGACTAACTTCTTTAAATATATATATAAATATATATACATATAAAAAAATATATGTATAAATGTATATAATATATATATTTCTCTATGCAGTTTAAACAGTTGAAAAAAATATAACGCCCACCTTGACTTCCACCAAGTGTAGCCAGCCTGAAGACCTCCTCAAAGCTGAGGGATTCATATTGAGGGTCCTTCATTTTCAGAGCTTTGGAGGTATCCACTGTCCTCCTAATGGCATCAAGCATGGACGCTGAATACCCACCGGCAACATCTACGAAGATCAAAGTGACGCAGATGGGCCAATATTACTGTAGAGGTTACAACACAAGCAGACGTCAAAATCCGACGCAATGTGCTAAGAGAACAAAGTGAAGCACAGTTCATTCTGCTTCAGTATACCTGTTGCAAGGCCCAGCTTCACTCTGTGCTTCAACACGTTGCGGACATCCAGCATGCCGCTGCACAGCCTTTGGAGGTACAAAAATGAAACCCAAAACAGCCACACAGCGGTCAAAACAAAGTGACGAGTTTAGTATTACATCGTTATACACTGTATCAGTGACAGATCCCAGGGCTAAACCTGAATTACCTTGCTAAAAAAACGGTTTTCACAAGAGTAATAATTATTTAGTCTGAAAGACTTGGGGACAAGGCACTTAAATCTAAGATCAACCATCACCTTAATGCAGTACTGATTCATGAAAAAATGTAACCTAGCTAGACAGCAAGTTTAGTTACAAAGAGGTAAAACTTTGGTGAGGTTGGCCTTTTTCACAATTAAAATTAGTGTGTTGGGCTTTACAATAGACATCCTAATAAGCATAGTGGATACGTAGCATTTTAATTAATTCAAATCAAATGTACGTATGTTTCTATCAGCACTAGAAGTTTAAAGTGTATTGTGTAAATGATGGGCACTTAGTTTCATGATTTCATAGGTTTGGCTCTACTACGAGTTCCTGCTGAGATCTGAGGTGCATCTGTGGGTCACAGGGTGGGTAAGTTGAAAAAAACATCTGGCTGCTTAGCACTTACGAGATGTTCGAATTAGGACAGTGAGCGATGGACGCCCCCGTGTCTCGGAAGATGATGAGCTCATCATCAGTCAGGTGACATCCGTGGGCCATCACGGTCTGTAAATCGTCATTCAACATTGCTGATGCCGCTCCAGATTCCAACATCGACAACACAACAGACGACATGCATGCGACCCCTGGGCATGTTTAAAAACAGGCTCCCCTTATACTATTATTAGCATGTTGCTGTAATACTTCTCAGAGTGTTACGGTAGTTCGTACGTGAAAAACAGGCTCCCCTTATACTATTATTAGCATGTTGCTGTAATACTTCTCAGAGTGTTACGGTAGTTCGTACGTGAAAAACAGGCTCACCTTATACTATTATTAGCATGTTGCTGTAATACTTCTCAGAGTGTTACGGTAGTTCGTACGTGAAAAACAGGCTCACCTTATACTATTATTAGCATGTTGCTGTAATATTTCTCAGAGTGTTATGGCAGTTCGTACGTGAAAAGTCATTAGACGTTCAAGAATAATGACAAGTCAAAGTCCCTTATTCATGATCTTTGACCTTCAGTTTGTGCTCCAGCCATGAACGAACTTTACATAATTAATCGCATGTAGCTGTCACTTTTTAGTTCAGTGAAAATGTGTAGCATAGGGACTACAGACAACTGTAATAGCACTTGTGGGGAGATAATGTCACAGGAATGGGATGGCTTAAAGTGGCTGTTTATTTAACATTCTGAATGTTTTTTTTTCCATTTCTGCCATAATTCTCACAGGGAGGTGGCCAATAAAGCACAGTAACAGCACTCTGTGGACGTAATAAACTGTGATTAGGTATATATTGCAATATGGTGAATGCTGTCCCTTGTGCAAAGGAAATGTCAGAAGCACACTCATGCAGCAAGGGCACGTTTAGTCCGGAATATGCCATGTGTAATGGCTGGAGGTTCAATGTAGTCTGAGCCCTTAGTTTTGAGGGTCTACTGCAGCGGTGGCCAACCGGACGGACATGAAGTCACAAAAGTGAGGTCCAGAGAGATGCGGGCCGGGGCGGTGATTGCAAGATAAGTGACAGAACGAGGGTCAGGGCTATGCTAGAGAAGAAGATCGTTCAACCAGGACGGGGGGTTTGGTGAGTTCTGAAGAGAGATTTGTGCAACCAAGCCACTTGTTTGCCACCGGTGGTCTAAGGAAAAATTTTGAATACCCTATTTGAGCCGTGCCAATTTGACATTGGTACTTACTGACCTTGACAGTGAGGAGGTTGTGCTTGAGATATACATCTGTGTAGGAGTGATAGTCAGGAAACATCTCCTTCACCAGCCTTATTTCAGCTTTGGTTTCACTGATGTGACTCTGGTATATTAAAGGGAGATCACATTTACTGAAGCTACATTTAAAAATCACAAGTTTGCTGTTATCCAATACATCCACTCGTCCCAGTTATCTAGTGCCACTTATTCCAGGAAACACTGTTACAGTATAAGACTACACTACAATACTACACTACAGTACTACACTACAATACTGCACTACAGTACTACACTATAATACTGCACTACAATACTGCACTACAGTACTACACTGCAGTACTACACTACAATACTTCACTACAATACTACGCTACAATACTGCACCACAGTACTACAGCACAGTACTACACTGCAATACTGCACTACAATACTACACTACAATACTGCACTACAGTACTACACTACAATACTGCACTACAGTACTATGCTACAATACTGCACTACAGTACTACACTACAATACTACACTACAATACTACTACTAGCCACTACAATATAACCTAACAAAATATCAGCAAAGGCATTTTTATAATGACGTGAATTTAAAAATAATTGGATTAAAGGTTACTGATGTGACATTTTCTTGACATATAGTTTCGTGTGCATTTATTCAAAATAAAAATTGCAGGGCCATTCAGAATAATTGCAATAATAATCATAGCAGCTCGCCTCTATGAATATACTAAATATATCCAATACAGTGTGATTGTATATGTATGTACACATACGATATATGTACTTAATATGCCACATAAACTGCACTGTTTAATCAGCCATGGAAGATGGATGGATGGATGGATGGATGGATGGATGGATGATAGGTATATTCATAATACACTAAATGGTTAGTCAGTCCTTCCTATTGTGGGGGAAACCCTGTTATTCCAGTCCAATACACGGTTTAACAAGCTGAGTTGAGCATGGACATACAGTATAGGGCGGTGACGATGCAGTGACTCACAGGAGCCAAAAGAGAGCCTCACCTGGATATGCAGGTTGTTATTCGTCGCCATCTCTCCCAGCCAACTGAGCAGGTCCGGTGAGCAAGATGGGGCAAAGCGTGGCGTCACTACCGGCTTCACCAGCGGGAACTGGGAGTGTCAATCGGTGTTAGGCAAATAAATCTTGAGCGTGTGTGTAATTGATGCATTAAGTAATGCACTACAATGACAATATCCTCCTGTTTCTGGGTGTGAGGGGTACCGTTGAAACGGTTATGGGCGCTATTTCCGTTGGAAGTAGTGCTTCAGCATTTGATTAGCTTCTGCAGCGGAAATTTTGGTTCAAATCGTATAGCTGGATGTCAGTATTATTTATTTAAATGTCTCTGTAGAGCTCAGGGACAAGATGTGCTGCTCATGGTTGTACTTTCGACTGAGCTAAACTAGGTGAGCATATGTTGGTTTTCAAAGAAGAGGACACTGGGGGCAGGATGGTGTCATGGGGCAGACGGAGACCCGCACACAGTGAATAGTGACAAAAAGCCGAATCCTTGACATTATTGACAATTTAGAAATCCTAGCTAGATCCAGTTTTAGTTCCAAAACAGGATATGTTTGGGAAAAAGAGGACATATGATCACTCTAGCTAAACTTAATGTGTGGCTTAAACAGGAGTGTTGGGCCGACCGAAAGCTAAAACTGCCCCCGTAAGCATTGGTTCAGTTTCCATCACCTCCCCAAAAGAAAATGAAAATAAAATTGGCTCAAAAATCTAAACTTAAAACAGTTTCCTAAAACACTCGCTGATAAGATGCCAATGTAGGACATTCCATACTCTACACCATTTCTGGATTATGACAGGCCACCACAGAAGACATGCTAACTCATTAGGGGTTACATCCCGATGGAAGTAACCCCCACAATTCACACAAGTTATCATAGGGCCTTGGAAAAAGGTGGATAAAAATCAGAACTACAGTTATGATGTCAGGAAACATCCCGTTTAACAACATAAATTTTGCTCTAGGAATGTATTTACATCTAAACAAGTACATCAGCAAACAAACAAATGAGAAAATGTAACCAGACATGTTCAAAAGCCAATTTTAGAAAACTTTTTAAAAGAGTATCAAATATGACTCATTTGATGAATGACGTACGTATTGTGTGTTGTTCAGCTCTACCACGTTATCCTTCTAAAAGGTAACTTTGAAACAGCAGGCTTCATCAGCGTGATATAGCACACAATTGTGGACTATTCTGGGCTTGAGTCGGAGAAAAATTACTTACGTTTCTTTTCGTTAATTCAATAATGAACCTACAAACCAGAAATAACAAACACAGCATGACGTACGATGCCAGTGAATGAACATTATCAACAAAGACTGTCTAGATTCATTTATAGTTACTCGTCACTTTATTATTCTCTATTTATTGTTAGTTTACTGGCTTTTCTCTGTTGCCGTGTTAGTTATTATTTATCGGCACATATGAACTATGTACATGCAACCCTAGGTGCAATGCCCCCTCGTCATGCATGGCCCCGTTTGCCCACTTTTAACTTATTGTGAAATCATCCCTTTGACCCTGTGTCGTTTTCTGTCTGCCTGTTACACTGTGGTCCGGGGGGAACGGTATCTCAAGCCGCTGTACACTCGGATACGGATGGAATGACAATGCAGCCCATTTGACCTAACCTGACTTCTATTCATTTTCTCAATACAGGTAAGGTGCTCTGAAAAGTAAGACCCACCGATCGGTTTCTTCTTTTGACTCTTCGGTGGTCTCTCTGTAATGTTCCACGAAATCATTGACATCCATGCACACTTTGCCCACCAAAGCCCGTTGACCAAACTTTGCTACAGAGGATGATAAAAAAATGACATTATAAACAAAAGCCATCACATTGAGATAAGCTATTAGTGTAATGGAATCTTGAGCTAGCGAGGGATGCTGGTAGTTTGCAAGGCCTTCCATTACGTTCCAAAAGACAAAAAAATTAAGTTACCGTGTAACATGACAGATTAACATTTTCACATATACCTGCACACAAAACTTTATTAATGTGCCATTTGCACAAAGTATAAATCACATCCCAATCTTGCTCTCCAGAACAGAGGGGTCAGCCAACACGCAGTAACCTTGGAAAGTTACAGGACTCGCTTGAGGGCAATTCCTCTGCGGGCCATTGGATTTAAACCCACAACCTTCTGGGCAGAGGTGTCGATTCCTAATCCTCCGAGCTATACATCACTCCACATCCCCTGTGTGTGTATGTGTGTGTAGTTTTTAAAGATTTTCATATAAGACAAATTTAACCATGCAACCTTTCCCAGCTGACATTGGGCTTAAATAATAATGTCATAAGCTGTCTGGTTAACCGTTAATTATTAATAAAATCATTAGGCTAGAAAAATGTTTCAGTTACCTGCAAGTTCTCCAAGAAGAAGACTGGAATCTGTATAAATGCTGGCAAAGTAACATGCTGTGGTGGTGCCATTGCGGAGAGTCCTTTTCTGAGAGACAAAGACCACTCGTGTTTTTATAAAATGACCTTTGCCAGTGTACTCTCATTTTCACCTTTAAGGCTTTCCGATTCAAACTACATTTATTGACTTAAAAATACAACATCCCAACTATATATCCTAAAAGTACATATTAACACCACACAATTAACGACTTGCAAAACTTCATTCATTCGTTTATTCATTTCCAGGCCACCGGAGTGCTTACTGGAATCGTTTACTTCTTCAAAAACCCCTTTTTGGAAATTATACAATCCGTACGCATACCGGTGTTACTTATCGCCCCTAAACTCGGAGATTAAATAGCTTGCAACTGCACCACAACTTCTAAAAGGTTTGTTTATGGATTAGGAGCCCCTGTGCTAGTCAAAGCAATACGTTTCCAGTGTAATACCAAAACAGCCTGTTCTTGGAGACGTCACATAAACGTGACTCAGTGCACATATTCTGGTTCAACACTACGGCAGCCTTCTTTATTAAATACTGAACTTTTACCAGACAGCCTGAGAGCAGACTGTGAACCTAAACTGAGTGGCAGTAAGCCTTAAAAGTTTGATTTCACTTTTAGTACAAGCGCTGATGTTCAAAATTATTTACGTGCCAGCAATACGATTATAGGCTAGAATTACTCAAAATAATTTTTGAACTTGCTAGGACTACAGTACTGTGCAAAAGTCTTGATCCCCCCCTCATTTCTTCATATTTTGCTTCCAAACAGCCAGACTTGTATTTTTTTAATGTAGTCTTGAGGAATAGCTCTCCAGGCTTCCTGAAGGACTTTCAAAGTTTTTGCCTCTCATTTTCAGTCCAGTCTCTGTACCTGACCAGTTTCAG
>JAACJT020000034.1:7749582-7770799 GCA_009936485.2 Gymnarchus niloticus
TTGAAGGAGACTAGTTACACACAAGGTCACATTTTTCCCAACACTATTTCTATTAATTACTGAAGTCTCACGTTCTAATAATTTTCCATTACAGTAGTAGGACCTATAGGCTGGCACTTTGGTTCACTTTTCAGAGTTAAAAAGAAGAAAAACAACTGTCGTAAAGCTCAAGGAGCATGAGAACTGTAAGACAACTGTAAGACAGGAAGCGAGGATTAAAAAAAAGCTTCTCCGTTTAAATAAAGTGTACAAAGTGGAGGTCTAAGTGGTATTACTGTAAAAATCCCCCTTTTTTTCCTCAGAACTCACATAGTGGGATATACAAACGTACAATAAAGGTGGATTTTTTCTGAATTTATTAATACGCAAAAAAAAAAAATACCAGGAGAAAACCACAGAACACAACTGGAAAAAGTTGGGAAAGGAGATCATTCAAATTTTACCTCATGTCACTTTGTAGGGGTTTTGGGAACAAACGTATAAGAAGATGAGTGTTTTAAACAAAACCCCGGAGACGGGAACTTTGCTCTTCAACAGGACAACAGTTTTGAAGACTGCATGCACTCACTAACTTGGACGTATGCATCACTGCTCTTCACTCTTCTCAAAGGGGCAGTCTGCGAATTAGATCACTCGTCAGTCTGGCAATGAAGTTTCATTTAGAAGTATAAAGAGTTCAACAAACAACCACACTTACTACATATAGTATGTTCAGAAATGTTCACCAGAAATGGCTTCATTTAGCTTGGATATTTTTACAAGTCTCCACTTTGTCACACACTCAAGTCGAGCTGTTAGTGGCATAAACACAGTTCACATTTTCAATTTCATTAAACCAAATGTTATTGTTATGATATCTAACTACAGTCTGTTAATGTTTTTTTCAACTTCCCGCAGATTATATACCAGTGCAGGTAATATATGAAGGAGATGTTATTCAGTACAGTGTCATAATGAGCCTGGAACCTGTCCTAGGAAGGCAGGATACAAGCCAGGGAACATGCTGTACAGGATATCAAGCCATTGCAAAGTACACGCAGTGAGCCATTTAGAGATGCCTATGTACTTAAAGCACATGGGTTTGGAATGTGGCAAGAAAGCTGTATCTGCACAGGCCCTCCACAGGGATGGGAATCTGACTCCAAATACAAGAGGTGGTACCACTGTTGCCTCACACCTCCAGGGTTGTGGGTTCAAGTCCTACCTCTTCCCTGAATGTGTATGGAGTTTAGCTATTATGCCCATGTCGTGTGGGTCTCCTCCTGGAAAACTGGTGTATCTAAGCTGTCCACAGTGAGTGTGTATGCGTCCTGTGATGAACCAGCATTCTGTCTGGGGTGTCCTGTCATACTGAAAACAAACTCAGATCAATGCCATCCCCTGCACCTGATAAACAATTGGATGAATAAATGATGCAGTGTAGAACATTTAATGCTCTCACATTTTATCACCCTGCAGCAAAGCAGTACTCTACACATATCTGTTATATACTCAACTGCAGGGGTCAACGTTTTCCAGGCCAAAGTCCCCTTTGTAGATAGCAATACAGACCAATGACCCCCCCCCCCCATCACATAATGTAATACATTTGATATATAATTCTGTATAAAACCATTCGGCAGTTTAAGCCCAGCCTTTTTTAATGTGTATAATATCATATTAACCTATTTAGCTTATTCAGCCTACTTTGTTATGATTCTTGCATTATTGCTGGTAATAGTCCTTATTGACTTAAAGAGGCATTACCCCGTTTAAGTTTTATGTGACCCGGGGCATTGTGGGTTGTGGGAACTGAGCAAAGGAGGCCGTGACCATCTGTTCAGGGAGAGTGAAGGCCAGTTTGAGTGGTGAACAAGCAATTTGTGTTAAAAGAGGAAATTAACCATTTAAATTACCCCAGCAGGTTAAGTGCTGATCTCCAGTACTACAATGTGTTACATTTACATCTAGTCTATGTACTCAACACATTTTAATGGTATGTGGGAGCAGCACTGGAACATTTAGCTGATCATTATCTTTGGCGGTACACACGTCTGCCTCAGTGAGACATGTGACCCCGGTGAATGGCACATGACTTGTCTATTCTGGAGGAGACGGCAGCTGTCAGGCAGCCCATCATATGAGCCCTCGGTGTCTTTGAAAGTCAGCCCAATCTTCTGAATATTTCCAAGACTTGTCTTGTTTGCGTCTAACGTGACGTTGCGGGACTAAAAATTCTGAACTGGCAAGAACTCTCACTGACACTTCCATGCAGATTTCCCTTATTATAGTAGAATCGCTCAGAATCACTCCATCACTCAAGCAACTGGAAAAGAGGAAGTTGCAGCTGCTCTCCATCTCTCTGCCTCTCCTTTCACCCTGTTCTGGAGGGCTCCTCCCCCCAGGCTCCTATTGGTTATCGCTGTCGGATGATACAAGCAATGTGGTTTAACGTCTCATAATGTCTTTATGACATTGTAGCCTTGATGAGGGCGGGTAAGAAAAGCAGGAGCTGGAATGAATGGGAACAGAAAGTGGCTTAAGAACAGAACAATGCTCTTTGTCTTTAGGACAATTAGAATTATAAACTTCTCTCTCTCTCTCACACACACACACACACACACAATAGACAGTCCTAGACTAGACCTTTTCCATCATCGACAGCAGAAAAACTGCTTACCTGTTCAAGCATCCTGTCCCACTTACAGATCGACTCTTTTCACAGACAATAGGCCATTTGGGACAACAGGACCCACCAATATTTCAAGAGAATCAGATAACATGCACAATCACGCACACGATTATTTTTCAGCGTGTAGATTTTGCTTCAATTTTATCTATGACTTCAACCAAATACGGTGAGAAAAAAACAGACATCTCTCAAAAATGTTGACTTCAGATATTACTGTGCCGTACCCATTAGAGGCAGAAAATTTTCAAGCTGTCTTATCGGAGTTTGAAGCACGTCTCCACAAATTCCTGAAGGAAGGCAGCCGATGGCTAATTAACATCGAAACAGAGACAGGGTTAGGATACTACACACTTCAACGTCAACAGAGCTGCACGAGACATGTGTAAAAGCAATGAACAGGCACATTATTTGGGTACGTGGTGGAGACCATTCACCAAAGACAGAGAGAACGAACAAGAATCCAGGGGACCAAAATACATTTGCTTTCAAGTGGGAAGACCGAAAGCCAGGCGACATGTAGGCACAAGAAGATTTAGCAATATTGAAAGAGACATGACAAGAAGTGAGTTTAATCAGAGAAAACAGGAAGGTTGGCAGGAGGCAAAGTGGCACTCGTATCCCTGTATGACACACAAGTATGGAGAATTAAACTTTGACTTGAATGCACATTAAAAATGTACAAACTGTATAAAAATGTCACCTTAGTCAAAGCTCTTCTCCAGGTTCTGTGGTGCACGAGTCCCTCCCAAAATCCAGTACGATGGCACAGTATCTGTATATGCTCAGTATCCTTTTAACCCTGACCTGTACATGTGGACATTTATATGATATAGGAACTTACAGGTTCCAATAGCTTTACAGATAAAATTGTCTCTGAAACCAATACTGAAGTGAGCATATTGACTGAGCCAATGCCAAAAAGCTTGGTCTTTGTCCAACATGCACCAAAAAAAGATTGCTAGAAGCAACATGCAGAACTCTTAGTGACTGGGGGGGCTTGATTTTTTGTTGATATGTAATTACAGTATTTCCAAATTACCTGCACGTTTCCAATTTCCAAAACAGATGTTATGTTCATCGTTAACGTATTCTCACAATTTCTCTCCACACAAATATTACATTTGGAATAATCAAGACATAACCTACAAAGGCAATACCCTTTACATTAAAAGATGGGTTGATAATGATATTATTCTGGTCAGCCATCTTATGAAAGAGGATGGTTTATTATTTACGTATGAAGAGTTCTTGTCTGAATACAACCTCCCCGTCACTCCTAAAGCATACTGTGCTGTGTTTGATGCAATACCAAAAGGAGCTATAATTCTCTTATCTTCCGCTCTGAAAGGAAAAAGATGTAATCCTTACAAATCTACGCCAGAAGAACTATTCATTGGTAATGAATGTCCTCTCTTAAATATACAAGCTACCAATAAGTGTATGAGAAACATTGCTCATTAAAACACTGCATCTAAGCTAGCTGCAGTATTCTGTTAGAATAATCTGTTTAATGAAATAGATTGGAAAACAGCATGGCTTCTACCTAGGAAGTTCCTCATTACAAATAAGGTAAGGGAGATTACTCTCAAAAATCTTCATGGGTGCTATGCGGTCAACCGTAAGATTGCAGCTTTCAAAAAAGGCATAAGGACACTTTGTACTTTTCGCTATAATAGTATGGAAATTATAATTTACTTGAAATGGGAATGTAAATTCTGCCACTTATTTTGGATAGATTATTAATAATCTTATAAACAGAACAACTGACTCAAATTTTAAATTAAAAGACATACTTTTTGGAATTTCAAATCCTAACCAATTGATTTTAGATTCCAATAAATGTTATATTATCAGCCTAATCCTAATTATGGCGACGTTTCATAGACATTCCTGTAAATTTGCTAATCATAAAACTAATATTGTTGTTTTTAGAGCATACCTAAAGTCATACTGTTATTTTGATACATTAATGTTCAGTAAAAATAGCTAAGCCACAAAAACAGTATCTATGTGCACTAAATTTAATTTACTTCAAAGCTTGATGTAAAATCTGTTCTTTTTTTCTCCTTGCAGTGATATTTAACATTGTTCTCTCAAATTTAAAAAAAAAAAAAAACTGTACAATGCTACGGAGTTTATACTGTACCAAAAATTTGTGCACATGGTTTTGGTTAATAAAAAGAAAATATAACTCTTAGAGGCTGTCCAAGTGTACCACCTACTGGTGACTGTCCAAAACTGCACCAACATCAACTTGAAATACTATTCGCCACAATGGTAAAGCCAGCTAAACAACAAGTGTGTCATCTTGTATGCCGTATCTTCACAGATGAAACATCAGGGATGGGAACTTCGCTGCAGTCGCTTACTGATCCCTCACTGCTGTCGGGGACGTCGAGGTCACTGCCCGAGTCCAAGTCAACGCCGTTGTCATCTTCAGACTTCAGGTGTTTTGTCTCTGTGCTCCGGCCTCCCTTTTCTGCCTCATCTGCATTGCCACTGTCCGTTTCTTCATCGTTAGTCTCCAGCCTGGAGAAGAGAAATTACAGAAATAAGCATGAATAGAGAAAGGCTGCCAAATAAATATGTGGAGAAATGTCCTGTCAGAGGTATCTGGAGTACAGACTGCATTTAAAATTTAATTTGTTCTAAAGGTGCACGAATAAGGGCCCACCAAGAAACAGAAATGCCTTCATATATTTAAAAGGCTTCTTTTAAGAACTGGAATGTGCATGCACAGTACCCGTGAGATGCTTGCTTGATGCTCATGGCTGTAAGTCCATATAACCGTAAATCAACAGACCCTGCACATTGTTACCCTAAATATAAAGTCTCCATGTCACCGTGCAACATAAAGACATGCTCACAAAGGGAAGCAGGATATTTTTGGACAGGTTTAAGGGATAATTAAAGAGCGATGGACACTGAGGACTGCATTCCGCGATGGTGTTTTCTGTATTATAATGCTGACACGTAAAGCAGATATCACATGTGCACAACTTCAGGTCTAATCATGAGATTCAGCTGGCTGCAGCACCCTATCATCTACTGAGATTAAAGACAGCCATTCTGGGAAGCTATTGTATGAAGTGTAAGACGTGAAAGACAGAAGGGTCTTTAATTTTTAACTGAACATTAGAAGGGAAATAATGATAATCACCATTCATAGATCAAACTGCGATGCAGTGTCTCATTTCAGCATAATCAGACGCAATCGTTAATGACAGGCATCGCTGTAAGCTTGTTTCGATTGTTCAGGACCTGACAAAGTCTTATTATTACAAAGTTAAATGTAATTGTAGGGTTCAAAATATCCACCAGGTGGCGGTGGACAGGAAACAGGACTGCATACAGTTTAAATAAAATTAAGGGAATGAGAGAGAGTGCTGTCTACCCTGCCCACTGGAACACTTCTGTTTCGTTTAGTATTTGAGTAAAATTGAGCAGTACTGCAGTTCTGTACATCCACAAAAAAAAAAACAAAAAAAAAAACGCACCAGTTCAAGAATTTTTTCCAAAACATTATTTCTTAATCTGGGACTTTCAGAAGTTATAAAGACAGAGGCAATTCCTCACCCTACATTCACAGTAACTACAAGGCAAACACGGAAACAATGTTGGAAACCAATGACGAAATGCACTCAAGCATTTTAGAGACACGTCAGCGCATTAGACACTCAGCAGTCACTCTTGGAGTGGGGGGCAGTTGGGTGGTTGCCGTCCTGAAGAACGCGCTTAAATCTTAAATCTTGGCCCAATGCTGAGTCCATGGGAGCATGCCGTCAACCACACACACACGGGGCCCCAAATCAAACCATGAAGCACACTTACGGAATGACAATATCCTTTTCTTTCCCACACTTGGCACACTGCTGCAATCGCAGGGCGCAGGGCTTGCAGATGATGTAGTACGCATCTTTCACCGTTTTCTGCAGGCACTTCACACTGGAAAGTGTGGAAAACAAAGTCAGCATTGCATTTATGTTACTGGCTGTGTTTCCAAGACATTCTCTGTACACTGTCTCATCTCTAAATCCTTATAGCATGTATACATTATGGTTCTAATTTACGTAGACTAACATCATTTCAGTATACCCTTGTTTCCGGACAAAGAATTCCCCCCAAAGGGGATCAATGAAATATCATCCATGAAAGATATTATTCAACATCCATAGCTGATTTCTCCAAACCCTTGATCCTAAGTCAGTTTTCCTAGGCGAAAGCCTTTATGTTTGACACAGGTCACAGAACTCCACCTTAATAATTAGACCTACTCCATATGCATAAAGACTTCACAGCAGCAGTGTAAGGGCCAATTAAATACCATCGATGTCAGAGCCAGCCATAGTGTTGTAAGGCCCAGGCAGCCTGTGCAAGTTGCATTAAAGTGGAACCAAACTTTTCATTGCAGTACTGTAAGGGAGAGCTGGTGCCAGTCTTGAACAACAAAACACAAGCAAAAGCAGTTGTCTATATAGTGGAAAAAAGGAACAACGTCCCTTAAACAAACAAATACTGCAATGTATGGAACAGTCCCATTGAAATAGTCTTTAAAACTGTATGCAAGTGGAGGAATGGACTCTGTAGCCCTAAACCTGCTTATCATATAGTCTCCAGATACCACGTATTTCTACACCAGTGTCTCACAAAGCTGCTGGATTGGCCACAGTTTCTTAAGAAAAACTGCTTGACCAATGAATGATATATTCAACACATGTGGATGGATGGATCCTTTTTCCACAAATGATGCCAAGAGACACCTGGAATTTTTTTAAAATATATTTCGATAAAGGTGACTAGCTTACATCCAAATATCCCCTTACCCCCCTTACAACCCTACTATCAAAACATTCGACATTTAAGATCCAGTCATCATTACAGTTTAACTGATTAAGTATTACCAGGAGGAATTATATACATTACCATTTTCGTGGCTGTGTTAAAGGTTTGTATTTGTTGTATTTCACTTTCCATTCCAACACGTCTTTGCAATGCTGACAGACCCCATCGTGGACCTTTGCAGCTGCTATCTGTGAAAGCAGCATACGTTAAGCGGTGCGTTTCTTGTAAATTTAAGTAAAATTTATCTTCTATAAAAGTAATACAATTGAATTGACTTTTAACAAGCAAAGGCATAAAACTTTCAGTTTCATCTGTCACTAAGTAACTTTTCTCCTAGAAGTGGTTATCATTTTAAGCATCTGAAGTCTGCTTTAGCTGAGTAAATGCCTTTGAAGTGATGCTAATGACTTGTGTCCTTCTCAGCACCCATAGCAACAGGGCACAAAGCTGGGCACTTTTGGGCACTTTTCCATCTCAGTAAGGGGAAAAGCGCCTGTTGCCAAGCGACTGCTAAAGGGCTCTGAGAAACGTAGATCCACACAGGCACGTAAAGGTAGAAAAAAGAAGTCCTACTCATTTAACTAAGCTAACCTACACTGCTTTATACTAAAGTCAAAGCAGAGAAGTACAGCGTAGAGGTCAACCTAATACGACATGTCAGAGCTTCCCTGGACGTCACTGTGTGTACAGATACACTTGATCACAAGTTTCCCTTCTTAATTAACATTTCAGTTCCTCTACCACTGCTCAGCCTTTCTATAGATCTCACCCCATAAGGCGACCTTGGCTTTATGAAATGAATAAATGAAACATTATTAACAGTGAACGTGGTGCTCTGAGATTCCTGTATGACGACGTTTATATGAATAAGGAAGCCCGCATGAAGTATCATGAAAGTAAACCGCACGCTTAGATGATTTCATATCAACTTTGACAACAGGAATGTCTTTATTTGTACAGGCTTATGAAGACATAAACATATCCTGATATGAGCGCGCGCACACACACACACACACACTCCGCAAAAACGTGGAGGACTGTAAAGGTTTTTCAATGTCTCATTCCACGTTTCAGCTGCTGGACCTGGCAAATAAAACACAGGCCAACCAGAACACCGTAGCGGCTCTAATGTGAAGCCGGCAGCCATGCGTACATACTGCATCCGTCAGGCGTTTCCATCAGCCACGCTTACCTTAACCTGCACACTAGTGCCGTATTTGTTATTTTTAAACGCTGTTATGTTTTGGTACTTTTGACCTCGCGTACGAACGGTATTACCCTTTTGAGAACTCATGCCGATAACCAGAGCTTAGTTAAGCAAACGTAAAACACCGAAAATTAGACCAACGCGAAGACCCAAGGGCGACCCGGAACTAAACCGGACACGCGGAGCGCGGCACGTCTCGCGTTGTTTCCGGCTCCTGACACGTGATTTGTAGTTTATAACCTGTCCTCTCGCTTCCCCGGCTCCTCTGATATAAAGCCTGATGGAAGAAAAGGGGATTACGTCATCCTGCACCGGGCGAGCACTCCTCTCTCACTTTAAACGGACTGGATTGTTTTGCTGCATAGTAAATACTGATTGGCTGTCATGGGCACCTCGCGCTTACCACTTCATGTCACCAATCATTTCACAAGCCCCGCCTTATGTTTTTACGCCCATCTTTGTAATCATTGGTAGATTTATTTTATCCGCTAATTTTCATTGGTTTAGCGGACTTTCCTCGTTTACGCTCGTTTTATACTGACGGCTCCCGATGAACGTCGTGAAGGCAGCTGGCAGCGCGAGGCTGTCTTATTTTTTGTGTGGGGCTAGAGGTGACGAGACGGCGGTCCCGGCTTTGATTAGTCGCTGTCCTGCGCCTTCCCGCACGGTTAACTGGGCCACATGTTTACGAGATTGATGAAGAAAGGCACGCCGGAGACTGGTTCGGGAAGATTTTGCAAGCCTCTGGCTGCTCCGAGCGCCCGCCCGGGATCCGAGCCCACGTCCGTCGGCAGCTAGTCGTCCGCTCCCGCTGGGTTTCCTCCGCATACCGCCATCGGGAATCGTAGGCGTCCGGCGACGTTTCAGGTTTGGACCCGCGGTCGCCTAATAATAATAATGCTACGCTATTATATTAATATCATGATGATTATTGGTGTCACTCCTGCTCTTGCGCTCCCGTAACAGCCAGACCCCGGGAGGCTGTGTGATGCTTCAGTTTCCTCCTTTTTTTCGAAACTGGGTGTATATAGAGTGTGTGTGTGTGTGTGTGTGTGTTGATGTACTGCCTTTGCTGTATCAGTCTTGGACTTCCCGGTCCGGTTCTGCTCAGTCTTCACCTCTCCTCTCCGTTTAAACGCCGCGTCGCGTGGCCGAGCCCGCGTCCGAACTGGGCCGCCCGTGCCCGCCGCCGTGACGTCACCGGCGGTTCGGCCCCCCGCGAGCCGCCCGGTACCGGGGTGACGGTCGGTGTGAGACGGCCCGTATGTGACAGCATAGCGCCGGGGTGGGGAGGCCAGGATGAAGGTCACTTCATATAAGTGATAAATAAAGCCGGCCTTTATGAAGACGCCTCGTATTCCTCCTGTTCTGGCACAGCTGTCACCAAACAAACTTTGACACGCCTGGTTACGGGCTGCCTACACCTTGCTGAAAGCTTCTGCTTGTCTTTCTTTTTTTTAATATTTCTTCACAGACACAGGTTACAGAGGCCAGGCTGCTTTACAGACATGAAAGAGTGACTTCTCTCCTCCAACGCCTTTACTGTCTCCCTTTGTAAGAGGGCCTTAAGCAGTTTGTCAGACCTGTTTTTTTAGACTAGAAAACATGTGTCCGTACAACACTACAGAAACATTTCATTAGTATCATTTTCATTCCAATGTGTGCAAGGACGACGGGCTCCGTTGCTTAATTTTAGAGATGCTATCAACTGTTGAGACATTTAACTTGCTTTTCCCAGGCAGTAGCTCCAAGGTTTTAGTGGAAATCTGCCAATAAGTCTACATTTCATTTGTGTGACAGTTGTGCGGGGAGGTGTTCCTGAAGTGAAGTTTTCTTTTCCCAAAAAAAAAAAAAAATCCCTTTTTGAAATGGGAATTTGCTAGTCTGAGTGAGTGGAAAATGGGTATGCTTTCTCAGAGATGAGGATGGATTGTAATGCAAGTACAGCTCATTTAACTTTTTTTGTTTTTACTCGTTTAAATGTAGTAGCCCATCCCTTCAACAAATGAAGTTTTCCCACACAAGACACTTTAGTATTTTTGCATTTCTAATACATGTACTTGTGCTTTTGTCTTGAGTCACACAATGATTACACTAAATTGATTAAAAATAATTGTGGGTCACTTATGTGATAAGCTTTTAAATTAAATTTCTGTCATGCAGAAAGCTCCTTCCTTTGAGCTAAGGGGAAATAAAGGCAGCATTGTTAGTCGATGCTAAAACCGGGTGTTTGAAGCCAACCCTGAGGCTGTCTGTTTTTGTAGGAGCCTGTGAAGGAGGGAAAGAAAAGCTTTAGGCACTAAGCCTGCGTTTGTTAACCCCTGCCCGTAGAACAGGCACTTACTACAATTAGAGATGGGACAAATGATTGGTTGTTTGGGATGCTCCCACCCACCATGGGTTTTGAAACCTCATTTGCAATAGCCAACATTGATTGGTCGGTTGGATACTCCCACCCACCATGGGATTTGAAGCCTCATTTGTCCCGTCATTACCTACGATAGCCATGTTCCTCCTCACCCTGAAAGTTGTGTGGTTGCGAGGGTGTTCATCTGTTCCTCACAGCTAGATTCTGCGCTGTGATCTTGGCACTTTCTGTCTGTCTTTAGTGATACTGGCTACTTGATATCAGTAGCATTCAAAGTCGTTCAGCCCAGATGTTGTCTTTGAAGCTGAACTCTGTCATGTCTGGCATATTCAGGTGATCTGCAGGCTTGGTTTTATTCTCTGAATTGCTATGTGAGTGGGCTGTAACTGCATGCACACCCTTCTCATTCATGCCTCATTAGTGTGAGAGTGGCTGTCACATCATTTCCAATCACATGATTTTTGCTGACGTTCGGCCTCTTTTACTTGGAATTCCGAAGCTAGAGGAATGCATTGGGGATTATAATAAAAGAATTTGTAGTTACTGTTCGTTGGACGCTCTCAAACAGGTTAGTGCACTATGGAACAGTAAGAAACTCATGCTATACACGGTAAATACAGTTTGGCCATTTCCTGTCATCAGCTATCCTGTTTAAGTGTCTTAATTTCCCACATCCTTGCCATAAGTTTCTGTGTCCCTTCGGTTAATATTTGTTGACATACCCTTTGTATAGATGTTGAGTGTTTTGAATTTTTTTTTTTTGTATATCTTAAATGGGTTCTCTCCTGGGATCTGCAAATGCGCTTTTGTATTTTAAATGTTTATCTGCAAGCTTTCATTTCTGTAATGGGTAAATGCTTACGGTAGGTCTTGGCTCCATTTAGCTCTGATTTAATCCCATTTGTGTCTTGGTCTGTGAGTGGATACTGTTTTGTATAAACCTTGTGGGAGGAATTGGATTACATAGCTCTTATTCCATTACAAACTTGCACTTCTTTGCTGGCCTCTCATTGGATGCTCAACCTAGTTGCTCTTATTCCACAAGTAACTCCTTAATTGCTGTATGCTGTAATGTATTGTATCTGCTTTGCTATATGTCACTTTTGTCAAAAGTGTCTGCTAAACAAATTAAATGTAAATCTCTTGGTTTATCCATTTTTTTTTTTTTTTTTATGTTTGTGGGACCAGAGTTGCTTATCATTGCTTTTCCTCATGTCCCGTCTTCTCAGAGGAGAAAATGAACCACCTGTCCCTCAGCGAGCTCTGTTGCCTGTTCTGCTGCCCTCCCTGCCCCAGTAAGATTGCCTCCAAGCTGGCCTTCCTGCCCCCGGACCCCACGTACACGCTGATCTGCGACGAGAGCGGCAGCCGCTGGACCCTGCACCTGTCAGAGCGTGCCGACTGGCAGTACTCTTCCCGTGAGAAGGATGCCATCGAGTGCTTCATGACACGGACGTCGCGGCGAAACCGCATCGCCTGCATGTTCGTGCGCTGCTCGCCCAACGCCAGGTTCACGCTGCTCTTCTCCCACGGTAACGCCGTCGACCTGGGCCAGATGAGCAGCTTCTACATCGGCCTGGGCTCCCGCATCAACTGCAACGTCTTCTCTTACGACTACTCGGGCTACGGGGCGAGCTCGGGAAAGCCGTCGGAGAAGAACCTGTACGCGGACGTGGATGCTGCCTGGCAGGCTCTCCGGACGCGGTAAGGAAATATGCCCCTCCCACCTCAAGGGCGTGACATCACCTGAGCAGCCTTTCCATCTTTGAAGGCAGACGTGTCCCGCCATTCGTTTTCTTGACTTTCAAGCCGTTTCTGTGTGATTGTCCTACTGGCTCTTCTCTTTATATCGCCCCTTTCCAATCCTTTGACTCATTAATTGGAGCCTTTGCTATTAAGTTTGATCGTTTCCTGCCGCAGAAGCCTCGGCATTGCTCACCTACCACCTACCGTCTACCAATGGTGGCTGAGTCAGTGTTAGCCAAACTGGGTGCTGAGGTATTTAATCAAGATGCAGTTAGAAACAACAGAATACACACTCCCTGACAAGCTGTACTGTAATATAAACAAAGAGGAGTTGTTGTACGTTTATTCAGGTTTTTTTTCTTTTTCTCGTGCTAACAAAGCAAACAAACATGAGCTGTCATCTTTTCTATGAATGGATGGAATCTTAGCCTAGTTCTTCACCTCTCTGGTCACGTTCTTTTCCAATAGTCCAACGTGAATGAAAGCGTCATTTTGTCTCATGGCTAGTTATGTTGTGAAAAGTGCACTTCCTAAAGGCTTGCATTTGTGGAGAAATGTTTAGTTTCTCATGATTTGCCAACTCTCACTTTAATCTTAGGGTTTTGTCTGTGTTTAAGCGAAAGGAGGATGGAAGCACCATAACTCTTTCATTGCCTCTGATGTTCTCTGGGTTTGGTGTCACTTGGTGGGCGTTTGTGGTTTCATCGCACGCCTTTGTTTTTTGTCAGACCCTTAAGGTGTGCAGCAGACTCTTAAATGGCTGTCATGTCTTCTTTGCTAAACGCTGCTTTTCGGTTAAGAGCTTTATGTTCAACTTGCAAATTATGGTAAGAATGCAATGAATTTGTGATTGCTGAGCATTAAGTTGCCACTTCTACACCCTCTTCCCCGGTATGGCAGTTATTTAAGTTGCCGGGCAGCATTCTGTCTTGTGTGGGATAAAAAGGCACAAATTTGTCACTACTTGACATTGTTAGTTGTGAGACCAGTGCAGATTAACGGTGTGGTTGTTTGCGGTTTCCCTCCTGAGCATTCTTTCCAGAAGCTTTGGAGACAGTGGAACATGTTAAGGCCTTGAAACATAACTAAGACTCAAAGATTTGTCTGGTAAGCCAAGACTGTTTAAGGGGAGTATTCTACCCCCCAAGGCTGAACTTAAATCTGCCTGCTTGGGTAAGTGACCAGAGATCAGGAGTTTGTGAGCTACTCGTGGAGTAAAATCTGGGAATAATAAATGGTTCTAATTGAATGAGAAATCAGTATCCAAAGCTGTTTCGTCCCTGAAAGTCCCAAGATGTCCCTGGGGCAAGTGTAAATGATCATGGCCAGGGTGTGTCAACCCTGTAAATGTTGAGAGGGACAGATTTCTTCATTAGCTAACTGAATACAGTATCACGCTTGACGCTGGCCTGCTGTGATCATTCTGGGTTAAACTTCACTTTCCGATTAGTGACTTACGAGACACTTCACTAGGACGCCACCCACTTCCCTTGTTATGCCTTTGTTCTTGCTCTCTGAGTGGGTGAACCCATTGTGATGCCATGCATTATGAATAACCGTGCAAGGTTTCCGTGACACGTTTCAATGGCCACGCGAGTTGCTCTTTCTTTCTTTGTATGGGTGCCTTTTAAGTGCCTCCTCTCAATCGGAATGTCTCTCTTGAGGGATGCTGGGAGGTGAGACATGGCGTTTGTTCTTCTGCGTGTTTTCAGGATAGGTGCTAGTACATGAGTCTAGAGGCCGTGGCGTAGTAGATGTGCATATAGCAAGACGTTTTTGGTTCCCTGAATGTTCCGCGTGTTTAGATGCCTGGTGTTTCTTATGGATATTCACTGCGCCTGGAAGTACCATGTGAGAGACGGGCTTCATGCGGAGGCACCTGCAGAGGTCCACCGATCTCTGATGGGTGGTCCTTCATTCTGTCCCCCTCCACTTTTATTCTCTCTTAAATGTACAGTGACGTGAATGAGACTGCTCCTTAAATATTGACTTGGTTTTTTTTTTTATTTTTTTGTGACAGTAGCCATTTGCTTTTTGGTAGGTAGCTTTGACGTGACACCCTTCTTCAAAAGGGGGGTAAGCTGTCTGTATTTGCATTGCAAAAAAACCCGGTTGCTTCAGCAAACAGGCTTCTCTGTGGTTCTCACGCTGTTGGTTTTGCTCTTGGCTTCTTACAAAGGAACAAATTCAAGTTACGTTTCAATCAAGTGCCCCAACTGTGTGACTCCACAGGATTGAGTTCTGTTCTGCCATGAATTGCTGCTCTGGGCTTTTCCTGCTTTTTAACCCCCCCCCCCAATAGAAATGGCTTGTTTGGCCCTGGCTTGGATGATACTGATGGTGTATAAAAGGGGTCTGGCTCTAGTCCTGTTAGATCGCATAACTGTCATGGCTTGTCAAGTTATTTTAAAAAAAAAAAAAAAAAAAAAAAAAAAAAAACTGAATGCTCTGTGGCCCTTACCTGGAGAAGCAGCAGGAAGATGATGCATGTTGTTTACAGTCTGAGACATTTCAATACACACGGTGCTTCCAACATGCTGAGTCTCACTCATACAATGTTGATATAACAAGGCTTCACCCTTACTTGTTTTATTGTTTGTCCCTTTAATTTCTGTGCTTTGGACTCTATCACAATGCAATAATGTGATGATATCACTGATATCATAGGCAGCTTGACACACATACTTTAAGATCTTTGGTCCATGACAAATGTTGACTTACATGTAATTCATAACTGATTACCTGTGTTCCTCATATCGCCAGTCTAGACTGTTCTCAAAGATTGTGGATTGCTGGCAAAACAGTGTTTAGATGCCTCTGTTTCTTTTTGACATATGATCTTGTATATAGGATTTAAGTATTAATTTCAGCTGGGATTTGTCACACGGGTAGCTCCTGACTTTTATCAAAAGACGATCCTTTAAACATAATTACAATATATGGCTGCCGATTTTATCAGCTTTTTGGCTGATTTCTCTGCCGTTTAAGCAGTGACATTTTTGGTTTGGCAGTCCAGGCTTTCATTTGAACAGTGACATGTCATGATTAAAACATATGGCTTTGTTGCTTAAAGGTTACTCCTATCTGCCAGCCAGTTGCCCATCTGGCTCTTGTGAACGTGCTTGTACCTGGCAGCCCTCAGCTGAGGAAGCTTTGCTCGCGTGTCCTGAAGTTTGTGTGACTTCTAGAGTACCATGTGTTGGGATCTGAAGGTACCACCAAAACTCTTGGCTGACTGATAAACAGCAAATGGACATTGTGCTTTTTTTGTTAAACTTGTGTTCTTGAAAGGTTAATTGGGACATTTGCTAATTTCCTGATTATTTTGCCAGTCAGGGCAACTGAGTGTTAAATGTGTAGGTTTATGAAATCTCCATATGTGTTGCTTAATGTGCAAATGAACGTATCAAAGATGACAGAATGTAAATCCTTAACAGATTAGCATTTAAATAATGAAAACAGCTTTTATCTAACACTCTTTTAAACCTGGTGGTGCTGACAGCATGTTGCATCCTTGAAAATCTGATTCTCAGCTGGTATGTTGATGTGTTTTGACCATTGGATGACCAGTGGCCGTCCGCAGCGTGGTAGCGTGTCGCTAACAGCGTTGAGGGTAAGCGACAGTCGTTCTGGGTTTGCTGTCATACCCTGAACACACAAAGGATCTTTTGGCTGACTTGGCCATGTGGTGGAAGAACAGCTGATCCGCCCGTTATGTGGTTTTGATCTCGTCCGTGTGACCCACGGATCCCAGGAGCCGTCGTCTGCTCAGGCTGCTCGGTTCCTGTCGCGTTTCCTCCCCAGGTCTTCGACTTTCAGAAAATCTTATGGAGTGTTACAATAAGCAAGAACACGGGGTAAAAAAACAACCCAACTCCATTCAGGTCCAATAACTGTGAATTCTCAACTAGGGTGTTAACCATAAGCTGGTGACGTAGTAAAACTAGCCTAGTTTACATGATTAGCTGCTGTACCACTGACTTCTCTCACGGTCTGTTTACCAAGTTACGAGAAGCCTGCGCCCTTGGCTCAGTTTACAGAAAGGAGGGTATTGGCTCATGAATTCTAGCACAGCTAGTTATGGGGGTGTGAACAGGCTTGTCGACTTTCATTTTGATCTGATGGCTCTTGCCACCATTGTGAAATCAACCCAAAGAGAAATTTACTAACCTTGCATACTTAACACTGGTAATATGGTTTTACAGCATTTCCAGAACAGCACTTCTCCAAAGAGGACATTTCTCTGAATAATGATGCCTATAACATCTGTCACGTGAGTGGTTCTGTTTGAAGGCTGTTCTCTAGGTCTGAGCATTCCTGGTATGATTGCTGTTTCCCGTGCCATCTGTTGAATTGCGCAGTCCCTTTCCAGTATTTCTCGGCACAGGTCAACAGCGAGAAGAGCCACCTTAGAGAAATACAATTCCCGACGATAGAACAGCTTCTCGTCTTTGCCACAAACCTCACAGGATATGTGGATGATGTGAATATGATGGATAATATGAACTCATGCAGGGATCAGTAGTGACTCCCACACTCAACTCTGGACTGGCTACCGTTTTCAATGCAATTATAAAGGTGAATTACAGAAGCCTGACATAATTCTTCAATGCTTAGTGCAATGTGCCTTCCTCTTTCAGCATTTGTTTACACCAGTGGCGGCTGGTGGCCTTTCAAACAGGGGAAGCTCATTTTAGACCTTCATCATAAAATTAGTCAATTATTCCCCCGTTACCTAGTTTGAAATAAATGAACAAACTTTACTAAACTGAAACAAGGCGCAAACTCAAGGATGCTATATTTATGCTTATATTTACAGTAGGATATGTACAAACGAAACCAGTGGACTATATCGCTAGCAAACAAGACTATGAGCAGCAGCTTTGTCTCACGAAATCAGTCGTCACAAGTTCGCATGGGACCGCTGTCATTCAAAAAGAGGTCCCGCCCCCCTGCCAGTTCCTCCAATCATCATGCAGCAGCCTAGTGTCCTGGTCAGCCCACTGCCCCATTTACTCCCAGAGAAGCTGAGCTTCCCTGGAAATTACGTTTTGAAGCATTTGTCCAATAAACGTCTAGCTTTGCTGATGATTTTCTGAGTGGGTCGTTCAATTAGAATATGAGATTGACCTTTTAAAAAATCTCGTTTTGTGGTGGAGCAACTCCTAGGGACGAATAGGTGCAGACTCTCGGCTTGGATGTTTTAGTTAGTGCCTGGCAAATCCTGAAGGGGAGATCATAGTGAAACGATGAGCAAACGGGTCAGAACGTTCCCACTTCTGGCTCAATGTCGGAAACAAGCCCTACTTCCTGAAAGGAGGGAGAGGATTTGATTCAGTCAAGAAACTTCACTCCTGGAGAGTTTTTGGGGCATCTGGCAGGAGGTAGGCATTGAATGGGGTAGTTATTTTTGGTGTGCTCTGGCCAAGAAGCCTATATGACCGGGGCAGCCTGAGTGAACTGCCCCACTGTCCGCCCTCCCCCAACGATAGAGCACATCACACATAGAGGGTGCTTTGGAGTGGTCTTATTATCGTCACTGACTGTTGATTTCTTGTGTGTCAGAAATTTGCAAACCATGGGAGGTTGGTAAAGCTGTCCTGAATGGCTGATCTCTGGTGGTTAGCATTGTTGCCTCACACCTCCAGGGTTGGGGGTTCAAATCCTGCCTCTGCTCTGTGTGTGGAGTTTGCATGTTCTCCCTGTGCATGATGGGTTGCCTCTGGGTATTCCCGCAGTCCGGCGATATGCGGTCATTGCTGATTGGTGATTCTAAATTGCCCATAGTATGTGGTTGGGTGAGTGCGTGTGTTACTGTACCCTGTGATAGGGGATAGACTCCAGGACCCCCTGCGACCCTGTGGTTTTGAGAATGGATGGATGGGTAATTTTTTTTTTTTTTAAATCCGTTGTGTGATAGTGAACAGCTTGTTTGGACTTTGAGACCAATCCTCCCTAGTTTTAGCTGTTAAGGAATGGTGGGTGACTGCTTATAACATATTGTATTGTGAGTTCTTCTTGGCGGTATTTGGCACACTTTATGCTGAGAGCACATTACGCTATTAAAGGTTTCTTTAGAGTTTGTGCTGTCTGGTTTTTTCAGGTCTTTTGAATTTGGGAGGGGTGTATCCTACATTTAGTCCTGTGACTTTTTCATCACAAGCTGCTAAAGCCAAATGGGGTGACTTTCCTTGCTCCAAGCATTATTTCTCACGTGTCAGGAAGAGGTAAATAGGCTCTGTCCATGTGGAGAGATTGGGGCAGGGCTGTTTTTCAGTCACTTTTACCGTGACTTGGTTTTGCCACTGAGCCCATAGGAAAAGAAATGTCCTGTGATTTCCCTACGTCGCTGCTGTTTCTGTTTGGTGTGTGGGTGCTGTGTGGGCACATGCGTGTGGGGCGGCGACTGACGTGTCGTCTAATAAAACTTATCCAAGCTGAAAGGATTCTTCATGACAGTCCTGTGTGCCGAGGAAGGGCAGGAGACCTTTCACCTAATTTCCTCCTGCGGACTGAACTTGGTCATGAATCTGATTGATCATTTACCTGGCAATTAAAGTCATCCTGATGGTGGTCCCAGTGACCCTGACCTGGATAAGCAGTTATAAGATGGATTAATATGCAGTGTTGGGGGGGGGTTGTGATCGAGCTACCATTTGCTCCATCGCAGTATGTCCCTTTTCATGAGGTCTGTCCGTATTTGTTATTTTAATGACCGTGTGAAAGGTTAGAGTGCTAGGAATTCTGCTCGTTTCCATTTTATCACTGGTGTTTAAAATACTGCTCTGTATAAGCCGTCTGTAATGCTCTATTCCACAGTCTATTTTTGAATGTCTTTCGGTAATATTATCGTTATCTACCACACATTTAAAAAATGTATAAGACGGCAGTGAGGATTTTAAATGTTCAAGCATAGTGTGGAGGAGTGAGACTTATAAAACGGGTCTAACTTTGAAGCTGTAAATTTTTAGTATGGACCTTCTCAATTTTCCAGGCTGTTTGCTATAAGACATTAAGAAATGTATCGTGTCAGACCTTAACTCCTCTGTGAAAAGTTACTGTGGGGCTTCAGTGCAGCTGGACCTGCTGGTCTTGCATGTTCAGATTCTCGGCTTGGAGGTTCTGCTCTGGCCTGGTTTGAGATCCTTCTAATCCACACGTTTACTCGTTGGTCACACAGCCTGGCCTCCAAGATGGTCTTCCTCTGCGATTCCGACCAAAAGGCTTCTTTGCGCTTCTTCAGGAATTTGCGCAGGTGCATGTCTGATGGCATATGACGCTGTGCACGCTGTGCTTGATAGTTTTGGACAGCCGTGGGGGTCGCAGTTGTCCAGCAGCTGCAAGGGAGCGGTAAGCAGTTCCTCAGCTAGGCGAGACATTTTTAGGCGGTTGTGAAGCTTATGGGCTTTTTAAAATTCTTTTGGGTTATTATAAATCTCTCAGGTTACGGTGAGTCAGCAAGAATGGAGAATATGTCTATATTTAATCACTGATAATCTGTGATATTTAATATTTCTCTGTAATGATGCACTTTACAGCGTTGTCATTTTCAGCACGTTTACTAAGCGCATCCTGGAATTTGAGGCTGTGGCATGAAGGCAACTCCCTCGCTGTCCTTGTTATCCGCGTGGATGAGTGATGCAGCGGGGCAGAGGAGGCTCAGCGCTTGGGGTTCTCGCGTGCCCTCAGATAGTGGTGGAGTTTCCCGAGCTAATGAACAGTTCATCAATGGCGAGCAGAAGGTGACACGTTACGTAGTCCCCTTGTTAAAGGCGCTATATAGATAAAATTGAATTGAAGATGATGATCATCATCTTGACCTTCATTTTCAATTCAATGTCAATTTGTTTTTATAGTGCCTTTCACAGCACAGTTGCCCAAAAATTACAAGAGACCAACCAATATGGGTTTTTCAGTGGCCAGTTATTTGGTTGATATTTTTTTTATATTTTAAAAAAAAAAAAAAAAGAGCCAAACTGGACTCAAGAAACAGAACTGCTTAACCTATGAATATTAATTTAACAAGAAAATTATTCTAATTTAAATTTGATAGTCCCTAATATCAAAAGGTAGCAGCTTAACCTAGTGGTTGTACAAATCATAGCACTGGATTTCTAAGAATTCCACAAAAACATTATGAAAATAAGGCACGGATTGGTCTGTTGCAGACTTGTGTAACTGCTTTGACAAGATGAGATTACGAAGAGGTACTGTGTGTCTAAATCATCATCATCATTCTCTTTCGGCTGCTCCCATCAGGGGTCGCCACAGCGGACCAACTTTCTCCATCTCCTCCTGTCCTCCGGATCCCGCTCTGTCACACCAACCACCTGCATGTCCTCTCTCACTACATCCATAAACCTCCTCTTTGGCCTTCCTCTTT
>JAACJT020000034.1:7770899-7787334 GCA_009936485.2 Gymnarchus niloticus
CACCCTGCCTGCACTCTCTTCTTCACCTCTTTTCTGCACTCCCCGTTACTCTGAACTGTTGACCTCAAGTATTTAAATTTATCCACCTTCACCAGCTCTACTCCCTGTATCCTCACCATTCTGGTGTCCTCTCTCTTTCACACACATGTATTCTGTCTTAGTCCTACTGACCTTCATTCCTCTCCTCTCTAGAGCATACCTCCACCTTTTCAGGGTCTCCTCAACCTGCTCCCTACTCTGACTACAGATGACATTGTGATCTGCAAACATCACCCACAGGGGCTCCTGTCTGATCTTGTGTGTCAGCCTGTCGATCGCCATTGCAAATAAGAAAGGGACTGTTGTCTAAGTGAGTGCCTATAACATTTGACAAATATTAAACAATCTCTTAATAGCATTTTGGAAATAACAGTTGCGAAATTCTAACCAATGTGCAATTTTCAGTGGACATTTTATCTAGCGTAGCTAGTGCCTGGTGACGGCTCATAAATCAACGTTGTTTCTGTCTTTTGTCAATTAAGAATACAATAGACTCCTTCCTTATGGTGTGGATTAACTTACCTCCTTCCAACTTAAAGCCAGATACCTAACATTAGCTTCAGACAAATGAGATTGAGTGAACGTTATTGGCAAACTGAGTCATGTTATCCCCCTAGACGTGAGAAATGAAATTATACAGAGACTATTATTAATAGTGGCTGGTAGATCAGCTTGATAGGTTGGATGTGTCAGTACGTTGTCTGTGGCGTTTCATAGCTTCTGTCAAGGCTGTCTAATAGTATTATTATTATTGGCCACGGGAGGACACATATCGGCCAATGCCAATGTTCACAAAACCCTCAGTTACCGGCCAATTTTATTGTCTGATCGCCAGTAATTACAATGAAAAAGGCTAGGAGACAATAGAGGAGAATAACCAAAAACTCCTCAGCAAGGACAGAAAAAAACCTTTGAGGGTCCAGGGTCAACTGGCTACTCAGCCCGTAGTTCATGTTGCTGTTGTACAGAGCAGGGAAAGATACAAGACCATTTATTCAAAAATGTGAAATGTGGTCCGTTCTTCATGCTGATCATTGTAATGGATGTTTGTGTGCTGCTGGCAAACACTAGACCACAAGGCATCTACAGGAGCACCAGCAGGCAAAATTAGTGTGTTATGTAATAAGGTGGGCGTGGTCTTCAGTCTTGATTTAGAGGTCATCCTGTACATGGGCTCGAAGACAGTTCCATGATCTAGGGGCCCTGTGACTGAAGGCTTTAGTACCAGCAGTAATTTTATTTGTATGCGGGATCAGGTGAAGACCTCAATTCTGTGGTCTAAGTGATCAGTTTGGACTACAAACGTTAGTCCTTTTAATCAAGCGGGCAGGTGCTTGATCTTTAAGTGCTTTGTAGGTAAGAAGGACTAACTGGAAGCCAGTGGGGAAAGAGAACCTTTTGCTCCTAGTGACAGTTCTAGCTGTTGTGTTATGAATACTCATTAAGGTTTTTCTTGAGTACTTTGTGATAGTACTTTAGAGTAATCCAGCCTACTATACCAAATGCATGGAGTGGTTTCCCAGTGTTTCGGACAGTAGGAAATGGCCTAAGCTTCACGGTATTCCATGCCGTCAATATATGATTTCAATGAGATGCCAGTGTCAAAAATGACACCTAGATTACGGGCAAAACTACTCTGGTGAAAATTTAGTTCCTCAGCATTGAGTGCAGAGATTATAACAGTTTCACCTGAACTCTTGCCTCCAAACAGTAGGTCCTTAGTTTTTTTTTCCATGTTAAGTGACAGTTTTCACTCATCCAGATCACTTCCTTAAAGTAGTTGGCTAAAGTGGCAATTGATGAGTTGTCATTACGTGTAGCTAAAATTTGGGTAGAATTTTGGCTCTCAGGCTAACCGTTGGTATCGTTACTCTTGTTATAAGAGTAGGTAAAGAAAAGCTGAGGCGCCCGTTCGCCGATCCCTGTGAAGGTCACCAAGCGATGCTCTGTTGCTTGGTGAATCTGTGCCGCATCTAACGGCTGACATCGTTCTGTTCTGACATCATCCTGCAGAAAAAGCTCTTCACCTTCCTCTTGAGATCTGCTTTCAAGCTAGGATGCCCCTTACAGAGGGGAGTCTCTTCATCAGGTTACACCAGGCTCATCTTCCTCGTGTCGATTTTTGGAGCCAAGCACTTCGTTAACAGGATAGAAGAGCCCGAACCCGAAGACTGGCTCTTGAACTCTGGAGTTTTGTTTCTGATTTTTGCCATGTGTTTTATGGAGATGCAGCTTACAGCCACCCTTTGGATGTTCATCCAAGTCCGTCCCCCGCCCCCCCCCCCCCCGACGTCGGTCCACTTTGTTCGGCTGCAGTTGACATTGAAACGCACTGGAGCCCATAAAACCGTAGGCTGTGAGTCATCCACAGGGCATCACATGACCCCAGAACTGGTACCACTTGCTGCCCACCAGTTGCCTATAGGTATTGCCCTGGATAACATGAATATGCTCAGCAAAACACCACAAAGTTATGAGGCCTAGCACTCTGACTTGGCATCTTCTACCCCACTGATTTTGTTTGTTCGTTTGTTTGCTTGCTGTTTTTTTTTTTTTTTTTTTTACTCACTGCCCAGTGACTTTATCAGAATTTACTCGCAATGCGTACAGTTGAGCTGTCAGTGTGTATAGCAGGATATTTCTGGAATATGTTGGGAATTTCACTTTGGTGTGATGGCAGAGCCACTCTGAGAAACTTAAAATGGCACCCGCTGAGCTGGGCCGGAGCGTGCAGTGAGCGACTGTTACTGACTGACAGGACAGAACTTGCCCTCGGCGGAGGAGCGTTGCTGTCTCTGCAGGACGTGTGCCTGAAGCCGTGAGGAAGGGTGTGTGCCCTAACTCCAGGAAATTGACGTCAGGCGAGCATGTGATAAGTCAGCAGGTATTGCCGGTGCCCAGCCGCACCTGTGTTTACTCATACAATACCTTTTAATGATGGTGTTTTACGCGTGACTTGGCCGCCGTCTTTAATACGGGGCCTTATGGACACACTGTAATCGTGTGCAGTCACTAGTTGCCTGTCTCCAGGTGTTCCACACAATATGTCCGCCTGCCTTCTTCGATATGTCTGTGTAATTTCTTATTTCTCCCTACCCTTTGTTTTCTGTTCTGTGTGATGTAACAGCACCTCTGCCCGATCCGCTTTCTGTTTCACTCCAACAGTTATATGGTGCCTTGCCAACTAACTAACCGGTTACCAGAAACCAGCATCAGCTGGATTAGCTGGCAACAGCTTCTTTTAATGATGTGCCTTTTTAGTCCAGTGTAGATCTGAGGTATGGTCGGCTTGAGGATTCTTTTAACGATCAACATGTTTGCTTTGGAGGTAAGTCTTCCCACTCTGCTTTTACTCTACAGATCTTACTGAGAGCATCATGATGACGTCTTAATCACCTGGCAGAGGCTCACTTTTTACATTTCTATGAAGTACCATCCGCTGATGTAGGCATGGGCGAGATGGGCAACAGCTTGGGGTGGCATTGTTCGGGGGGGTACCCCCCCACACACAGCTATCTTTCCACCCACCGCTGTGTTGTCTGGATTTCTTATTTTTTATAAATCTTGGTGGTGGGGCAATAAAAAGGTGTAAAAAAATTTGACGAAAGACATGGTAGAGCTCACCAGGTACGGTAAGGGAAAAAGCATGTCAGTGTCAATGAACCCATCAACCTTGATGACACATCGTCTACTGTAAGACTCATGTAGAGAAACGTTGGTGTTTTCTTTATTTCTTCTCTAGTAGAATGAAAGCCTAAGGCCATTAGCCGCCATAGCGTGAGGTCGGTGATTACTTTCAGATCTTGGGAATTTCCGTGATGGTGTCTGCGTCTCGAACACCTTGATAAGTCACGGTGAGTCACACCGAGCTGCTAGCGTTCAGGGAGGGGCTCTCGTTCGTTCGCCCATTTAGCACTTTGGTGCACATCTTCATGTCTTTGGAAAGCGTCACTTTGCTACGATAGGGCGGCTGGAGAGCATGTCAACTCACAGGGCCGTATGAAAATGGGTATTTTGGGGGGGTTTTTCTTGCCTGGTTAAACGCTGAATGCTATTTATAACGATGCATGAAAATGTGTGAGGCTTAATGTTTGTTAACCCGGTTTTAAAATCTTCATATTGTGTCACAGTTAAAATAATCATCAGCTACTAGACTGCTTTTCCCTGTATAATCACCCTAAAATGTCAGTTACTCCTTGCCCCGTTCTGTATGGTTATTAATTTTTCTCAGTGGCAGGTTGTATCCTGTGACCCAGGGCCCATTTTGGAAGGTGTAGTGTGGGTATGCCCCCTACTGGGTGCTGTCATGCCCCACACACACACACACACACACACACACACACACACCCCTGTTTAAGGGCACGTGAGGTCACTCAAACTGTCGGAGTGTGTGAGGACGTATGATGACTGGACAAAACACAGTAGGTATATTATGTACACTGTATATACATACTCCTCTGCTCTGTGTGTCTGTGTTTGTGTGTGTACTCCAGGTTTCGCCTGCTTGATAATAGAGTTGCTGTGTACCTTGGGATGTGCATACAAATTTTTTGAGAGCTTTAAAATCTTCAGTCTTCACCATGTTTTTCATAGCTGTATATATTTGATATGTAGATGTACAACGCCGTATGTGAACTTTAAAAATCGATGAAGCAGAACGATCTCCGATTGGGCACACTGCCCCGTGCTGCTGTTTTTGTCCTCTTTCGGTTTTCCTGTGTTGGTACAGTACCAGTTCATGCTGTTTTGCCGCTGCATTCATGCATTTCTGCATATGCTGCTGTTGGTTACTGCCATGTGGATGAATATTGAAGGATTGGCTACCACAGCTCATCCCTTAAGTTAAATATTGACTAGTTGCTATGGAGCAAGTGTAGAATGCACACAGGAAGGATGAGTGTCCATGGCAACGGCTATCGTGACACTGAGGTGTGGAATGCATCTGGGAAGGACAGGCGTCCAAAGCAACAGCCACCGTGATGCCAGGGCGAGACTTCATTGTGAGATGAGAGCCATTACTATGGTTGCCATCATAACTGGGTTTTGGTAAGTGGGACCTTGAGATGGCCCACCTAGGGCCCAGGGCCAAATTAGTGTACTAAACATCTGAATAACCCAAGTCTCAATGCCTCTTATAAACCATGTAAGCGAAGCTCAGGCATTAGCCAACAGGGCCGTTGTGGTCTGCATGGGCCATTGTTTTATTAGTTTAGGTAATATTTATGACTTGATGTAAGGTCAATTTCTGATCCCTGGCAGTTTGTGTTGTAGGTCTGGTGGTCTCATCCAAATCTGACATCACGTGCTTGCGGCCCGCAGTGGTCCCGTGTGTATGAATGGAGCAGTTGTTTTGTCGTGACAATGATTTAACCGTTACTGTCAATGCGGTCTAGCGTTGTTCCGGAGAAGGACATCTTTCACTGTGTGTGTTCCCTGGGAGGTGGTTTAATTTGAGCCAGCCTTAAGCAAGCTCTGCTCCCTGGCTGACTCACCTTCTCTGAGGAAGGTGCGGCTGGTTAACTGTGGTGATTATGGCAAGAGTGAATGCGACGCCACTACCAACAATGTCGTTTGATATCTCCTGAATGAACGGGGGTTGCTGTTGGGGATCATTTCACACGGCAGAGGTTGCCTGTGGTACTGTGAGAGGAGTGTAAAACATATGCTTGTCTACATTTCCGTGCGTTGTAAGGAGTCGTGTGTTGTTATTAAAATATTAATCTCTGAAGTTTGTGGTTCAGAAAGATCTTCCTGTAGGGTTGTGCCGTAGACAGACATAAACACTGAGCTAGCTATCAGAGGAATTTATTTTTTATAAAATGAATTAAAGGATTACAATTATTTTGGAGAATAACTAACTAATACGGTTTTTCTGAAGGTGAAGTAGAGGATTAAACATGGATAATAGTCTGTGAGATAAAAATGATTTGTTACTGGCTAGATTGCTAAGCAGGTTGGATTTGGTAGCAGCTTGTCAGCCTGAGTAGCAGCTGGTTTAGACGTGCCAATGAGGACGATTTATAAATGTATGGAAAATTTTTGCCAATTTTGAATAAATCTGCTTGTCTGTTTTTCTACTGCTTGTCAAGTACCGGTTCATTGAGCCTGGGGCCTGTCCCAAAAAGCACGTTTCACATCAGGGTATGTGTGTACAGACTCACGCACACCCACAAGTCCACCTGAACTATACTCAAAACATGGACCCTGTACATACAGAGCCAGGGGGTGAGATTCAGGAGGTGTGAGACCACCTTGTTGCCACTTCCCAGTCTGAATAAACTGTCTCTGATTGACTGAATGGGATGCTGGTCTTATAGAATGCAACCAGGTAAACATATGGAGATACGTGAATATTGTTCTTAAAACATAGAAGCTGTGACCTCTAGCTGAAGGTCATATGTAATTACACCATACAGTGCCAGCGGTAATTCAAGTTGATGGTATTTCTGACTTGGAACAAACCAGGCCCACAAATAGCAGAAATGTCAGATACAGGAGTAGTAAAATATGGAAGGTGAAAAGCTGGACAAAAGCAGATGTTAATGAGTTCTGTCCAGGAGCGTGCCAGGGTGAGGGGTACCCATGAAGCCCCAGGTTCCAGTGTAATTGCAGGTGCTGCTTTAATCTCGGGGTCTGTACCTTCACCCAACAGGCCAACATCAAGGTTTAGTGCAGTGTAGAAGTGTGAGCGATTTGTGCCCTTAATCTAATTCTAAGAAAGAGCCAGTGGTGCCAGGGAAAACCCAAAAATGTGGCCCAGCAGCAATATGGTGCAAAGGTCAAGTGTGCGTCTCTGCATCTCAGGGGAAGAAAGGCTAGAATTTTATTTCTCTTTGCACCAGCTTTCACAGCATGGTGGTTGAGATTAATTTATTCTCACATTGTGGTCAACCAGACTTGAAGATGTCAAAGAGGTTTCTTGTTCTACTTTGATTCTGTTTGCAGGCTGCTGTGGGTAGTGTCAGTGCTGTAGAGGATAGTGACTGTTCAAGCTGTGAAGAAGCATTGAAAGTGACACTTTGTGTAGGACTGTAGGTGGTGCTGTTTGTGTGCTGTCCCTAACAACACTGGCTCTGTGTCCCTGAGGGCCAGGAGATGGCTCGCACTTCTCCTTACGATGACTGGTCCACATTCCAAGGCCCCTGGATTAGCTTTACGTGGTGCCATGAGCAGGTGGGCCTCCATCCAGCCTCGGCCTTGCGACGCACCCATGCCTCTGCACAGCTGGTCTTCGTACGGCTGGATACTTCACCGGCCAAGCGCTGTGGCCGCCTATTGCAAACGGAGAGGCATGCGGTAGCTTTGGCCGCTGTAGTGCCGTCACGCCCTGGAGAGCTGCTCGATGTCGGATGGGGGCTGGTCACGGCATCCACTGTGTATCCCGGGAAACCGGTATTAAGGGCTGATGTCATCCATTGGCCCACCGACCATCTTTTGGTTGAAAGGTTTCGATTCAGCTGTTTAGTCCAGCTGAGCTCTTTCCCCCCTCCTGCTGTAATTGCATTGATTTTATTTCATTTTTATAGTAGAGTAATGCTCATGAATGATCTGCATGCATTTCTATTTTGCTTATCTCTGAGTTTCTCATAGCCAGTGGGGTAGATATGGGGTAGATGTGATATTTGATGTAGGTGTTGAATTTGAATCGAAAGGGGTAGATGTTGAATTTTAACGCATTTCCATGAATACCTCACAGCTCGTGTCGATTGACTGGTGTGTTTGAGTATTGGCCTCGTCCCTGCAGATAACTTTCCTGCTGGAATCATTCCTGATGAACACAGGAGTGCTTTGCATTTTCCTCTATGGAGCATAAACAGTATGGATAACTTTGTAGTTTTCCATATTTTGTGTGTGTGTGTGTGTGTGTGCACGCCCGCATGCCCAGCATTCATATGGCCTCCCATTATCAAGTGTGTCTCCTGCCTTTCTCCCTCTGCTTCTTGGGCACCAGGTTTCAGGCTCATCTCATAATGTATATGGCCACGTTGTGTCAAGTGGACATCTGATTTAGTTTATTTTCCTCCCTTCTGACTTGAATAGCCGCCTCTATACAGGCCTCGTACTGCAGCTGGAGGCCAGGCCGTGTTCAGAATGAGCAAAATGTAATGTTATGCCATGCATTATTGAACAGACACGTCCCAGAGTAGTGAGATGAGCTTGCAGGCTGCCGCTTGCTCCGCATACCAGATTTTCTGTACATTGTTTACTATATATAGACTTCTTAAAAATGCTTTTTTTCCACTCCACTTTAGGAACCTGCTTTGATCAGATGTGAATATTTATAAAGTCTGCATGTGCTTAGTGGGATTAAGAGTGTGATGAGCCTTGCCCTACTCTATCCCTGTAGACCTCTAAACCAGTAAGAGGAACTTTGTGATATGAACTGTGCTGCTTTTATTTATTTATTTATTTATTTATTTAAGCGAAGGGTGGTAATCATGGGAGTGGTGGTAGTAGTAATACAAATTTATTATCTATTTAAAGCAGCACGTTGGTAGGCTCTTCAGCAAGCTTCCTTGCTTATCCACTTCAGTTTACTGGATGCCTGCCCAGTGTTCAAGGACACATCCTTCTAAATCTGTAGCCTTCAGCACCCACCGCTTCCTCCTTTTATTTACCCCCTCCACACAAAAGACAGGCTGCCTGACACTCCTGAATACCCTCTCACCCCAAGCTTGACAAAGCATCCCCCTTCTCTGAGAACGCTGCCAGGTCACATGGAGCTGCCTGGTTACGGTCGCTGTTAAAGGGCCGGCAGGACCCGCAGACCTGCTTCCCAGTGAGCAGAGCTAACGATCACACTGACTGTCAAGCTTAGCAGTGGATTGTGGGATGCAGAAAAGTTGTGCTGTGTGTGACTGTGTGTGGCTGCGTAGGTGTACTGCTGTGTTCTTTTGTCTACCTGTGGGGCTTTCTGAAGCCCTAGAAGGGTGGGAGGTGTTGCTGTCAGTACCACCTCATACTCCCATGTCTGGGGGTGAGGATATTTTGTTGTGGTTCTTAATGAAGGCTTAAAGTTTAACAATCTGTTATTGTCATATTTGTGTTTGACTTTTTGTAGTTGTGGTGATTTTTTTATTGGTCAGTTAATCCAATAACAATCAATGTTTGACATTCCTGTCCCTCTGTGTTCCCCAGGTATGGAATCCGGCCAGAGAACGTCATCGTGTACGGTCAGAGCATCGGCACGGTGCCCTCCGTGGACCTGGCAGCTCGCTATGAGACGGCGGCGGTCATCCTGCACTCCCCGCTCACCTCCGGCATGCGGGTGGCATTTCCCGACACCAAGAAGACCTACTGCTTTGACGCCTTTCCCAAGTGAGCTCACTCGGCACCCTCCCTGTGACTTTCATGCATGCACATTGGCGCGCACACACAGACTGGATGGATACTGCCAGCAAGCTCAACTCCATCTTTTCCAGAGTTGTATGTCCATCTCACTCCCTACCTCCACCGGCAGGAATACAGACTGCCTTCTTGATTGGCTGCTTCTCGTGTTCACACTCGTCGTTTCATCAAAGGCGCTAGTCTGAAAATGCACCAACATGTGTAGGATTTTCTCACAGATGTTTTATCAAGCCAGTGCAGAATCCCTTGTGATAGAAGAGTACATTCAGTTTTTCCCCCACTCGTGAATGTTGTGAGCAGTAGAAGTTTTAATTAGCAGATCTTTGTGATAAAATAGCCTCAGATGTAGTGAGAGAGGACATGCAGGTGGTTGGTGTGACAGAGCGGGATGCGGAGGACAGGAGGAGATGGAGAAGGTTGGTCTGCTGTGGCGACCCCTGATGGGAGCAGCCGAAAGTGGGTGGCGGTGGTGATGATGAGCCTCAGTATAGTCTTCTTCCTAAGGTTTCTGGTATGGTCATTTTGATGTATCTGTTTATTGGAGTAGAGCAGGGGTGTCAAACTGAGGTCCTGGGGGGTGGCTGTGGGTACAGGTTTTTGTTCCAGCCAATTCCTGCTTTTATGTGAACCCCTATCATTTAATCATGCCCCTATTTCCATCTTTTTATGTTTACCGTCAATAACAGACCTAAAAGGGAGTTTGACTCTCCAGGGTTTGTAAAAGGACATTTAAGTTAGTTCAATGAAAAAGGTATTACCTGCAGTGTGGTCTGTGTCAATCGTTAAGTATCACAGTAGTGGACACACCTTAGGTCATTGCTGCTCATGAGGCCCTAAAGAGCACCAGTGGCCTAATTTATGTTTCCACTGCCGTGGTAATTAGCAACAAATAGAGAAGTGAAAGTAATATTAAAGAAGCAACATCTTACCCTTTAAAAAGATCTTTGAAAGATAACTAAACCCTGCTGAGAATATGCTGATTGACACAGTAAATATGGAATGATGGAGGGCATGATTAAATGAGATAGGGGTTCACGTAAAAGCAGGAATTGGTTGGAACAAAAACCTGCACCCACAGCAGCCCCCAGGACTGGAGTTTCTAACCACTGGAGTAGAGGGTTAGATACAACTTCCCGAGGCCCTCCTGAGGGGGTGGAAGCGTGCTATAGTGCGCCCCCTGGTGGTGAGTATTGGAATAAGTGGTGTGTGTAGTAGCCAAATTCTGACAGCCGCAGTTCTGGGTTACAAGCTGTTGCAGTTAGGAATGTCCTTGGCGTGGACCTGTGGGTTTGCTACATGACCCAATGTTGCCGATTTGGAATGTGCCTGAGACACCTGTCCTTGTGGCTGCAGTGACCACAGCTGTGACACTGTAAATGCCAAGGCCCTCTGTAGTAGGATGACTCAAAGGGGGAATGACAAATTGCACCATGTGGATATGATGGGGTTCGACTCCCAATGCTCTGAGGAAGCCTCAGCACAACCAGGAGCAGATCAAACCGAAAGATCACACCTAGCTATTCAAAATACTTGGATACTTTGCCGTTGAGTTCTTGTACTGGAACGTGAAGCGTGCCATTTTACCACTTGATAGGTGCGGATTGAATCTGCACAGGTGTCCATTGCTCACCAGCCTCACAGTTGGCTAGGTCGCTCTTCCTCACACTTGCTCAAAGTGGCGCCTTTTGGCACTCATGCACGCCTGGTCCTTCTTCCCATCTGCAGCATCGACAAAATCTCCAAGGTGACATCGCCGGTTCTGATCATCCATGGCACGGAGGACGAGGTCATCGACTTCTCGCACGGCCTGGCACTGTACGAGCGTTGCCAGCGGCCGGTGGAGCCACTCTGGGTGGAGGGCGCGGGCCACAATGACGTGGAGCTCTACGGACAGTACCTGGAGCGATTGAAACAGTTTGTGGCCCATGAGCTCGTCAATGTGTAGAAGGGCTACCTTGGTATCCTGAGAACTGTGAGCTAAGTTCTGCTTGATTCTTTATCATTTCCTCCCCCCCTCCCTGGTTTCTAAATTGCAAGAGCGCAGTGGAACCTGTAAATCCAAGGGTTCCATTTGCAAGTCATGTCTGCCAGCGTGGAAATAACGCACAGATATGATCGGCGGACCTCACTGGTGACTGTTTTTGTGCCAGTTTTCGCACGGCGGACGCTTCGTCTGAGCCTCTTTAATTGTGGTCAAGGTGACTCCTCACCATGGACTTGATGTAAACGTGCAGAACGTGGGGTACTGTACGAGACAGGAACTCTGCCAACTGGAGTGCCAGTGTTGCCAAATGATCAGCATATGAAACGGCAGATTTTATACAGACACCTTTTTAGAACATCTCAGATCTGTACAAGCTTTGCTTCTCAGAAATAGTTTCAGCACATAATACTTGCCACTAGTTTACTTTTTTTCCCAAGACCACTATGAATGCTGGATTGTGATATTGTCCCTTGCAATATGTTGATTTTGGTTTTTCTTTTTTTGTACCTCTTCCGCTCTAGTGTTAGTTTGCCTAGGCCTGTTAACAAACCCAGATGGAGACTCACCAACAATCCTGCATAGTCAGTCTTGTTGGATGCGAGAAGCCGACTCACTGGATACGCTGGGTGAAGGTGATGTGTTTAAAAGTTGCCCAAAGGCAGGGCGCTTTCTCACGTTCCAAGTTGTGAATAACATTTATATTTTATTTCCTCTGTATTCCAGTGTATAATTATTACCCTATGACTATTAATATTACTACCACCATTAATTGCGTTATACGATGTACATGCCTATTTGGTGAAGCTGTCTAATTTGGACAGGGTGGATAAGAAACTTTGTAATTCATCCTGACCAATGTAACTTTTTACTTCGTGTAATACACCTTTCATTATTGAAGGGGCTTCCTGTATGTAATTATGATCATGACCATAGTTATAATTTAAAAATGATAATAGGAAATAAATTGTATTTGAGAGAACAAAAACTGTGTTGGTCCATTGACTGTTTTCCGGGTTTTAAATTTTTAATATGAAATTACGTTTCTGTGTATTCTACGCGTTTGAACAAATAAGGTGCAGAGAAAAATAACTACCGTTCAATAGTGCGTGTGTTTGGGGAGGATGAAAAGTACTGTGCGCCCTCTACTGGCAGCCATGCGACATTGTTAGCCCGCTGGAACCTTCCGTGGGGTCCTTTGCTCTTTATTGGTCTACTCGTATTTTTCTTGTAAGGATGCACCACTGTAGCTTAATCACGATTACTACAAAATGCCTCCTACTGCTTCGTAAAGCAGAGTACTAATTACGTGGTGTTTTATATGAAATGCGGGCACGAAGGATTCCTTATAGATGTAATTTTTTTTTTTTTTGTAAAAGGTTATTTACGAGGATAAAGTCACGAGTTACTAGAATAAAGTCGTTATTTCTGAGAACAAAGTCAAAAAAGGTTCAGAATCGCGTAAGTATGGAACGCCAATAACTTCATTCATTTCATAATGAAGTTGTGCTCTGTCCATCACTTTGAGAAATGAACATTGAATAAATATTTCAATAACTCATGAAATGCGTCATTTTATTTTGAAATGATTCAATAAATGTATTTCACGTCACAATAATAATGTGGCTTCTACGTAAGATCTTTAAATTGTATTTGGTAATAAAGTCCCAACTTTTCATAACGATGATTTTTCATGATGTTTTTCCGAAAGACCTTCACATGGTGAAGTTGCGCTCCCTCCATCACTTTGAGGGGGGCGGGCCCGAACTTGTGACTCGTTAATCCTTTGCGATCCATTTTTTTGGCCTAGCAGATACAGGAAGTAGTTTGACGTCCAGAGAAGCTATGGAGGATGTAAGGGAGGTTAGTAGTTGGATACGCAGATTAGCTGAGCAAACACAAAGAGGTACTTTAAACCAAGAGGACCTCTTAATGGAAATTGAGAGTACAATTGAAGCACTCGGTAGAATAAGTGCGCCTAGTGACACAGAAATCCACGAAGAAGTCATAATCATGTTGCAGGATTTGGAACACAGGCTTCATGTGGCACAGGCGGCCCACTCTGTACCATCCCACTACATGGTCTCCATGCCCTCCTGATGTCTGGGCTGACATCACAGCAGATTGCAGGGCTATTTGGAGCTGGTCCCGCCCCCCTCAAAGTGATGAACAGAAGACAACTTCATTATGAAACGAATGAAGTTATTGGCGTTCCATACTTAGGCGATTCTGAACCTTTTCACAGTTTTGAATGACTTTATTCTCATAAATAATGACTTCATTCTCGTAAATAACTTTATTCTCGTAACTTACGACTTTATTCTCAAGGTTTAATATTTTAATTTTTATTAATAGTGGCCCTAAAACTCTGTCATACCCTCGTAGTTGTAGTCTTTATCGTTTTAAAGTTATTTCTTTTTTCTGTTCTCAGTCACAGACATAACACATTTTGCTAAGATAAACCTTTTTTCCGTAGTGAATATAAAAATTCCAAGCGGCGGTATTTGACAAAATCACGTCATCGCTTGTGAAAAGGTGAGCTGCTCAAATTTTCATCATCATCATCCTTTTTTGGCTGCTCCCATCAGAGGTCGCCGCAGCGGATCAACCTTCTCCATCTCCTCCTGTCACACCAACCACCTGCATGTCCTCTCTCACCACATCCATAAAGCTCCTCTTTGGCCTTCCTCTTTTCCTCTTGCCTGGCAGTTCCATCCTCAGCATCCTTCTCCCAATATACTCAGCATCTCTCCTCTGCACATGTCCAGACCAACGCAATCTCACTTCTCTGGCTTTGTCTCCAAGGTGGTCAGATTTTCATAATACTGTAAATCCATCAAAATGTAAATCTGTGTTGTTGTCTGCGTATTAGATTTGGCAAAATCTTTTACACCGGATGCCCTTCCTGACGTAATCTTCCCCATTTATCCGGGCTTGGGACGGGCACAAAGGCAGTACCTGGGTTGTCAAAATGTAAATAACCTTTTTGATAAAATGTTTGCAAATCATTTAAGCAAATACAAATTAGAGATAGTGTATAATAATATTTACCCTGAATGTGTGTAGGTTTTTTCTTCTAAACCTGGGTCTTTCCTTAACCCCTCAATCTGTGTTCACACTTCTTGATCATCCTGGCTTCTAACTGACTCATCCTTTTACCAAGGCTGTTTACCACCCCCAATAAAGATGTGTAACTTCACATTTCTGCTTTTGGTTTCACTATTTTCCCTTTCACATAATATATTAGTTTTAGTGTAGGTTCATTTAAACTCAATATTTACTCTCATCCGCCACTCACAAACTGCCATTGATGAACAAATCCCGCCTGTAATCTAAAATAATGGTCTTAAATGATCATACCTATTACAGGTTCACACTATTAAACCATCAGACAATAAGTATAATATTTGCCTAAAGTATAATATTTGCCTATAAAAATTCTAGACACTCAATATTCATTGCTAAAAAAATAAGAAATTAATGTTCAGCGTCCATCAAATACCTTTATTAGCAAGAAAATTGGTCATATCTCTGGTTCATCAAAGTTGTCTTCCCCAGCAGCTACAACAGCAGAGCAAATTCTAGGCATTCTCTCAACGGACATTAAATATTGCTCTTTAAGTTCATTCCAGCGCTCCTGGGGTATGGTTTATGGTTATTATGATTTATTACGTTACAGTATTCACATCTCCTTTGGGCTGGAGTTGAACTTCATGGTTTGCAAAGACAAACTACAACATTTACATATACACTACTGGGTGCCTAGAATTTTTCTGTGAAAATTATGTGACTAACATTGATAATGTAGAAAATCATAGTGTGTGCAAAAACTTTTGACTGGTAGTGTAGCAAGAAGCCCAGGAGAGATGACTGTTCAGAATCTCTATAATAGAAGACAAAGGTTTTAATGCATTTGTCAGTAACCCTAACCATTAGAAAGAAATTTGATTTGTTGCTTAATTTAATACTAATGCAATAGCATAAATATAATTTACAATTCATATATTTAATGACATATTTCATCTTATGTACACAAGTAGACTTCTAAAAGTATCAGTATTGGGATAATAGTTGTGGTCTTAGGCCTATCTGATAGCAGATCGAAAAACAAATCAAACGGTATTGTCCATCGCTAGACTAACCTCACAAACAAAAAGTGAGTGCCATTTTCTGAAACCAGACCACATGTACAGTCGGTTAGCTTGTATCATGCTGCTCCATAAACATGCATTTTTCCCTTTTGCTGCCCAAATAATATTAAAGGAACGGATTACAACACATGCAGCTGAAATGTGACATGTAAGAACATACTGTAAATGTGTTTGAAAATGTAAACACTAAAAACATGTTTCCATCCTAGTCAGGGTCACAGGAGAGCCTGGAGTTTATCCTGGGCAGCGTGGGACACAAAACAATGCTAAGGTAGACTCGTTGCAGGTCACTTGTATGCACACAGTGTCGGTAATTTAGAGACACCTACTAGACTGATTATGAGTGAGCTAAACGAGCACCCAATGACACGTACTGTACACCAACACAAAGGGGACCTGAGATTCAAAATAGCAACTCCAGAGGTTCAAGGCAACAGCGCTACCCCCCGAAGGACCAACTCAGCCAGCTCTAAAACTACCAAGACGCATTCCTTTTTGTCTTGAACATGGCAGAGAGTATTTCATGATATCTAGAACTGAATCAATAAATGCATTGTTATTGCCTTTATATAAAACTGGACAATCTGATTGCTGTAAAATTCTAAAATAATAATAATAATAATAATAATAATAATAATAAACTACACCAATAAAAACTACACCAGCAAATCCCTGGTAATATCAAGATACAAGAGGTCCAGACGATCGTCCTCCTTGGCACTGCTCATATACTGAGAAGGACTTTATCCATCAAATGAACCATCCCACCCTCATGTCAGCCCTAAGTTCAAGGGATGGACTCGACGTCATGAGTGAATAGAGCAGGACTTTAAGGAAAGATAATAATAATAATAATAATAATAATAATCAAGTGAACCATCACACCCTCATGGTAGCCCTAAATTCAAGGGATGGA
>JAACJT020000034.1:7792672-7827734 GCA_009936485.2 Gymnarchus niloticus
GGTGTAAGGGAGGTGGGCCAGCCTTAAAATATGACCAATCCCACAGGGCCAAAGGCCTTTGGTATTTACTTTTTTTTTTTTTTTTTTTTTTTTTTTTTGGTTTGCTTGGGTTTTTTCTCGTAAGTTCCTGATTCTCTGAACACTTCATGACAGAATGATCACTAGGAACAGAGAAGTCATGTAAACCTCAGATGTGCATTTCAGGAAGTTAAATGTTTAAAAAAAAAAAATAAATGCATGCTTCATGCCTCTTGAGAAAATGAAGTGGGCAACATCTGGCTTCACAGTTAAAGTGATGCAGAAGGTGAACCTCCTGTTTCTAGGAGTTAACCTTGACGTGCTGCCTTTGTCACTGTGGGACTAAGTCATCCCATGGCATCCAGAAAGGAAGATGTAATGTTTGCCCTGGTCAGTCTGGTCTATATTTGTTTACCAAAATTAACCTTAGGTACTGTCATTAATAAGCCTTCTCCAAGTACAGCTTCAAAAACAATGCGTCTTGCCATTTGAAGATTCTCTTGTACGACCTACTTAAAATCTGCAGAATTAATGCAGTCCTATTGCTATATTTGTTTGATGTGATGACTTTAAGTGTAACTGTTGGAAATTTGCGTCTATCGCCTGTCTCCCTTCTGGAGTTCGGTGACAGATATTCTAGTATGTGGCCATTGCAGGCACTGTCCTGTTTTCGTAAGTGCCTTCCCAACTTGAGGGGGCAACAGAAGACTGCCCAAACCCACACCCTGAAGTCCGTAACAAAGGAATATGTCCCAAATGCTGGCTTTTACGCTGCATTACTGCTTTGCTAACGTTCACCGTTCCCACAGGGGCAGTCAGTGAAATGTGTGCCTCCATGCGAGATGGTAATACGTGGCTGTACTTGTTGTTGCCCTTCAGAAAACTGCCCTCACCACAACCCTTCCCTCAGTAGCTGGAACCCGGGGCACAACATTGAGAAAGCTGTGGTCATTAAGAAGGGTAGCTGGTTCCGGCTAGACTCCTCAGCAACGCTGCAGTCTGTAATCATCCAGAGTGGAGGTGCGTCCTCTAGGGGAGGGGGTTGGGGGGTTGGGGGGTTGGGGGGGGCGGGGGGGGATTGTGGTAAAACAGGTCTGCGACCAATTCTGTGTCCCATCTTGAAAAACACAAATGTGCTGTCTGTAGATCCAAAAGTTTTCTGCAGTATGTGTCTGCCATTGTTGTCCGTTTATTGTTCCCAATGACATATTGTGTACTTGTAAACCATTTCATTGAGCATGGAATTCAGAAAACAACACATTGTGCTCACCGACTAAGTTGATCTGCTTTTTGACAAAATGAGTACATAATGTACGTTTTGTAAAAGGGGGAAAAAAAAAAAAAACTTTTGGTGTTCGTAGCAGAGAGTAAGTAATATTTCCTGTATCCGAATGGTATCGTTGTAGGTATGCTTGTTTTTGCCGATGATGCCAACGGTTCTAAAAACATAACCCTGAGGACTCGGCACATTCTCATCGAGGATGGGGGCTCTCTGCATATCGGGGCGCCAAAGTGCCGGTACAAGTCCACCGCCACCATTGCCCTGGTGGGTCGCTCGGACGAACCGGAGGTCTATAGCCTACCCGACCTGGGCCGCAAGTTCATCGGAGTGCGTGCAGGCGGGACGCTGGAGCTCCACGGGGCCTGGAAGCTCTCCTGGACGCTCCTGACCAAGACAGTGCCATCCTCAGGTCTGGTGTCCGGCAGCTACGCCTTTCAGAGGAACTTCAGCCGTGGCATCAACCTGCGAGTGGTGGACCAGGACAACGGTGCCATCATATATAGCAATCGCTACGACACGCACGACTCAAAGAACGACAGCAAGCAGCTCCACGAGCTGCTGAAAGCCTTGCCGAGAGGGCGTATCGTGGCCATGGCTGTGGGCGACTCGGCCGCCAAGAGTCTGCTGGAGGAGACCAAGTGGACCATTCAGAGCATCCTGGGAAGTTCTTATGTCAACGACCTCAAGTACAGGTAACTGAAATGGCTTGGGAAACTCATTGGTCAACTGAAGATTTGCTTATGATAATGGCCTCTAGCACCAGCAATACTCTAATTAAAAAAACTCCTGGATACAAGTGCACACAAAATCTGATGTACAAATAATTTGATAATAAAATGGCCTGTCACAGATATGAATGGAAACAAACGGAGACAGGCCACGTTTCAGTTTCCACAGTGAGGTCTCCAACCGGAGTATCGCCGAGTCATAAATTTAGCTGTGACCCCCTCCACCCACATTGATTTTCCTCAAGAGTTTTACCGACTTGGCTGTTCTCAGGCTCATAAATTATCACCACTGTGCCTGGACTTCCGCGGAGGCGCTGAGCATTACCATTAAAGTAATGCCTTTATGCAAGTGTTTACCTGTTGGGAGTTGAAGAATGTTTCATGGAGTGATATGCATGTGCCTTTTTTTTTATAAAAGACCACTTGCAGATTGGTGAGCTCATTCTGGAAAAGTTTGGCAGGACTAAATGAAACTTAAGTTTTTTTTTTTTAAAACCTAAATCCCACAACAACCTGGACCTTTATCATGTTTAAGGGGAGGTCTTCCTGGGCATGGTGTGCTTTTATTTGACTCTAACTGTGTGTGTGTGTGTGTGTGTGTGTACGTGTACGTACCAGAAATGGTAAGGCGGTTAAAGGTGGTGCCTACACATACATAGACATGGAGATTTTACATACAGATGGCTCTCAGACAGGGGCCTCAAGTTTGATGGTCGGAGAAATCCTCACTGCAGTCACGGCTCCCTCAGAAGACTTATGCAGGAAATGTACTGAGTCAGGCGCTATGATCTTCAGCATGAAAAGCAAACTTTGCTTGGGCTTTTAACCTGGTATCATGTGCTTTTTCCGTGAGATCCTCTGCTTTTAGCTATGTCCTTGTGCACACATCAGTTTAACTTCTGCATGTGGCTGAAATGTAGGACAGCAGATAACCCCTGCTGTGAATGAGGGGAGCCGGAATATTCTGTAACCCACCATGTGATGTACTAAATGCTACATGGTTTTCAAATGTCTTTTTTTCTTAGCCTTGTGCTGTTTCGGTGGAAATTTAATTTTAAAACTCCTCAAGTGCGCAACAGTAATATATGGTCATTCTGTCAGCTGTGGGAATCATACCAATGACCTTCTGAACATGAACGTAGACTCCTAACCTACAGACGCACACACCCCCAGCTGAGAGACCCACAATCCCAGGGAATGCTGGAGAGGCCATTCTGTTTTTTCAAAATCTGCCAATTTATAATTTACAATTCCAGCTTCTAGGTAGACTGATTTTAAAAACAAGCACGTCCAGGGATCTGGGTCCCCCCTCTCATAAACCAAATATCTCAAATAAAAAGCATGAGGGTGTTTTAGGGCACATTTGGGATCACTGACACATCGGTGCCCCCTAACATATTCTTTAAAAGATGTAGAGTAAAAAGGTCCTGAAAAGCCAAAAAATTCTTAATGATTCTGCAAACAAAAACCAGATGTGTTAGCATCAGTTAGCGAGAAGGCATGCAAAGCCGCTCAGTATGTCAGTGGTTCCTGGGCTGCATGTTCAAACCGGCACAAGTCAAATCGATTATTGTAAATTATATATAGATATTCAGCTTATTTTTGGAACCATGTATGCAGACCAGGACCAAGTCGAATACAGAACCGAGTTCCCACGGTGTCATGATGATGATTTAACCAGAAGACTCCTGGTTCCTCAGTAAAAAGCACAGTTTAAGGAGTTTGACCTGATGAAATGTTCAGTCTTTCTGGAAGCTGTTACCAGAAATGTAGGGGAACTTTAAGCTGAGGCCCGTGTATCTGTTTCGTCTTTCAGATGTTAAAAGTCGGTGAACGTGGCATCGCCGGCTGATGGATGGGGTGTCCTGGGGTCTCTGGCCCGTCTTAGCAGACGTTTGTTAAATGCAGTCTGTCTACAGTCGGTATGGCATAATCTAAACAAGGATAGGAAATTTGGTGTGTGGCAGTAAAGGATGATCCAGGAATAAAGAGCCCTATGCAGCAGAGAGCTGTTGGGCCCGGTGCCAAAGCAGACCCTGTCAGGTTTTTGGCTCTGTCCGAGATGTGCGTTGGATCACTTACTTTACATCTCCTGCCCTGTGACTATAATTCTGTTTAGCACCTGGACTCGTTGCCAGATGAGACGAAGCCACTGGAATCTGGACGGCTGCTGCCGTGAGACGTATACACACGCATGCGCCCGCCGCGTGTCGGCACACGGATACACGGCACTGCCAGGCATATTCAACAGTCTGAAGATTGGAAGCCGCGCTCGGCTCTGGATGGCTTTTACCCGCAGAGCTGGTGCCGATCAGCATATTAGTCTTTACGCTAGATTAGTTTACGCTCCAAATTGCATCGGAAAGGTGGCGTGGTGGGTTACAGGCCCGTGTTAATGTTGGCTCGAACTGCACGTTGCTGCCTGGGACAGTCTCTCGTACGGATTACCGTAAAATTGCCTTACCTTCTAGAGCAGCTATAATATTCATTTCGATTCAGAATACACTTTGAAAATGTCACTCTTCTGGGTGTGTGCAGTAGTGCATTACCACAGACCTCGCTTCAGTGCTTTTAAGGCAGCTGTGTTGTTAAAGGTACATTATAACAGTTCTGTGCAAAAGATGTAGGCACGCAAAGAATATCACATTGGTCGTGTCGGTGTGAAATATTGTGACGTTTGTCGTTGGAAGTGTTTTAGTTTACGTGTTTCACATCTCAACTTACCTCAGAATTTGCAGTTAGTAACCGAAACACCCTTATACTTGCTGAACTCGACTACTTCAGTCCACTCTGCTTGGCTAATAAATAAAATGAATTACCTAGTTAGCTAAGTCAGCTGATAATGAAATTTAACATACGTGGAATGGCTGGGGTGCTCTCAAGGAGAGGTTTGGGACCCAAAGCTGTGTTCTTCTAGCCTTGCAACCAAATATCAGTAATTTTTTGGAGAACAGAATTATTTTTATTTTATTTTTTTTTTTTGTGTATTTCAGTCTATTTGTATATATTCTATTGGGTAGTTACGTTTTATTTTATTTTTTTTTCTGGGCTAAAATACGCTTGTCGGCCGGATAAATGTCCTTAAACATTTTCTTTGCCTGCCTAAGGCTTGTGCGCAGTACAGAAAATTTATATCACTGTTCAGCTGCGGTCTCCAGACCACATCTGACCACATCCTTGTAAGTTTAACACTAATACAAAAAAGGTATGTGTAGATTTTTTTTTTTCCCTCTTCTCATTTTTCTTTCCCCCAATCTCTCCATTTTTGATGCACGTCTGATCTATGGAGTGGCTTGTCCTCAGTAGGTTGGGCACGGCGCCCATGTGTTAAATTGTGGGTTGGAATTCCACGGCTGGTAGCGCAGTTGTGTCTCCGCTGGGCCCTAGAGCAAGGCTTTTAAACCCAACTCATCCGTAGATGATGTGTGACCCCCAAGCTTTCCTCACGTGTACGTCGCTTTGGTCTGATGCATCGCAAAATGGATTAATGTAGATGCATTTAGGCGGTGGTGCCTGCAGCAGAATGGCACACATGGTTGCGCCTTGCAGAAGTATACCTGCCTGTTACAGTTCTGACACGTCCCACGTGATGTGAAATCTGTAATGGCGGTGGAAGGATCCAGCGTATCAAGTGGCCTCCGTAAGCGGGATTTTAAACGCCGCTCTCCTCTGGAAAGGATGCCGTCTGTCGGAAAGTTGAGCGTCTCTGGGGATTCGCTCGGCAAGGCTGCCAGAACACCGTGCCTGATATTTTTGCAGCAGCACTGGCTCCTTCCTGCCGGGAGACCGTGGGGCCACCGTACAGGACACGCCCCCCGTCACCTCAGCCCATTACATCGGCATCATCCCCACGGGGGGGGGTCGCCTGCTGCATCAAGACCAGATTTGGTCGGTTCTGCTCGAGACATTATCCAGGACAACGTGTGTAACTGGTGTCAGGAACTCAGCACGGGTAAAGAATAACGTATCCACTTCCAGCAACATCGGAAGCTTTCCGGAAAGTCGAGAAGGTCAAGCAGTGAGATGGGCGTACTTCATGTCCGTTGTTGTGCATGACTGTTTCAAATTACTGCACAGTGCAAAAACAAGGCCCAAAATGTTGATGGCCTCTGGCATTATTAAGAATATCTGGCTTATCGCAGATTTTTGCTGACCTGCCCATGTTCTGGCATTTACTCTGAATAGAACTTCCTGAAGGAAACTCAGTGGTGTGTTTATTCACCTCAGTGATATCGTGAGAAAATCTGCTGATGACCGATGTCTGGTGTCATTCTGGTCACTGTTAGCTTCCTAAAGAGGACAAGAGTCTCGAACCCCAGCTCTTCACACGTTTGGTTGTATGGGTTTTTAAAAGAGGTATCTGGTGTAACCGAGGAACTCACCCAGGCTAGCTGTTATTCACCCAACATAAGGTGGGTCAGAGTTTGCACCTGGGTCAAAGTCACTGTCCTGAGTTTCAGCGCCTTAACAAGTGAAATGTGTTTCTGCCTCCGGAAATGAACCTGGAAGAGTTGTGTATATGAGGCTATCCTTAATTTCCTTCTTTCTTTAAGTGTCAGTTGCTTCATGTCGGAATGGGTAGACTGGAGTTGTTAGCTATGTAAGACGCACGTCAACGTTCCTACCCATAACTGCCCATCACCACCTTCATTTCTCAGACAGGCTTGGGCCCTGGTCTCTGTGGTCGGGGGAGGAAACGGTTCCTGTGTGGAGGACGTGCGAGAACACGAAAACCACGACACCGGCGGCCAGGCACTGGCACGCAAGCAGTTCGTCACCGTGGACGGGGTGCGCTTCAGCGTGAGCGCGTACAGTGAGTGGAAAAACGGTGAGTCACCCCAAGTCACCCTATGGGCCCGGCAGGGTCGGCGAGCAGAAAGAGTCACCCGGACTCGCCGAAGAACCCACGCTGGCCTGAGATGTGACATTTATCACTCAGTGGCATATCTTCAATGGAGATCTTTAGCTTGTGGCAGTTTCCTTTACTGGTCAATGGTCACGTCATTTATGCAAAACGTTATGGATGTTAATTAGAATATATGGTGAATATAAGGAAATATAATGAGCTTTAAGTATTTAATATTATTAAGCTGTTTTTACTACTACTACTACTGTAAAGTTTACTCCTGCTACTGTTTGATTAATGTCTATGCTTAATTTGCTGTGCATAACGTATTGTATTAATTAATTAGCAGACATCTGTTTTGTCATCTCTCACCTCTTCCGGAGAATTCCCCTCGTGTCATCTTCCCGTTAACAAGCCCTTGTCTTCCAGGTTTCCCCATATCCGGCTTCCAGGTGGACTCCACAGACCAGGTGGTGCTGAACCTAATGGACAGCGTTGAAAGCTGGAAGCCTGGTGGCCGCATCGTGGTCTCCAGCACCGACTACTCCATGTTTCAGGCGGAGGAGTTCACCCTGCTGCCCTGCCCGGAATGTAATGACAACCAGGTCCGGATACAAGGTCAGGAAACCGCTCCGCACATCCGTGCTGTCCTCCGTTTCCGCTTGAGTGGTGATGACGTGCGAAATTCATGGCTGATGTCTTTCTGTAAAGCTGTCTGCCGGTCGCTTTCAGTTTGTTTACAGATGGGCTCGTTACTGCAGTTAATGAGACTTTGTATGATTAATTAGTCTCGTAATGTCACTGGGATGAATGCTTGTAACCCAGCAATTAGCTAGCTATTTCTTTTTCCGGAAAACAAGGATTCCTTTGTTAGGTGCGTACATTCCAGAACGTGATCATTTTAGGACATTAATTACGTGGTTTGACGTTTTCCATTGTCTCGTATGTGTTCGGAAGAAAGCAGTTAAGCAATAAAGGCTGAATATAGATAATGTAAACTTTTCTTTGTAGTGGAAGCATAAATGTGTGACTCACTGATGTTACCAAATGAAGAAAAGGTCATGGGAGTTGGCTGTCGTCTACGAAATTCTTTTTACTACAGTAAGAGCATCTCTTTAGTGATTTAGTGCATCTTTTACCTTTTGTTTCCTGAGTTCATTTATTATTCTTCACGTGAATTTACCCTTTATATGCTGTTGCTTTCACACTTAAACTGACTGAAGTATCTGGACAATAAACATTATGTACCCTGATTAATGTGCTGATCGCATTGGGTGTCAAACACCCAAAAAAAAATGGAGAACTTCAGTGCAGAACTAGCAAAGCCGATCAAGAAGCCCTTTCTGTTGTGTTTAGGTAACCGCTGCAACGTAAATAACATGCGATTTCAGAAGATGCAGGATGGATTTGGTAATAAACTCATTTTCACGAAACGCTTCCCTTTCTCGTTGCTCGTGGAAACATTACCACAAGAGCTAGTGGACGTTAGGTAATGAATGTCCACTCTCCTTATCCTTTTTGTTTGATTGTGTGGCCCCGTGTGACACTCCTTTCGCCATAATTTCTGAGGAGTAACCCATAAACGAGTCGGGGGTCTGGCAGCTGCATCGTTGTGGCTGCCAGTCCTCCGTTTTTGTTTATGCACCAGTTTTGTTTTGTGACGTTTTCTGAAAGTCAGCATGTTAGCGTCTTCAGTTACTACTAAACCTAGTTTTTAAGACTCTTCTTGTTTGACTAATGCGTATTCATGCCTGGCATTTGCTTCAAGTCTTTCCAAAAAATTTGCTCAGTAGTTTTGACTTTAATTTGTGGCCAAATGAGGATTATTGTTGCTCTGAAGTTTGTGTCTGAGATCACAGCAGTAAGTTAGAGGGCGTCCAGAAGCCTCCTCTTGATGCACATCTTCACGCTCTTGACCTTCGGTGAAATCACGCTCGGCAGCTCGTGTCCAGCCTGGAACGGTAGGCGCTTTATGGTGATGTACACGACACCGGAGCGTGGTGTACGGTCCTGGCCATCGAGTGGTTTGACACGTGCCTCGCTGGTGCTGCGTTCGTGCCACGAGGCACAAAAAGCTCTGTGCAGAGAGACCCTGCCCATCCCAGGTGGGGCGGAAGATAACTTCCTGTGCCAACCAAAGGAAATGTATCTCAGAAAGCAGATGACTTCCTCCTGCAGAGTACTTCTTCATACATGGCTGTCACAGTTAAAATGGTGTGTGTAGCACTGAGGTGTACACACACATTGTGGAGTGACTCTTGTGGAGATGGTAACACTCATATCACCGACAGACTTTTTTCAGGAAAAATACTGTGACATTTGAGTAGTGTTTGTTTGAATGTGTACTTTCACGTCTGCTTGTCAGACCCCATCCCTACCACTGTCTCTTCTGTATCACTGTCACTATCTTACCATAGTGGGTAAAGAGTTTACAATGGATGGTGCATGGCTGTCAGACCATTTGGTCTCATAGTTGTGTATTGGATGGCGTGGCGCTGTTGATCAAAAGCGTCATCCTGTGCCATTTACTGAGACACTCCCCCCCCCAGGAAAGCCCCAGTTCCCTCATGTGGGGGAGATCCTCGATGGGGTCGACATGAGGGCCGAGGTGGGACTCCTGACCAGGAACATCCTGATCCACGGCGAGATGGAGAACTCCTGCTACGGCAACAACTGGTGCCAGTTCTTCAGCCATGACACTTTTGGGGGGCAGATCAAGGTCTGTGCATGTGGCCGTTCAGCCGCCTCCGGGGACTTTCATGGATAGAGCAGGTTACACCCAGATCTATAGTCTGCATGGATATAACCATAACCATACACAGCATTTAGTGGTCCTTGGCCGTAATTCATGACTCATTAAGGGCTGATTTATTCCCTGTCTGGTGTACACTACCTGGCCAAAAAAGTCGCACACTTCAGTCTTTCATTTGACCATCTTTAGCTTTGATTAAGGAGCATTCATCGTGGCATCGTTTGGACGACCTTATGCAATGTCTCGACATTTTTTTTCATCCTATATTTGCATTAATTTTTCATTGAATCTTGTATTGACAACAGGGGAGTTGAGCCACTCCAGAAAGTCTTCTCTACCACATCCCAAAGACATTCAATGGGGTTAAGGTTAGGACTCTGTGGTGGCCAGTTCATGTGTGAAGATGATTCTTCATGCTCCCTGAACCACTCTTTCACAATCTGAGCCCAAGGAATCTTGGCATTTTTGTCCTGGAATACGCCCGTGCTGTCAGGGAAGAAAAAAATCCATTGATGGGATAACCTGGTCATTCAGTAGATTCAGATACTCAGCTGATTTCATTTTATTGCTGCATAACTCTGCTGATCGTAGACCGGACTGTTGGCTCTTAAGTACTGTATTTGCTTATTTAAATTGAAACGGTGACTTTTTTTTTTCGGCCAGGCAGTGTAGATATCTGTCACTGTAAGGATACACACTGTGAAATTGTTGAGTTTTGGAGGGGATTGAAAGCATGTCTATGGGTTACAGTTACACAGTGTAGTAGAACACAGTGGGTCGATGACTGTCAAAGCATTTTAGCTACGTCCCTGTAAAATTTGACAATATTCCATAGCCCATGTGATCGTTTCTCTCTCCCCAGCATGGGTTTGGATCATCCCAGTGAAACTTGCAGAAACATTTCTCAGACTATTTAAAAGCCCTCAAAACTTCAGTGTCCCTTCTACACCCCTACGTCCTTGAGGGGAAGACATTCCTAATGTGGGGTTATCGATGGAAATGAATGCGATTATGAATATTCATTTATGACAGCCCCCTCGCTCTCTTGTCCTGTTAATAGTTTGGAGTCGCCAGTGTGAGGAACTGACACGCTGTCGCTCAGCGTCTGTCCGTCTGTTGGTCTCTCGGTGTCTGTCCGTCCCCAGATCCTCGGGAACTTCAGCTCGGTTCACCTGTCCCACGTCGAGCTGAAGCACATGGGACAGCAGGTCAGGGACGGCTACCCCCTCCACTTCCACATGTGCGGAGATGTAGACGAGCGAGGCGGCTACAGCACACCCACCTCCGTGGAGGCCCTGTCCATACACCACTGCTTCTCACGCTGCGTCAGCATCCACGCCACCCACGGCCTGCTGGTGAGACGGCATCGTCAGAAAAGTACAGACAGATATCAGAGAGCGCTACGTTTAATATTTACCTCCTAACGAAGGGTGAGCTTCGTGAATGCCAAACGGTCCGTTGACCCACACCTCGCTACCTCAGCGGATTTAGAACTCATCACACAACAGCACACGTCGATATAAGGTCATAGCAGGACTGTAGACTGCCTGTTTCTTCTTTTACTGTAAAGGCACATCTCCAATGCATTAGGAAAAGCCAAATTTATTTTTCTGTCTTCCTTAAGGATTTTCCCTTAATGTCATTCCAAGATTGTGGCACACTCTCTTTTTTTTAAACCCATGCTAACCTTGTTATTTCCTTGCTGTGACCTCTCGCTACTTCTCAGGAACTTTCCTTCTGTCACCGGGTGACTTGCCGGTCTCTTTCGGTCCTTAGATAAAGGACGTGGTGGCCTACGACACGCTGGGGCATTGCTTCTTCCTGGAGGATGGCATCGAACAGCGTAACACCTTCTTCCACAATCTGGGCCTGCTGACGAAGCCCGGTACCATCCTACCTACAGACCGCAATGAGACCATGTGCACCTCGATCCGAGACAACGTTTATGGGAGTTACGTTCCAGTGCCGGGGACGGAGTGCAAGTAAGCAGGGGTGACTTGGGTGGATGTGCCATATGTGTGTTTACGCACATACTTAGGCAGGCCGAATTAACCGTGTTTTCCTTTTTTTTATGATTATAAATTCTGTGTCTGTGAAATTATAAATTCTAATTAGCTTTGGTCGTAATGCTGCAGTTTCTGTGTGGACATCCATGACTGATAATGATATTGAATGTTAACATTGTCTCACATAAAGGTGGCAGCGTTTTCACGCGGAATCCCCCAGGATTGGGGGGAGGGGGACGTGTTGCACTAATGTTTATGGAAATGGATTTTCGTATGTTAGCATAAGTTATGTACTTTTTTATGTACTGTTCTCAGAGAAAAGAACTTGTCAAAATATTTATTCTGTAAAAACAGATATTTAATATACTACTGTGTTTTATGGTATTTGTCTGAATCCCATGGTCATTAAAAATTAAACAATATTTAAAAAAAAAAAAAAAGAGTTGATAGCCATTTCAGCTTTGTGCACTGAAACACTTCCAGGGTGTCTGTCGTGCTGCGTAGTAACGTGTTATGAAAGAGAATGTTTTTAATAAACATTTTAACTGATAACGTGTTGGCAGTCTGCTCTGTGGGTGCCTGTCTGTACCCATTGCATACTGGAAGTGCGGGCAGCAGATCCTTGCTTTTCAGATAGCAAGTGACCTTGTACTCTTTAATGAGGTCGTGGACACTTTAAGAGATGTTGTGAGGTGTGTGTGTGTGTGTGTGTGTGTGTGTGTGTGTGTGTGTGTGTGTGCGCTAGGAGGGTACCCCATTTTGACCGGTTGTGTTGTGTGGTTCTAGGGCTGTTTCCACCTTCTGGATCACCAACCCAAACAACAACTTTATCAGCAATGCTGCAGCAGGATCTCAGGTACCGTGTCTGTCGTCCTCTTTTGGTTTGACCGAAGCTGGTCACCCGAATGGAGTTGGGCCCCAAAGGCCACGTCATGGCAGAGACTCAATACATAACCATAGAATAGCATTGTCTTTTGAAATTAAGGATTATTGAAAGGTGATTACTATATTTGTTGGTCTGTCTTGTTTGAGTCTATTAAACAGCTTCCTCATGTTAAAAAGCCTTTGGGGGGAAAAAAGAACACCTTCACACTGCCCCTTGCTGGTAAATAAGGGGTCTCTTCGGTGCTGGATCTGTAATTTTGTAAAACTGAGTTTGAGTAATTGCTTTTAAGCATGGGCAAGGCCAGAAATCCTGGTCCCCAAACAAAAGCTCACCATGGGCCCCTACCCTGGACTACTGCCATGTTCTAGGGCCCCTGCCCACATTGGGGCCCTTGGAATTGTCCTAACCCCCCCCCGCCGCAGGTAATTCTTGACGTTTTATTTTTAAGGTAACAGCTGCGGTCATGGAGGAAGGGTGTCACGTTTCTCCATGTTGTTTAGGATGCCGGGATTTGGTTCGTGTTCCACGCGGCTTCGACCGGCGACTCCCACGGACATGTCCCCGAAACGAGGGCGGAGCTCACCCCACTGGGGATCTTCTATAACAACCGGGTGCATTCCAACTTCAAGGCAAGGCCTCCTCTTGAAGGGGCTGCAAACCCACACCTCAAACAGCTGTGCCCACTTTAAACGACTTCCCATGCGGTCTGGTACCATCTGTCACTATTTTGGTCCTTACTGCCAAACTTTGTTAAAACAGTGCTGAGTGAAATAGCTCTGCCTTCGCATGTTTTTATAAGAGGACTTCCTGCTGTGAACCGTACGCACCCATAGTGAATCAACTGGGGTGGTTGTGAGTTTATGTTTAGCCCCTGGGTGTTCTACCACGCGTGTCTATTTGGGTTTTTATTTTCAGCCATGATGTGAACTCGGTGACAATGACTAGAATCGCAGATTGGTAATTACAGTCCTACTCTTACGCTGGAATCGGGCGGGAATCATTTCAGAGATTTTCCTGATGCTTTGGAGGTGTGTGTAACCGTTTATTTGTTTGTGTAAATACACTGATTGTAGTATGAGCCTCTGTGGATAATGATATCAGGCAGAGTAGAGTTGGCACTTTTAAACGGACATGGATCAGTGGATTGTGCATCACGTGTTTGACCACCCAACCCGGGTTATCCAGGGTATTCCCCCTTTGACTGCCTTCTGGATGATTTTAGCCTCAATTTTTTTTTTTTAAATTTTTTGTTTTGATTTCAGGCTGGACTGTTCATCGACAAGGGTGTGAAAACTACGAATGCAAGCGCCGCTGACCCCAGGGAGTACCTGTGCCTGGATAACAGTGCCAGGTGAGGACAGAGGGAAACGGGTGGGCTGTGAGGGACCATCCGTTTCGTCAGGCTCCAGTCAGGACCAGTGCTGAGGAGAAGAGAGTGAAGACTGCCAGACATTTCTCTGTTTAACTTAGAGCACCGGAGCACACAGGGATTTTGCCGTTTAGTCGACACCTGGGCAACAAAACATGTTTTTGCGATCGTGTATAAAAAATTGAAAATTAAACTGCTTGTATTTGTCAGATTTCTCACATATAAGCTGTGCCAGCTGCCTTGCGGGCAAAGACTTCTTCCTCAAGCGCCAATTTAAATATAATGCCCAGCGCTATATGTAATATAGAAATTTTAAAAATTGTGTGGCCATTGGATAGTAGGTGGAGCTAGCGCGAATTTGATATATTACACAGAGATTAATTAGTAGTGCTGTTAGACATCAGTGAGCCCTCACATCTGTAGGTTTTGTTCCATACACTTCCACTCTGTTCGTAGGGCAGGGCTGAGTGGCCGATGAATGTAGCCGGCCTCCTTCAATCGCTGCTGTGGTGAGACCTGACATTTGACCCACACCCATGCTGAACAAGATACCCCTCCTGCACCAATTTGCCACCCATTAGCTGCCCCCATCTTCCTCACACTCTCACTTACAAAGGCACTGGGGCGACCCAGACTCAGCAGGACGTCCGGCCCGGTAGGCTGTGCCTCTGGCAGCTCACAGCTAGACAGGAAGCACATCTGGCTGTGAGAAGTTCAACGCCCATAAAGCAAACTGTGCCTTGTCCGTACCGGGGGCCGGTCCGACCCAGTTCGTTTACAGAGAAAACAGGACTGCCGAGATCATTTCCATCACGAGTTTCTCTGCACATGGAGTGTCTCAAAAAGATGGAAAAGTTTCTGTTGTGCTTTGGAAATTTGCTCTGGACACGTGGTTCTCTGTTGAGCCCAGGGTACCGAAAAGTCACATCTTTACAAGGCCGTGGCAGACGTGAATTGGCTGTAAAATTCAGGGTCTGGTAACAAGACGGTGCCTCGATATATGGGAAAATCTCAAATTTGTTTTTGTAAAGATGCTTTACGCTAATACTGCTGTGGGCTTTTTAACAATTTTTATTCTGTTTCTGTCTTAGCTTTTGGACTAGATGGCGATTAGTTAGAAGGGTTTGTTCTTTTTGTAAATAACTTGTAAAAAGGCTTTAGGCTTTTTTTTTAAATTTGCAATTAGCCTTCCACGCTTCAAATCTGCTGTTGGCGAAAGCTGTCTTTGCAAACATCGCTCTAGCTTTGTTGCTGCTGGTTTGCCCTGCCCACGCAAACTCACCAATGGGGTGTTAAGATACCGATTCCTTCGGCGTCTTGCAGATTTCGACCTCATGAGAATGCAGACCCAAAGAGGCCCCGTGTCACAGCCATCATCGACACCCTGATCTCCTTTAAGAATAACGATTTGGGAGCCTGGATCCGTGGTGGGGACATCATCGTTCAGAACTCGGGGTGAGTGACCGCATCATTCAGCAGGTGGTGTTGTTCAAGCATGTGACCGATTGTTTGGTACCGGGACCCCTTCATGTAGACAATTCAGAAGACAGCTTTTTATCAGGATTTGTGAAAACAACCTCCATCCCATAACCTGCTAGAGTTCCCCCCAAAAGTCCTGGGCTTTGAATCCCGTCCAGCTGGTCATACTTATTCTTAGCTTCCTACTTGGTCTGATTAGGGCCAGCTGGGCTACATTAACAGTGCAGACTATTAGCATGGTACCTACTGATGGACAGAAGGAAAATGGCAAAAACACAGCCTTTTTGGGGGATGGGGTTTGATCAGTTGCCTATCCGGTGTTGAAATCTGTATCTATTAGCCTACTTTGTTACATTTTTTCATTTAAGTGTCACTTTGGGTTCCCGAGATCTTTTTGTTACAGTTAAATTTTCATACCTTTACGTAATCACATGGCGTTACAAGTAAAATGTACATGTCAGGGCCTGTCCGTGTATCAGAAGAATCTTCAGGAGAACTGTACTGAAATTCGGGCGTGCACAAGACTTACAGCTGGAATGGGTGTTTTCTGGTTAATTTAAACCATTGAACATTATAGATCTGGAAATGGATGTCTATTTTAAACAGCCGTGAGCCGTGTGCCTGTCTTGTAGTAAGTATCATTTTAAAGTTTAATGATTGAAGAAAAAAACTTTCCAAAAAGTATCTTTTGGCTTTTTTGGTTAATCGTTTCACAGTTCATGAATGAGTTTTGAAATGGAGATAAGAACGTTGTAGTCTTTTGAGTAGAGGATTAAGCATTTACTCTGCAACTGCACTCAGGATAAGTGGATGGATGGAGAAATTATTAATCTTTCTATTGTAAAGTTTGAGGACGTGTAGTTTAATCTCTCTTTAGTATGTGAAGTTGTTTCATCTAAATTTGGAACGTTTACCTTACCAAGCAGTCCTTGACTTCTGTTCATTACAGGATATTAAATGTTTACATTTCGGTTAAGGAATTCAATTTCAGCAATTGTTGTTATTCTAGTATGGTTTGACTATAACTTTGGGTATGACTTTTTAATGATGTTTTTAATTTATTTTTCTTGCTGAGGAGGTAACTCTATAGCTTTTTTTGCCCCCTAATGGATGCATTGTGTTTACTTTGGCAGATTTGCAGACAATGGCGTTGGGCTGTCATTCGCAAGGTATGTCATTTTGCACGAGTTGTACCTTGTATTTTATGTTGTTTTTGTGTTAAGGTGTGTTCCCCCCCCCCCCCATGTGTGGTTAGATGAGCTTTACATTTCACAACTCGTTATGGATTTCAGAACAGAGCGGTCAAAGTATACTGTAGGTATATACTTTGAGGATAATGGGCCTTTTCAAGAGCATCAGTATGGTTACTGTGGCAACTCTCGCAGCACAATGTTTACCACACCCCAGCCAGTTAAACTGTGGGAGCAAATGAATAGCAATTTGAGAAACCGAGTTGGATCAATGGTTCATAAATTAGTATTAAGCCCATTAGATGCACCTAGGTCTTTACCATGTGCCTCTAATTATCTCACACACCAGACGACCAAAGCCGTCTCTGACCTCTCATCCTGAAATCAGAATGCATTGACGCTGTCCTCCAGACAGTGCTTTCAGGATGTTCTCCTGCTCCCTCCCCCACAGTGACGGCAGCTATCCCAAAGATGAGGGCTCCAGTCAGGAGGTCTCCCAGTCTCTCTTCGTGGGTGAAAGTGCGAACCGCGGCTTCAACGGTGGCCAGAACAAGTACTGGGGAGTCGGCGGGGTGGACGGCAGGATAAGGACGCTGCCCAGGAACAAGTGAGACACCACACTGGCAGGAAGGACAGCGTGTTGACACCGTGACACCCTATCACCACCGAACAAGCCAGACCTCCCCCAGTTTCCTCCTCTGTCACTCCTCTGTCATTGCCATCCCTCGTTGCCCCCCCCCCCCAGTACACAGTGGCCTTGTACCGATGCCATGTTCAGTGGAGGTGTCAGAATTTAGACCTCCTAGTCTCTGATTCTTAGAGAAGCTCACACACTCCCCTGTTGTAGACTGAACTGTTTCCAGTTAGATCTAATCTGCTTCAGCTCCTCAGGAAAATATCCAGCAGTGGAGTTGTCATGGCAGTGAGTGGTTTCAGCCCTTGAGGACAGCGGCGCCCCTCGAAGACTGCTTATTAAAAACTTGTTGTCCAATCTGTTCTCTGTAGAGGTGGCAACAGAGGAAGGAAGCAGCTGCTGAGTTGTTTGGTTGGCTTAGCTGAGCTGTGTAACCAAAAAAAACTGTAGAGCTTGCAAATTTGGGGGGGGAAGGATCGTAATTCAGTTCCTGTAGCCGTCGTGTCCTGACGTCTACCCCACAGACACAAGAGTGAAGAGCCCAGTCAGTCTTTGTGTTTCCCCATGTGACATTACAGGAAGGTTATGAGCTGAAAATGTGCCGGTCGCTGATGTCCGTTTGCCGGTCTCTGCTGCCCTCCAGGACCTTCCCAATCCGGGGTTTCCAGATCTATGACGGCCCGATCCGCCTGACCCGCAGTACCTTCAAGGGCTTCACTCCCACCGCTGACCGCTTCACCAGTGCTGTAGGCTTCAGCCTGAAGAACACCTGGCAGCTGACGCCTCGCAACAACCTCTCAGCTCTCTCATTCCTTCCTGGCGTGCGTACTGAATCGTGTTCTCACCACTTGAGTTCCTGTGCCCCCCCAGTACAGGCTGTGAAGTAGAATATGGCATACTATCATTTATCATCAATGATCGTGTTAATTGTTGTCATCTAAATAGCATGCAGGAGGTACTTTTAGGCAGAATCACGTGATGCTTCCATGTCCACCGATGTGTAGTCTACTTTACGGTGGTGGAGGATTTCCACACTTTAATGGATTTATGCAAGTTTATCTATTTTAGTATATTCTGATTGCTGGGATTATTTAATAAATCTCTTAGTTCTCCTGCCAATCAAATTTATTTTGTGCATTTTTGGTGATGAAAACATTACTTCTGAGTTGTACATATCCTTTATTTGCTAAAGTTTTGTCTGTCGATGTTGACCTGGACGTTCGTCGGGGTCATTGTAAAGCTGGTTTACACTTACTTTTCTGCTGAATTTTAACTTCAAATTCCTGGCATCTGACTAGGGGTCCTGGTCTTCCGTGTTCCTTTTCATTGGCGAATCCTCACAGTGATTTTCCGCTTTTACTGTTTAAGAAAAACTTGCTAAATGCATTTGGCACCTTGGCAGTTGGCATACGGCGCTCTCGTTCTTGCGACAGACCACATTTTTTGGCTGAGAGGTAAAAAATGTATAGAGAAGGCAAAATATTTCATTACTGCATCTGAAAAGTGTAAAGAACCCCCTCCCCCCCCCCCCGGATCGTTATGGAATACGGTATATATCTGTAACTTTGAGATCCAGTTCAGCCTTTTTTTTTTTTTTCTTTCTTTCACTCTAATAGGTGGGTCTGAAAGCTTTCTTCGGGAAACCTGGCCAGTGGTTCGAGGACAATGACCTGGACGGGGATAAAAACTCAATTTTCCACGATGTGGATGGCTCGGTGACAGGCTATCCTGACTCCTACGTGGGGAGGATGGACAACTTCCTCATCCGCCATCCGGAGTGCGTCAACGTCTCTGAGTGGAACGGGGTGATCTGCAGTGGCCGATACTCTCAGGTAAGATCTCATACTGCACGCAAAAACCATTTCCATCCTTTGTTTCCTTCTCTCTTTAATACTGTTTCCTCTTTATTTTGTATGTTTTCAAGCACATCTGTTTTTAATATTTCTGGTGTACAGGTTTTCACCCCGGGCCAGAAATCCTACGATTTAGTATTTTCTGCTCTGATTATTATTATTATTATTATTATTATTATTATTATTATTATTTGGTGCTGTCAAGTCTGTGTTGACCATTTAGACAGAATTGCTCAAAGTCCTGTCATCTTGCTGAGCCTTCAGGCATCATCAGCAGTATATTCACTCTGTCTTTTGTCCATCCACCTTCTTGTTGGCTGTGCTCTTCAGGTTTTACCCTCAACTTTTCCTCGCTTCATGCTGTCCCCCAAGTTGACTTGATAGTGGAGTTTCAGTTCTGAAAGGCCTCTCCTACTTCCTCAGGTGTACATTCAGACCCAGGGAGCCTCGAATGTCAGCGTTTCCATCGCCAGGGATGAGTACCCACACAAGCCCATGGTCCTGAGGGGCATCAACAGTCCAGGGGCAGCTTCACAGCAGTATCAGCCGGTGCTGATGATGGGGAAGACTTACACGGTGCACTGGAACGGCCGTGCCCCCCGAGAGGTTGTGCTGTCCCTCATCAATTTTGACCAGTGAGTAATGATGAAGGTGCCACAGGTCACAGATGTTTTCTGACCCTGGATTTAGTTTCTCCGTGTCGTTATTGAACACCGAAATATAAATACAGATAGTCCTCCACTCCTGATGCGGTTCGGTTCCAGCAATCGGGTCGTGAGTCAGTTTGGTCTTAAATTCCAACATTGTAAAGCGCTGAATTTCAACCATGTTGCGTCAGCCAGAACTTTCAATTTTTTACTTTGCATGCCATTTTCTCAGCAATGGTACGCTAACAAACAAATGGAGAAATAAGCACCGCAGACACTTCTGTTCGTTCAATTGTTTTTGTCTGCTGACGCGCAAACAATGTAAACAAAGCTGTGAAACAGTGTCGAGTGGTGCTACGGCGTGGGCTGCTGTGTAACCATACCGCATGCTGTCTGTCCGATTTTACATACAAGTGACTGTCGAGACTCATGAATGATTTTTTTACCAAGGTTAGCCGGGTGATGGTCGTTCAGTGACATTTGTGGAGGAGTACCTTGGTGTTTTTACAGAACTCCTTTGTGTCTTTGGTTTTCTCCCTTTTTCAGAGGAGACTCAGTCCATATGGGCCTCTGTTTTCCCACCGACACCACCTTCCACATCATGTCTGATATAAACGATCGCCAGAGCAATACCTTCGAGAACATGGAGGACTACCGGTCTGTCGGTTCCCTGGCTGAACTCGAGAAGAACCCCTTGGATCGCAAGTACTACTTTGACAGCGCCGCAGGGTGAGGAGCTGATTCGGCCTCCCAAAATTGCCCCCGACCCTAATCCCCAGATGGACAATGTGCTATTTAAGGAGGAATACAGAGTACAAGGGCCCCCCATTACAGGCCCGGGGCCTGTGACCTCGGGCCCGGGGGCTAGGCCTTGGGCTTGGCTCGGTGTCAGGGTGAGTGCTTTGGGGGTGGGTGATGGCCTTGTGGGTTGCCAGCATGCCTGCCGTGGGCTTTGGCAATGGGAGAGTATGAGGGCCCCCGTTGTGGGCCGGGGGCCTATGACTTCGGGCCCGGGGCCAGGCCTCGGGCTTAGCTTGGTGTCAGGCCGATTGCTTTGCGGGTGGGTGATGGCGTCCTGGGCCGCCAAGACTGCCTTTCGTGGACCTTGGCGGTGGGAGAGTATGAGGGCATGTGGGAACACATTTTAAGTATTTTAGTCTGAGCACTGGCTGTATTACAAAAGCTTCACCTGTTTACTCACTCATTTTTTTATATATGACAATCTGTGTGGTACATTATAAATGTTTAGGGACGTGGAATCGGGCACTACATCGGCTATATAGTGAGTCTGATTGGTCGTCGTAGCGTTCCAGTTCCCATAACGCCGGATGCCCTATGGAGTGCACTACTTCAGTAGTAGGGAGAGATGTCAGATACAAGCTACTGAGAGGGACCTACGCTAGGAGGTGCTGGGGCACATGGAAAGAAATCGAGGGGGCGGTCGGCTCCCTGGGGGTATATCTGATGGCTTTGGTTTCCTACAGTACATGTGAACAAACACGAAATCACCACACACCGGTCTGCTAGGCTTATCACAACATATTTTGTGCCTTAATTGAATTTTAAGACACAAAAAGCCACAAAAACCTTATTTTATTGCATTTTGATCTGTGCAAGTTGTTCCTTGTGTTTTAACGTTGCGATATCCAAATTTCCTCTCTACTTAAGTGGGTTTTATTTTTTCCCCATAGTGATAGAGCCTGAGAACCGTGTCCTGGTAAGGTCACGGTTTGCCTGACGCGGTCACATCACAGCCTGGTTATGGCTGAATTTCATTTGTTTGAGGCAGTCAGATATCTGGGTATGCAAGCTTGTCACTCACAGTTTGTCAGAATGTTGTGTTGAATAGTAGCTTTGGTCGTTCAAAATGTCTTTAGTCCATCTCCATTCTTTAAAAAACCGTCTCTACACTTTCTGCATTGAGATTCGCAGTCTAAAGCTGGGGTTTTAAAGCTGTTTACATTTTAACTTCTTTTTAAATACACACATACTTCATGAATTTATCTTCTCCAACCTTGTTTTTTCCAAATATGAAAAGATTTTCACGAATCAGATTTAAAACCACCGTATATGTTGGTAAACCACTTCTTCTTTTTTTCTCTCTCCCCTTAAGATTTCATCGGCATTTTAGTAAAGTACTGGTTCGTATTAAGTTTTGTACAGACACAGTTGTCTTGCTGCCTCCTGTAACAGCGGTCAGATAATTTCACCGAATGCTAGCTGCTTTGCTAAATAACATTATGAAAAAGAGTTTGGCAGTGAAATTATAATTCTGCCATTTGGTTATAACACAATATATCCAAAGTATGTACAAATGCTGCTCCTGTAAGATCCTGTTTTAGACATGAAGCATTTTATTTGACGTCTTTCGTACTTGTCAAATAGTCGCTTAAGAATAAGACGATGGAACGCTGCAGCGATGACAACACTTTTGTACAGCGGAGGTGCACTACTCCTCTAGACGTATGTGATCACCAAACCGGCCCAGATTTCCTGCTTCTTGGAGTGACACTGGATGCATCTGGACCTTGTTATTCAAAGATGTATCTCAGTGCAGTTACTTTGATGATGGTACCGTCCTTAATGCATGGGTTAAAAGATCTGATGTATGGTTGCTTGTCCAAAGTGGTTTAAACTCATGACATTCTACACGTTTTTAGGTTAATATTTTATATTTGTGGACTACAGACAGCTGCAGAGATATTTTACGGTTTTACTTATTCTGTTCTTACATAATTTCAGGTACTAATAAGAAAGGTATTGTTGTTTTTTTAACTGTTAAAGATTTTGTAGCCAACACAGATCACCCCCAATGGTGCGATTTACTACTAGAGTTCACTTGTCAAGTTAGAGTCCTTTATTTCTCATGTGCATAATGACCGTGTTCCTACATACCATGAAATGCTTATTACAAGGCTTCTGCCAGCGTTTTGCACCACCTAGCAGTCTTCTGGGGAATTGCAGGGAGCTACGCAGAACCATTCTCCAGGTTTTGGGTTGCACCAACTGTGATGCAAAATGAAAGCAGTTGGTGTGGCTGTCCTGACGATGACTGAAAGTGTTTATCTGTTCTCATAGCGATTACGTCAAAGATTTGATGTTGTTGGTTTTTTTTTTTTTTTTTTTTTTGTTATACATCTAATCACAGGAACAGACACTAATTCACATTTGCATCTCATAAGGCTTCAGCACACGGCTGCTCTGGCTGAAGTGTTCTGTCTTTTCCTCAGAATTCAAACCCTATTTTAAGCTCCGCCCTTTTCCCTGTTTCCAAAGAGCTGTGCTTTAGACTGACACCTGTTTGTTTCCAGACTCCTGTGGCTATCTCTGCGGGCCAGGCACAGCCGGGAAGGACAGAGCTACTGCTCTAGAAAAGGGTGCGAGAGAGTCAAGGTCACTGGCAGCACTGCCTCAAAACAAATTAGCAACTGCATGGCTAAGGCTTACCCGAAGTATGCTAAAGTTCCACAAGCCATAGTGCCAATGCCTGAGCTGGTCACAGCGCCTTGCAAAAACTGTGGAGCCTCAAAGGTAAGGCAGTGTCAACAGCGCCATCTACAGGCACCGGGTGTATTTTACAACCTGAAACTAGAGCTGCGGATCAATTTGTTGAAGAGGGCGGCTGCTAAAATTCAGATGAATGTCGTCCATGTATTATCAAAAAGAGCGTAAGATACCTGTCTTCTGTATCAAAAATAATTTCTAATGCCTGGGTGCAATAAATGTCTCAGCTGGTCTTCACGAGTGATCCTCAAAATACCTACCTCCAACTTGAAATCAAGTCACTTAGCCACGAGGAAAAGGAGAAAGGCGATGATGACTCGTTTATTTCTGTAAGTACCTCTAGTAACTAGTGTAACCCTGTTTAGGAATATAGAAAACACGTAACACGTGGGCTTCCTGCATAAGAGTGGTGGTTTTAGAAATTCTATAGTTAAAGTATTAGAAGCTCTGTCAGAAGCTCTTATGGAGATATTATGTTGGTAGCAGATTTGCATTACCAGAAGTCATCTGAAGCAAACTTACTCACCAGGTACGGTGTGAGTGTGATTCTGGTAGATTTGTATTAGCTCGCTCAGAGCTGCAGTATTCGGTGAATCCTGACCATCTGCTGTGAGAATGTCTCCGCTGGCCACTGACATTTTCCTACTTCTCCATTAAGCTGGATGGTGAGAAATTCTCCTTCACTGAGCCTGGATACTTCTTGGTCACCGTGGATGCGTGTACCGGTAAAGTCACAAAGAAGTCAGTTTTCTCCAAGCTGGACTCAAAAATGGAAAAGTATTTAAATGGTGGAATCCCAGTGAGGTAAGTTGCCGAACTGGGGGGGGGATGTGAACAAAAAACCTGCTGGGCAGAATCGTGTGAATGTGATGTCTGTTTCATTGTTTTGTAGCTATGCAATTCACATTTTAGATTTTCCTACCTTGGTATTGCAGCAGGGTCATGTTTCCCATTTATTTGCTTTTTTTAAAATTTTTTTGGATGGTTAATTTATGGAGTTTTGAGTATTGTAACACTTCAAAATAAATAGCATTCTGTTTTCAAATTTTTTTTTCTACAATTACACTAAAAAAGAAACTTATCCTCTCCACAATCAAAGTTCTATTGTTCTGCTTGGAACGAGAGGACAGCTGCACGGTCAGGGAGAAGTTGCACAATATCTCGTCACACTGGGAGCAGCCAAAGCGGCAGACTTGCAGAAAAAAGGTTTGTGTTTGCCTAAGATGGGCCGTCGCTGAGGTCTGCTGCTGCTTGTTGTACTATAACCTTTTATCCCCACCCACAGAGAGCTTGGCTTTCTTTGGATTCAAAGGTTCCCGTGCCGTACCTCCTTGGGTGGCACTGTTCACCCCACAAGAGGCCGGGAAGCTGGGAGTTGTGGTGAAGTATGTTCCTCTCGGCCTGGAGGAGTATGGGTGCACACAGGCTGATAAGCCGAAGCAGAAAGATCTGGAACTTCTAACAAATATCTCAACCAAAGTATGAACTATTTTTCTTTGAAATGTGAAACTAGAGTGAATGTGAACTCGAGATTTAATTTATGGCAGAAATGTTTACGGTGTACAAAATGTTATTTTATTTTTTGGTGTTGCACTTTCTTCAAGACCGATACTCAGTCACAACCAAAGTCACATTTAATATGAAAATCCAAAATGCCAATGTAATCTTTTTACAGCCAGGTATGATGTGATCCAGTGCCTTTTGCCAAGGTCAGAACAGGAGTGCTTGGTGCAGATGTGAGGTGAAAACCTGTCGGATTAACAAAGGACATTTTACCAACTTCAAGAATTATTTGCAGTTTTGCACATGCTTTTATCTCAGTTAACAATATCCCAAATCTCAGAATCCTCAAATGTTGTGTGGCCTCTGACCGTAAATTTTTATTTCTCCGTCATGTCATAACTTCTAGCCACTTCATCTAAATTTTATAGGTTTATAAATTTAGGTTTGTGTAGCAAAATATTTAAGGTCTGAATTCTTTTAGGGATGGGGAAAAATTACAGTTGAGAAAATGAAAAGACAAAGATTTCTCTGAAAGTACAAAATGACCTATATATAAAGTATGGTGCCTTAAACTGGAGCAGGGCTCTACATTGAGAAGATAACGACGACTTTGTGGACGACACCGAATTATGCTGCTGCCTGCATTCCCAATCTAGCATCCGTTACACCAGCTGCTATATCATGATGGACGCTGTTGCAGATTTTAAAGGGAACCTTGAGGAGACCATTTCGGATTCACCGACTTCTCAGACCTGTCCTTAATTGTGAGTTCACTAACTGTAAGAAATCACCAGCTTAACCACTGAATTGTGAATTTTTTTTTTTTTCTTCCTATTCTATTATATGATTTCAAAGAGGCCTGTTTGTTTTGCGGTTTGAGGGTGTCGCTCTTCTTCTGCTGACAGTAAGGTTGTTCAAGAGCTGTTTGTCTTGTATGAGTTATGAATGTGTTTTATATTTTTGTAAGCTGTTAAAACAGTATGCAAGTCTCCCTCTAACATTTTTTTTATGCTACACCGTAAAATGGAAAAGTGGAAATATCGATAAATGTTTATACTTTTAATAAGGAAAGTGACTGTTGCTCTTTATTGTACGAAAATGGTTGTTTTTAGTCATCAGAGTATGTGTACTTCTCCAGGTACTAAAATCTGCCAGAAATGATTGTCAATGAAATAGTCAGTATATGATGGGAGGCAGGATGTAAAACTTCGCCCCGTGTGAGGTAGCAGTCTGCATGTCCTCCCCATGTTGCATCGGTGTTCTCCGGATGTTCCCATTGTCTCCTGTCGTGTCACTGTACCACGACGGACGGGCATCCCGTCCAGTGTACACCCCAGCCTTGTGCCCTGTGCTGTCTGGGACAGGCTCCAAACCCCCTGCCCACATCCTTATGCTGGAGAAGCAGTTGGATGGATGTGGGATGGAGTGGGAACGGAAACCAAACCCAAGGCTCCTTATACTCCCCTTAATATTTTAAGGTAGGGTTTCTTCCCTTTTCTTATGTAGAACCTGTTGCAGACATGAAAGTCCCATACATTATTTTAAGATGGATTTCTCTCTCTTATGGCTATGCACTAGCTCTGAAGGCTCTGTATTATCTGCCTCAAGCCATGCTGTAAATCTACGTCGAGGGTTAATACTGAAAGTACACTTAACAAGGAATTTATTATTCTGCTTTGATTTCAGACTTCATACTGACGCGAAAGATAAAACAGCCATTGAAATACCCACATTTCAGAATGTAAAATATGTAAATTCTTAATTCATTTCAAATCTCCTTGAGTGAAAACATCTCAGATAATGACGTTTGGAGAAATCAAAGGAAATAGGCAGATATCAAGACATCAACTCCACATAACTGATGTCTGATTAGCAGCCCAGTCTCACATAAGGGTTTAGTTATTTTTAAAGTTGGGCCTATAGCTTAGTGGTTTAAAATTGTCCTGAATGGTCCAGAACAGCATTCATGTGTAATCTAGGTTGAGGAGGGGGGTAACATGACTAATTTTTATCACCCATCTTTAAATTTTTTTTTTTCTTTTCTAGACTGTGGCGTTTTCTCTGTCGCTGCACGTTTCACCAAACATAAAGCTAATCACATTCCATCAGTTGTAAAGTCATCCCTCAATTTCTCCTTTTGAAGGAAATTGTCAAGCTCATTACAAATGTGTATGACTGGGATCGTCATCCAGACATTTTGTCGGGCCAGTTAATCCGTGCTAGTGAGGCTAATTGACTATATACCCTGGACAAACATGAAATTATGAATTCAGTCAACTTAAAATTTTTACTAGGGTTGTCAAATGATTGATTTTATTCGATTTAATCACGCAATTAACTGCACACCTTAATGATTAATCAAACAATCAATTGCATATACAAGTATGTTGCAATGCCATCCAAAAACATTTTATACTGAATATAAACACTGTAGAACGTATTTATTCCCAACGGAAGCCTTTAAGACGAAAATGAATTATGCCTATATCAGAGTTCACTCTATTGTATCCAGCAGCAAACTTTGCTCTCAAAACAGAAGGTGAATGGTTAGGAACAAAAAAAACTGAAAACCTTACCAAATGACTAAAAACAGAAGACTTACAGCCATTAAAAGTTCACTTAATGACTGGTAAGATCCTCATTTTAAGGCAGTAGTCTTCAGTAGAGTAAAACATTTTCACAGAGTTATGATAATGAAATAGTGCTCTAGTGGAGTAGAAATGTTACAACTTAGTATATTGTAGTGTTTCCCTGCAAAGCACTATTCTGGAATATTCTACCTTAAACACGTTGTATATTACAGCCAGCCTGCTGAGTAAAAGGAACCAACACACTGGAAGGGAAAACTCGCTTTACACCACACGCTCAGTGTGGAGACACACAGGACATTCCATGATATATGACAAATTAACTACTCACTAGTAATAATCAACTAATCACTATTAATAACCATTTATTTGGGCAAATTTGAGCCCTAAAGAAATATCTTTCAATTTAAATAGTGTGTTGTGTTATGAAATTAGCTTCATCAGAATGATTTTTTTTTTTTTTTTCATAATTCAATAACATTCTTTGCATTTGGTCAATCTTCTGTTGAAACATTGCCAGAGTGCCTATTGTAGGGTGTTTTTGTTTCATGTAGATTTACAGAATTAAAATAAACTTGTACCCAGAATTCCTGTTTCTTCATTTCTGCAAATGCTGCTGGGGGATCTTGTGCACCTGGCCTTATGCCCGCACCGCCTAAAGTGCTGACACAAATTGCAGTCACTGTGTACCGCTACTTTGCCTGTTAGCTCCGGCTTCTCAAAAAATCTCTCATCAGCCCACCTGAAGACAGAGAGAAATGAAAAATCAATTGGAATGAGGTCCTGAACGAGTGCTGACTGCCTGCTTTTTTAAAATCAGCTACTTTTACGTTAGTTTACCTAATTTGGCTAAAGTGTAACTACTTTACTAAGTTTTGACTTTATGTAAAAGTTCATAGAGGTCCGTTTAACCTCTATGTCCATGGCTCGATCTTACCAGATCCTAAGTACAGTGCCGTGAAAAAGTATTTGCCCCCTTCCTGAGTTCCTTTATTTTTGTTTAACAGCATGTAATTGTTTCTGATCGCCAAACAAATTTAGTATAATAAGACAGAAGACAACCTGAGTAAACAGAATACTCAGTTGTCAAGTGATCTTGTAATTTATTGAAGAACATAAACTCCCCAAAACCTATATCACCCGTGTGAAAAAGTAATTGCCTCCTCAAATGTAATACTTGGTTGGGCCGCCTTTAGCAGCAACTGTATGTACTAATAGTGAACTTGTTTCCAAGTTTTCCATTCATTTCGAGTCTAATTCATGGTTCATGGGAGTGGAAACTGAACCGAACATATAAAACCATAGTTGAAAGAATTGCATTTCTTGGTTGAAATAAGCAGCCAGGTGCTGGGTTAAGAAATCTATACTTTAACAGTTTTTAACAAGCAACATTAAATTGCTGCTTTGGAGATGCAGGTTCAAAAGAACATCACTAGGCTTTTCAAAGGGGACCGTCCAGCAGAACGGTCTGGGGTTTGCGATTTCCATTAAGCACTGTAGGATATAACTCCTCATAACTGTGCACAGCTGATAAAATATTATAGTATCAAATTATAAGATAATTATATATAATAACAATTATAAAATATCTTACCTTGCAAACAAATTATATTAAACTGCAGTCCTCTGGGTTTTTCTTGAATAAATGGCGGTCCTAACTTTAAAATGCTTTTTCTTTCGTTTACATGGAACTGACCTGACTGAAGCTGCATACCATAAAAATGTCTTATGACAGATTTTTATGTGACTGCAATCCGTAGGTGTGAAGGTGTCATTTATTGTTTAGCTGAATTACAGATTTAATTCCATATGAAACAACTGTGAATTGGAAACACTGAAAAAATTATGACAGTTTTTTGAAAGCATTTAATATTTGACCAAGGGGAAAAGTTTAAAGGGTACTTTTTCTTAAAATGCCATTGAAAAGTCTTAAAATTATGGCCACTAGATGGCGGTATAGCACTATGATACTGACATTAATATTGTCGACAAGAGGACGTTTTACTAGACTGTATTAAGATTGACTTTTATATGAGGGTGACGGTAATTGTGTGTCACAGCTGCGACAGTATGCGCAGTGTTCCGTACTTTTGATGTACAGAATCGCAGTATATTCATTCTTTCACTGCGGTGTGCAAGTATTTGAAAGCCTTTCTGATATTGCATTATCAGATGCTCATTTAAAACGTGCAATTTTCTTTTTGAAGGAGCCATACGCCATGCCAATTATTGAATTTTGGCTACTCGGATGCTGGCTGTGTTGATGTGAGTGACAAACAAACCATTTAAATGGCGTGTCCCTACGGTCACTGTGTGTAATTGATCCTGGACTATTTTGTGGCCACCATATGCAGTCTGGAATTAGTACTCATTATCCATCAGGCCTGTCAGTTTCCTGAATACTGTCTCATTTTAAATCAAATCTGAAACAAAGACAATAAACATGCGGTTTTTTCAGGGTGGTAGCTTTTTCTGAAGCCCAGATCTGATAGATGGATTGTAGATTATTAGAGTTCCCTTTTTGGCAGTCTGTGCCAAAAGTTGATGCCTTTATTGGTACTAAACTGTATTTCACCTGTGGTGTAAAGGGTCTCCAATTTACTGACAGTTTCTGTCCACCATTCCTGGCTATATTTTCAGCTTGCCAGTTTTATAATAGTTCAAGAAATGACTTTAGTAGACTGGGGAGAAAAAACACTGATAAAAGTAGCAATTACCCCCAGCAGAAATTAAGCTGTAATGCTCTGCCCTTAATAATATAAATGTAACTGCAGTTATAAAGGCTGCTTCTAGAACGTACTGCATGCTCATTAATAATTTTAACTGAAATTGATATGTTTTGTAGATTTTGATATTAAGTGATCCATCCAACCAGATGCAACCTGTATTGGTGGTTATTTTCACAGTAAAAGGCTTTTGCCTCTTTGAGTAACATCCATCCATCCATCCATCCATCTTACTTTACTGCCTAGCTAAAATACAGCCGTAGTGAGCCTGTAAGACAGGATAAAGTCCTGTATGGGATGATCTGTCGCAGGGCATATTATTCAGTAAAGTTGATTGAAAATGTAGTTTACTCAGTCCATTCGTTTTTGCAAACTCATCTCAAGAATCTGATATCGTGTGTGTGGACAAAATACCAGAATCACCACATGACGGATGACTTTAACTTTGAAATCATTAATTCACAATTACAGATCCAGCTATGAAAGTAAGGTTAACAGGCTGAATGTCAATTAGTAATATGTGTCATCTGGAAAGGAGCCCTAGCTGACAATCAGCATTTTAATACGTGAATTTTCAAAGCAACATGAGGTAATTAGATGTCCAAAGATGTCAAATACTCTCTGTTGGAACTGTAGGTGCATTGGTTGCAAAAAATGCAAAATTATTTAAGGTGTCATATAGGAAATATCTCAAAAAATATGACTGCATGTTCCAAACATGGACAAACTGCATTCATATAGAGAAACAATGGTCAGAAGTCAGAGCTCAGCACAGGAGTGATAAGACCCAGCTAAACATGTCTCAGGACTTGTGTGACAGCTTTCCACGAAGGACTGAAGCTGTTTTGTAAGCAAAGCATGGCCTAAAGCCTTAATATATCCTATATATTAGTATACTGGTAGGTATTTCTGTCATTTGTCTACCCCCTACGTAATACACGAGTACTGTGATGATATGGGGGTGCCACACCCCCTGATTGTACGATCCTCAGCACCAGAACCCGTGACTCCCCTTAACTGGGCTCTGCATTCCACAGACCCTGGGTGGAATGTGGGAGGAGCCACACAGCTGGTGCCTGTGGGCAATTAGGTGCTCCGGGGCAAAAAGGAGCAGGAGTAATCCAGGGAAGAGAGAAGTCAGCTTCTGGGCCCATTGCAGGGTGTGCCACTGGGGTAGGGTGGGTATTGGTGAGGGTAGAGTTCTACCAGGTAAGGGAAATGGTCATTTCGCAGGGCCACACTCTGCTTCACCTGCCCTGCATGTGGTGGTGTTTTGTTCTGCTCTAATGGTTAATAAGTGCAACTCTCTCTAGGAGTTGCAACCCCAACTCCGGTGGTCTGTGTTCGTCCCCTGACGGTACTCTGTGGCTACTTTAGTACGTATACCTAGCAAGTACTGCATAGGACCCGCATTTGTCTCCAAAACCACTTAAAAAGCAGGTAAGTCGTGCGTTTGGCGATTACTTTCTGTAGAGTACTGCGGCACTGGGCCGTCATTTTTGCACTTTTTCCCTCCCTGTTAGCTTTAATGAGTCCAGCCGTCCTCCGCTGACCTCTCATTACCAAGGGGATTTTAAGCCACAGAAGCCGCATAGATTGGATATTTTTTTGTTCATCACTCCATTTACTGTAAACTCCACACACTGCTGTGTGTGAAAATCCCCAGAGGACGGCTGTTAATGAGATGCTGCCACCACCACCTCCATCATGAAGAACCGCATTCAGAAACTTCAAACGCTTAGTTATACAGTCAGAGGATCGCCTTTTAAACTGTCTGCATGCTGTAGTCCACCCAACCCTGAGTGTATATCTCCATCACCATTGTTGTTTCCCTACTATTTTTACATTTGATTGTTTTAAAATTATGAATGTGTTTAAGTACAAATCTTTATCAGATTTAAATTTTATAGTTTGTAAATATAAATGGGGGGTTTGTTCAATGTGCTTTCCAAAAAGTGCATATTTTGTGTATCTCTTTTCCTTGGATGTTCCTCCTTTCTTTCAGCTTTATATGGGTTAACATGCTTGTTTTAGCTGGGACCTGCAACACCAAAAGGCTCACAAATCCATTGAAGTGTTGTTGGGGAAAGCACGTCTGAATAGGAAGACGTTTACAGGAGCGTAACTCTTATTCTCCATGTTACGCTGACATGTTTTAATTATGCCCCTGGTGTGTAAATTGAAAACACCTCGGTGTCTAATTCTCCATCTGACTGTCTGTAGGCTGTCTGGAATGATGCAAGTGAAGGCTTGAAATGGCTTCCTCTATAAACAACCAGTCTGCGTACAACTGATGCACAACGCTAACCATTCACCGTACTAAATAATCACCAGCTGTAGCCTATGAAGGCAGACTGTGGCAACATGAAAGTTTACAAGAAATCAGCATCCCGTCAATAATATCATACCAGACATGATTTCAAAGCAGTTTCGTTTGCCAGAAGAACAAGAACAGAAGTACGTTTGTCTTTCAACGCATCCCTAATTACTTCCTTACCGTTTCTGTCGATACTCTCCAGTGAAGGGGTATTTGGTTTCTCACATTTCCCAACTGGAGGAGAGCAAGTCAAGGGCATATGGTTTCTAATCATCCCCCAGTGAATCTTCATAGGCTAGCTTATCCTCCACATGTATGTTTTAAAAGTTACAATTGCAGGATGTCATGCCTGTTTGTTTCTTTCAAACACGTGAACAAAAATAAAGCAGAACCAGGAGGACTTTCCTTTAAAGAAAAGACTGAATGGAGAAAGCTAATGAAGACAAATACCACAGAAAAGGGTGACTAGGAGACCTGCTCACTTTAGAAGTAAAGAGATTATAAGATGGAATAGATGAGTGCTAACCATAATGCACTGCAAATTTCTGTGGTTCTGTACATGTACAGCGCTGTACTAAAGCCTTAGACTGACCAGTAGCTCATAAAATAAATTAACTAATCAAGTTCACTAGTGAAATGAGCTGCATGTAACAAATACATGGAATGGCCGGGGCGCTCTCGAGGGAACCAAAGCCGTGTTCTTCTAGTCATTTAACAAGGTATAAGTAACGTTTTGGAGACTAGAATTTATTCTCACCCCCCTGTGTTGTTTATTTGTACATATTAAAATATTAACGTGTGTCCTTTCCTGTGCAAATATACACTTACTGCCCAGATAAACAGCTATAAATATTTTCTTTGCCCGCCCAATACTTTGGCACAGCACCGTCCCCAGTTTTTGTAAAGCCGTCACAGGAACGGAACCTTCTAAGGGAGAACGCCGAGGTTCTAAATCTGTGCCTAACCCCGGTGACACAGCCTTCATAGCCTACTTGACATTAATTGTCCAAGAAAAACGGTTAAGTTAATAAATTTTCTCTTGTCATGTATGACTGCATGTAATTTTCAAGCGTTGATCTAGGTGACAGTAGGACACTGCTGACTTCTTCCAGTACTGTTTGCAAAGACTAGCGAATTTAGCAGAGTGATGTGTCTTTCTCAGCAACAATCATATAATCATTTAAAATAACACCATTCGTCTTTGACAGGCAGGGTCATCAAGCACAAAATACCTTTGAGGGACTCTAATGGCTTGTAACATCTTGTTAATTATGCAACCAGCCTCTGACAATTCTGCATAATTTTCTACTAGTACTAAACAGTTGCTACTATATTCAATTCTAAATTTGAGGTTTTATTTAGATTAGTGTTCTAGATGAGTGTTCATATTTATTGGCTGCCTGTAAAAGAAACAACATTTGGCAATCTACTGATATGTTAGCAGACATCACCGTGTCTTCACACCACAACTCTATGGTTAAAGGTTCAAATCCTGCCTCCGCCATGTGTTGGGAGAGTTCGCGTTCTGCATGTGTTGTGTGGGTTTTCTCCTGCAGTCCGAAGACATGCAGTTAGGCTAATTGGCATCTTTTAATGGTTCATAGTGTTTGATTGTGGGTTGTCTGTATATGCACCATGTGATGGAGTGGCATTCCATTCAGGGTGTACCACAGCCTTGCCCCCCCCCCCCCCCAATGACACTGACCTGGATAAGCAGTTAAAAGGTGGATAGGTGACATGTTATTTATGAAGTGCTTAATATGCCCTCATGTCACAGTAACTGTTGCTCAACTTAGCCCTTGTTTATTGGCTTCTTAGGCATTTTGTCATCTATCATCTTCATTATCCCAATAACTCCTAACTGAGCACCGTCTATCTTTTATTTTAAAATGCATCTGTATGGATCAGAAGACCTGGAGGGGAGACGGCACATTATGGAGGATATACGTTTGCTGGGAATTGACATAACGATAACTGATGGTGCCCAATAGTAATACCTAATCAGTATGGGACTGGGAAGGCGATTCAGTGGTGATTCCTGTGGCTCCCCTGTCGCTATATGGACTCTGCTGCTGCTGTAAGACTTGTAGACTTATAGCACTCCCGATCCAAATGTGATTCCTTGGTTACAGGGATACCGTAGATCTGGGCAAGGGGATGGGCATGATCAGGGTTTGGTTGGGCCTTGGTATCAGCAAGGCGCAGAGGAAACTAGGCTGTTATTTTAAACAGCAAAGCGATGCCTGACGGTTAAAACTGTGGCATTGGTAAAAACTTCAATGGGTTGTAGACATCAAGAGATTTGAAGTGAGAAGTGAGAAACATTCTGGATCTGTAGGGTGGGCTGGTCAGGCACAAGGATTGTGGGTCGCCACATGTGAATCAGTCAAGACCATCTCCATAGTCAGTCTTGGTGGTGCTGAGATCCTGGTGTACAGATGATGTTTCTTCACAGGGTTTCCAAAGCTTGCAGGACTGAAGTTAACACTAAGACAAGGATCTCAAAGTGCCGCCCCATGGACCAGATCTGGCCCGGCACATGGTAAAATGTGCATGTTGTTGTTGTTTAGTCACGCAGTCGTGTCCGACTCTTCGCGACTCCATGTACCACAGCACGCCAGGCCGCCCTGTCCTCCACCGCCTCTCGAAGCCCGCCAAAACTCATGTTCATTGTTTCCACTACACTGTCTATCCATCTCATCTTCTGCCGTCCCCTCTTCCTTTTGCCTTCAAC
>JAACJT020000034.1:7827834-7845401 GCA_009936485.2 Gymnarchus niloticus
CCGGTGACTCCTGTCTTCTCATTGTGTGCCCAAAATATTTGAGCTTCATCTTCATTATTTGTCCTTCTAATGAACAGAAATGTCCGTAATCTACTGTTAAGTCTGACCCCCACCCGCAGCTGCATTCGTTGAAGCAGCCCACCTGGTGAGTGGACCTCAGGTAATTTGAGTTTTAGTCCCTATGCCCTAAGATCAAGGAAAATGTAATATTATAAGTCGTAAAATTTTCAGTAGAATTACTAAGATCAAATTCACATTTTCATCCAAACAAAGCATTAGAAAACGTGCAGAATGGTCGTGGGTCGATTTTGGCACACGGTTATTTCTGTCTATTATATCTTTTATTAATTGTCATAAATTGAAATGACAAACATGACCTTTGTTATGAGTCTTCGCAAAAAATACACATTATGTTTTCAAAGTGGCCATGTGTTATTTATATTGGAGATTAGTCGTGAAGCATGTGCAGTTTAATGCATGTTGATATAGTATGTTTGATCTATTTTGGCACAAAACCGTGTGTATGTATATGGGAAAAGCAAAGATACCTCTGAATACCAGAGGTTGGTTGTGAATAGTTAAATGGGCCTGACAGCAACACAGGGAATGTTACCATGACAGGATTGAGTCCTGCAGAGGGGGTTCACAGTGGGCTAACACACTTGCCTTCTCATGTTAATGTCAGAGCTGTTGAGAATGGTGTACTTGGCCATGTAGCAGAAAACAAGGCAAAAACCTGACAGATTTGCAGTGTTTCCACCAAGGGACTTTGTACAGTGATTCACTTATTGGTATCAAACAGGGCTTCTGGCTTTCAAAGCTGCCCTAAATGAAACTCATAAAGGCATATATTTTGAGATGTGGGCTTATTGTAAATGTAAATTCTCATCAACAAGATGCACCTGTAGTCTCGCTGCACCGTCTGTTGAAACGCTCATGCTTATTTCGATTCATTCATTTCCTCCTCAAACCCGAAGAGGTAGAATAACAAAAGCCATGTGATCCCATGGGAAATTTTTCAAGCTGTATTTTTCATTCCCTGGTACAAAGGTTAGGTATCTCATTTTAATGCCCTAATCTTTGTTGCCAGTATTATTCTCTCAGAATGGATACAGAACAAACAACACAAAGACCGAGATTTTCAATAGCAGATATCCTGGTGCCACACGATATCTTAGATATGGATCAGTCAAGATTTTACAATTTAAAGATCTGAAAAAATTAGAGTCAAGATAAATTTCTCCAAAATCCTTTAAGGATATTTTTGATATCCAGCTGTGTAAAGTTTGAAAGATGTGAAAATATATAGGAGCTGTAAATCTCATATTTGTGTGTAGATTATGCCTTTCCGAACTTTTGGTGTGTTGATCATGCTTTTGTGTGAAGGTGCTCCCCGAAGCATCAAAGATCACGATGTAAGGTGAAGACCATCACTTTAACAGTTTAGGCTGTGGCTCTTGAGTAACATTCTCTCATAAGATGCGTCAAAATGTGACACCATTTAAAGGTGACTGGTGCACAGAAACAGCATAAGAATAGCATTGTGAACTGTCTTGGTGAATGTATCAGTAATGGTGCTGTCAAAAAAAGATCATCTTGTAATGTCAGCTAACAAAAGTTGATTGGGAGATTTCTGTGCATTGCAGTGTCCAGTGTTGATGTAACAGCAGCACTAGGGTTCCAGTTATCCCAATCCCTGGAGTACTGACCGGAGTTTAGTGTTTCCCTAATGTGTCTGTTCATTGCCTTTGATCATGCCCTGATTACCCTCATGTGTTTCACCTGCGTCCTCCCCATACAGTATATGTAGGTCTTGGGCTGGCTCAGAGTTGCGTGTTTTTGGTTCCTCTGGTTCTCTAGCTTGGTGCTAGCTGGTAGATGATGCACAGTCCACTCAATCAAGTCTAACCTCAGTCCCCTTGTTGGCTTTTAGTTTCTCCTCAGTTCAGGGCAAAGCCTGGTGTTTCTGTTTGACCTTTTGTTTAGTGATTAAAACTCTAAGTTGGATTTGCATCCCTGTGTCAAAGCCTATCTATGGGAAAGGGCAAGGTGATTGACAGTTGAGTACAGAAGTATGTTTATGATCTGATATAGTTAATACAGCGTGAATTATATTTTTAAATATGTCTAACTATTTTCTGGAAACAGTTATGCATTCTGGACTCTGACTGTGGGTTGGTTATGAGTTTTTACATTCTGTGCCTGTCTCCAGAAAGTTGTGGGTTCAAACTCTGTGGCTGGCAGAGTAATCAAATTACTGTTAAGACCCTTAACCCCATCTACTCCTGGGATGCTTGCTGACCCCGACCTCTGACCCCAAGCTATCCTCACTTGCATGTTGCTTCGGACAAAAGCATCTGCTAAATACACAGATGTTACACTTTATGCACGACAGCCATTCCCATTGAAAATAAAGCGCCGCCTTTTCTATATTCCTAGTGGCAATCTGATACCATACACAGTTACAAGTGGCATATAATGCAAAGATGTGACTTACATTTATTGTGGTTAATCTTAATGATAAAATCATGTATTATCATAGTATTCAGTGAACCAGTGGATGACCCACAATATAGCTAGTTGTTCTGCCTTCTTTATTCTCTCTTAGTCTCGTTATTGTCCTGGAGTATCCTGTCATTTGCTCTTTTGCAGGTCATAACATCATAATCACAGATATGTGGGTTTATATCCACACGGTCAAACCATCAGCGACTGAATTGTCGAATTTCTGTAACAGAGATGCCCTGGATCAAATTCACAGTCAGTCAGCTGAGTAGCTGGCTGCCAGTTACACCACACAGAACGAAAAGCTCTTATTGTCCTCCATCAGATACATTTTTCCACCTATTATCTCATTATTGCAAACTACATCCAGGTGATCTCATCCATTACATACATGTGGATGACATGCTTGGTAATTCGTCCCTTCATTTGAAGGGCTGATAAAAATGTGTATCCAAAATTGTTTGTCTGCTTAAACTTTTAATGCTGATTATATTTAAAGCGTATGCCTGTATAATGAAATTTAAGCCAAAAGTCATTATGGACTCTTGAAAACAAACCCAGTTAACCAGGTTGCACAGTATAGTAAGTCAAGTCAAAATATAAAGTTTCATAACCGTCAATAAAATAATTCAATTCCTCATCGATTTTAACATGAGTGGTGCAGCGGGGGGTGCTGTAGCCTCACACCTCCAGGGCTGTCAGTTTGATTCCTGTCTTCTGCATGTTCTCCTCACATCTTGCTGCTTTCTTACGGGTTCTTCGGTTTCCTCCCGCAGTCCCAAGACATGCGGTTTGGTGAACTGGTGTCTCTAAATGCTCCACGGGTTGTGGGAGCGCATCCTCTGGTGGCCTCACTTCCCTTCCAGAGTGTTCCCTGCCTGGATCTATAGTACGAGGCCCACTATTGGCTAATGGTTAAGGAAAAGGGATTGAAGGATTTCAACCAAAAGCAAGTTCATGTTCCTTGAAAATAAGTCATCTGTGAATTGTTTTTTACAAACTCATCTTCTCATTCTCTGTCTGTCACTTCCCTTATGTATCATAAGTTCACTTTGCCTTTATCAGTTAGAAAGATTCATTAGAGAGACTAATGGCGAAAAACCTGATTTGCATCATACCCTGCATGGGGTGATAGCACTAAGCCATCTGGAGGCGGAGCCTCCTGAAATGAGATGTTCTGTTTGAAGTTGGTGCTCATGCTTGGTCTTCTCTCTGGGATGAAAAACATGCAACACTCGTTTCTGTTTTTGCTCCTGCATATCTCTTGGTTGAGAACAGTGAGTAATACTATTAGAGTGGATATCTTTAAAACTTGCACTGAAAGTTTCACTTTGGCTTATTGATCTGATGTTGTTTTTGAAGTTGGAAAAGATTAAGTATTTGCTCAGAGATTTCATACGGTCTGGGATCCTGTGATGTTATATCTGGAGAAATGTAAGACTATAGCCCAGAATATGCTTTTTTTCCTTAGCAATGACCTCCTCTTGAAGCCAGATGTAAATTGTTCACCAGACTGAACATTAAATGTGTGCCCATCGTAACTCTTCCCATGCTGTGCCTGTAAAATTGTACATCATCTTCCCTCCAGCATTTTTATTTTACTTTTTTCATTTTAGTGCATGACAGTCTGTGAGATTGAAACCTAACTGCCGTGAGCAAATACTGAAAACCATGAGTCTTGTGGGTGAACCATGAGACTTTTCATATAGATTTAGGCTACAAAAGCACAAATCTTTACTTGAATTCGATTATGGTTAATCACATTTAGATCACATATGAACAAATTTATGAATTTATGAAATGAAAAAAAGTGGTATTCAATTCAGTCTGAGAACTGATGTTGCGTACTCAGTTTCCCTATTCTACCACTTGGTATTTGTTTATACATGTGATCATACCTGTACGTAGATTTACACACATTCTTGAGTTTATGGTCATTTTGATAAATCTCACACTGTGCGTAGAAATGTTCGTACGCACGGTATACACACAAATCACTGTTGATAAATAAAACCCCCTGGTTGGGGATTCTGGAGGTTGAATGTCAGGTGCAATGGTATAAAATTCTGTCCATTTTTTACCCTGTTCAGCTGAGAGTGGAAAAGATTTCAATCCCCTCCTTAAGATCATGGATATATGTTGTATATCGCACCTACCACATTGAGACCAACAGCCACAGTGACATATTCTTTCCATTTTGCTAGCTGTTAAAATGTCATTTGGTTTTATGTATTGTGATAGTTTTTCATGATTCCTTATAATTTGCGCTGTATTCTTTGCCCTTATTGACTGACAGTGTTTCTGTAGAAACCCTTGTGTAGGCTAATAATTGCTCATTTTTAGTGTGAGAATCATGTAATTATACCTTTTTTTTTTTTTTTGCACCCTTCGAAATGATATGGATTAGTGTATGAATGGCTTGTAAAATGCGAGCTGACATTCAGGTAACCATATTGTTTTGTTTTTTAATGGCATGGCAGATCGCACCCACATGCGAATGGGTTTCAGCACCTGAATATGGTTACGCTGTTTTGAAGAGCTCATTATAAAGCTTCAGACGCTTCTCATTTGTCTTTGTTCAAAGTATTTGTTCAATAAAGAAATGGAAATGTAAAACGCTCCGTAGCATTTCTTAAATAAGACATTATTATTACCTGCCGAGATAAGTGATTATGTGATGGATAGATGGGTGATGTGATTGTCGTATAAGAGATTTCCAATCCAAAAATATTTAAGTGATGCGGTAGCTGTGCAGGTAAATGTCCATTGCCCTCCACCATCATTGGCACCTGCTGTAAATATTAGCAAAATGAGTTAGAAAAAATCCACCCTTTGGTGAAGTAGCCCATACTGGAAAAAATGAGAAAAATCCAACATTTAAATTCCTTATCAAGAAATAATTATTCTCAGCAAAATCATGCGCACAATTATTGGCACCTCTGGAAATTACTGTCATGACAATTTAACTGAAGCATGTTTCCCATTTCAATTGTACGTTTTTGAGTCGATTGGCATGTATAGGAACTTTCAAGCTGTAGTCCATGATTTTCCGATTAACTGGGGTGCAAATATGAGGTGATACAGAGGCCAAATGGTTAACTGACCAATCAAGCTTGTGCCATGGAAATCTGAGTCCCCTGACCAGAACCGCATTGAAAACCTGTGGAGTGAGCTGAATAGGAGAGTGTGCAAGAGAGGGACTAGAACCCTGGATGATCTGGAGAGATTCTGTAAAGAGAAGTGGGCTCAGACGTCTTGATCTGTATTCTCCAACATTATAAAATCTGGAGAGATTCTGTAAAGAGGAATGGGCTCAGATGCCCTGCTCTGTATTCTCCAACCTTATAAAATCTGGAGAGATTCTGTAAGGAGGAATGGGCTCAGATGCCCTGCTCTGTATTCTCCAACCTCATAAAGTCTGGAGAGATTCTGTAAAGAGAAATGGGCTCAGATGCCCTGTTCTGTTTTCTCCGACCATATAAAATGATTCTCCAACCTTATAAAATGTTATAGGAGAAGATTCATAGCTGTGTTATTAGCAAAGGGAGGTTGTACAAAGTATTAAATGCTGTGGTGCCAACCTTTTTACTAATCTTTACAAGGGGTGCCAATAATTGTGGAGGGTACTGTATATTTGAATACTTTTCTTTAGACAATATTTAATACTACATATTGCAAAATCTATATAAGCTGTCACTGGCTTCACTGAGTATGGTGTTTTTCATGACCTAGAAATCCTGCATCTGCCTTCGTGACTGCAGGTTCCATTTAACAGGAAGAAGGGTCAGCGGGGCTGTCTCAGGAAGTTGGCAGGGGCAGTGCTCACCCCCCAGATCGTGGCTCTGAGCCCCTGGAGGCCAGGGCGGCCAGAAAGAGAAATGTGGATGTCTGTGTCTGTTCGATCAGTCGTTTCGATTTAAATGTCCCTGGTGGAACCCTAGCAAGCCACATTAACACAAATGTGTCCAGCAAGCATCAAAGCTGTTACCAGAAAATAAATTCTCAGTCTTTTGTTACAGGTGCAGCAAGGTTAATTAAGAAGGAGGATTAGTCCACATGTGGCTCCTAGCCTAACTGAACACAACTGTGGGCTCGTTCACAGCGATGGACTGAGACATCAGCTCCTATTTAAGCCTTACAACTTATAAAACTCCTTCATTTGGCGCAATTATTAAAATGTGTCTGTAGTACCACTTGAGAAACACAAAAATCTGGAGACTCTAACAAAGTGTTGTTACCAATGAAAATGTAGCATGGAGAATATGAGTATAGATTATATGCATGAATATTTTACAGCTGTTTGCACTATGCCTGTCACTGAAAATGAGTTTAATTGCACCAAGCCATATCATGCCAGTATATGAGGCGGAATGCATTGTGACCTTTTCCTCTCTGGCTACAAACTCCATTTCTTGTTTGGTGAAATTGAGTTGCTTGGATGCGACAGCGATCGAGGTTAGAGCCCATCAAAACAGTCAGATCAAGTTGGGAAGTCGGCACAAGTCTAGCGCCGTGTCGGCCATATCTCCTTATCGAGGTGCCGAGGTTGTGGGATTGAAAATTATGACATGAATGTATGAGGTAGCTGTAGTGTGCTGTTTCCCAAAATGCATTTCAGTAGTGCCGTATAATTAAATGCTACCTGAAATGCTGACATCTGGCATACCGTTCTGTCCTTAAGAAACTTCTTTGTTCTAGTTCTTTTCTGTTTTTATTTTAATTTGTTTTGTTTTTTCTGCATTCACTGTGTCTTCATATCTAATAAGTAACATTTACCACTATCGCTAACCCAACTTATCCTCTGTTTGGCTGAGGTATCGCTGACAATTTTACACTGACAATTTCTTAGATGTAACACTGCTTTCCTGGGGGTTAAGGGCTTTTGCTTGTAGGCTCATTAAATAAGATATGAGGTGCAACAGATCAGCCTATTTCACTACTAAAGCAGTGATGCTGTGCTTAATGAAGGAACTCTCTCTGTTCAATGGGCTTTGTGCAAAAATGACAGATCCTTTGGAAAGGTATTAATGTTTTATCCACGATGCTTCGCTGTCAGGTGTACTGGCCCTTTGAAGACACCGGGGAGCAATATCAACAGTTCATTGCTTTCGATTTCCACCTCGCACGGCGGTGGCAGAGATGGGGCAAACTGGTCTGCTAAGCTTTGCTGCCTCCGTGGAGGCTGACAGGTGGAAAGGGCTCAGCGGTGAGGGTGAGGTGGAGAGAGTGGAAGAACTGGCCATGCCACTGTATCTAGACGACACAGAGATCCCTGGCCTGACGTCACTGGACAGACACGAGTCCCTACTGCCGGTTGAGCCACCAGGACTCAGCTCTATGGGCGTTCAGCCTCGTCATTTATTCATGCCAGACAGCAGGCTAAATTAGTGCTTGTTAACCTCCAGCTGTTTGTTTTATTTTTATTTGACATCATTATCCCCACTCGGGTTTTACAACCTAACCTAGCAACTCACACCGAGGAGGGCTCAGGCACACAGACACCTTCTACCAAGCCCTCCTGATCTCATTAGTAAACAAGCCAGGTGCTTGTTGTTTCTACTCTTCTTTCTTTTGACAAGACCAAGGGACAGTCAGTCCGGCTTGTCTTCAGTTCAAGGACGTTTTTGGGCTCCATTGGATTGACCTGTTGGAGAAAAAAAGGACTTGTTTGATTTTGTTATGGGTAACATCTGCAGCAGCAGCTCTGGGCGTTAATTGGGTTTTAGGAGGATTTGCCAGCCACATGGGTAGTCCTGGCCCCAGCATGAAGTCATTCCACTGGAAAGATTATTGAACCATAGTGCATCCTATTTTACCTTTGGCAGCCAACATGCCTTCGACTGCTAACGTGGGTTAGAGAACTTTAATCTTTCCTCCAAGAGAAAGCCACTGGAATGCTCAAGGATCAGACATTTCTTCACCGTGGTCTTTAATTCCGAGGACAGGCTCTTATAGACTAGATCGCTCTTCTTCGGTCAGCTCTCGGAGTCTTCATATATATCTCCTGAACATCAAGAAAGAGGAAGTAAATGGTGAGCAGAACCCAGCCTGTCAGTCTGGTAAGAAACTTTCTGAAATGACCTTGTCCTTCTTGGTCTGGATATGCCTGAGCAAAAAGCAATACCACCGTAATGGTGAAATTGATTTCTAAGTCAGCCAAATAAGGGGAAAGTAAATTGACCCACACAAAATGGAGATGTCTTGTAAATGATCTGATGTGTCAGTGTGACCCGCGTAATAATCATACTCTTTTAAAAAACCCAGAGGTCGCTAAATGGTTTGGATGTCCACTTTTTTTCATTTGTAGTGTTTTAAATAAATAATATCTAACTCCCTAACCATCTGTCTGTGGTTTGGCAACTGTAGTGTCTGAAGGGATTCATCACCATATGGTCTGTTAATATGAATGTTTCGGAAACTCTAGAAACGGCAAAACAAACGCGGCCGGGGACCACTCAACAGGTCCCTTTTAAAGTGACCATCAGAAGTAGCCATCGGAGCAGAACCCTGTTTTGTAAGAGATTAACTTTGGCCCTGATACTGTACCGAGTGACCATGGATAAGTGTCACAGGAAATATCCTCTTACAGTTTAAAATGAGAACATTCCTGTTTCCTGGGGTGACTGGCTGCTGATGTGTTCTGTGTGTACTTCCCTGACTCTTCAGGGGCAGCCATTTAATTACAAACACATTCTCCTCCTTCAGAGGAGGGTGCATTCCGCACAGTGGCACTGATTATTCTGCCGATGTATTTCTGAATGTGAATGTGCAATTTGTGATCTTGGCAAGCTTTCATGAGGTTTTGTTGTTCTGCCTGGAAGTAATGATTTCATTACAGACTGTGAAGTCAGAATAATGTTCTGCTGCAGTGATATCTGAGCCACACTGAAATAGCATAAAGCCGTACGCACGTGATTAAAAAGAATAATGGCTTTCCATCACAATAGATTTACTATCTGCTTTTATTATCATATCCCTGGGTACACTGAAAGCTGAGTACTGCGAAGCTTATTTTCAAAATAGTTTAAACCGAGCATCATGTGTGATGCAGGCACTGAACTTTAATTGTCAAAATGTCTTGGTTAACTTCAACTTAAAACTATACAAGGGACTCTGAATATCTGTTGAAGTCATTTCCCAGCTTAAAGTGTATCTTCTTAATAGAAACATTTAGTCACTAGACAAAATCTTCAGTTCTGAATGTAAAACGTGCACATCTTAAATTATGCATGCCTTCATCTGTAATCTTAAGGGTATCTCTGTCTTAAAATATTTAAAGACTAAGCACACATTAGGAGAACAGATTTTGTAGTGTATGATAGTTATGGTCATACTTCTGTAGTATGATAAAGGTTAGCTTTTTTCCATATGACTATAAAATTGTTAAGGAGCTGTCATAATTTTTATTTCCCTGTAAATGTGATGCTGTTTATCTCATTTTGGTTTTTCTTAAGATTCTGTTCTCGGGAGATCATTATCCTGTGGCTACTGTATTCCTTTTAGAGAATCATTGCCTTGGCATAACATTAAATAACGTAGCGGCAGGAAGCATGGTTCTGACATAATAATTAATAACATAGATATCAAGTGGGGTCAAGTGCAGTTTGATTCAAATCAGGAATTCAGTAAATTTATAGTAAAAAATTTCATGACTGGATGCAAAAAGTGTACAGCTGTAAGTAGACATTTATAGTAAATTTTAATCCCAGTTTTGAAAACGTTCTTTCCAAAATGCAGGGAATAGAGGCACACAAGGTCTTCACCACGCACCATGAATAATTAATATTGCTGCCTACTTAAAAATGCATCCACAACCTTTTTATCATTCAACAAAAGGAAGTGCCAATTAGTGTTTTTGTTCAAAAAAAAAAAGCAGAAGGTAATTACCATTGAGTAAATAGACCTGACTCCTAAGTCCTGCTACAAAAACATTCATTTAGGTGTCCTTAATGTATTATCAAAGGTCACGTCTTCTGTTATGATCCAGCCCAGCTGATGGTAAAGGCTATCCTGCTGGCATCGCCCCTCTTTAATTTCTTGCCATGTGGATGGAGCAGAAGGTTATCAGACAGAGTGTGTGTTATGGTCATTTAGGGGAACGTAAGTCACTCTCGTACTTTTATTGGCCTGCTGCGCGGCATTACTGCGTGGAATCTGAATATTCTCGGTGTGCTTTTTCTGTTGCTTAGATCTCACAGTCCATTAGAAGAGGGACATAATTCTCTCATATTGACTCTGACGGGTTTGCCATATCAGTACTGTGGAGGCAAATGAAATATTAAGGTTTCTGTCACTGAAGGCCCCTCACTATCCTGCTGAATTGGTGACCACTGCATTGCCAAGAGGAGTGAAGTATTACACAAAAGCTGTGTGGGGAAAGAATGCAGGAGTGCAACAGAATTACCTTGTGTTTCCTAAAGAACGAGGCAAGTTTATACTTGCGTTCTCCATAATGGAGTATTGGTGAGGGTCTTTATCTTGGCTGAAGAAGGGATCTCTTTGTCAGGTTCTCTCACCAGCTCCACAACTAAATTTTCTTGCTATCAGAATGGGCTTCCTGTGTAGCCTTGACTTACAAATCACTATTCACAAATGTTACTTTAATGTCAGACGATTGAATGCAGAGAGGATTTTCTTGCCTAATTTTATTCTTAATAGTGTAATTAAAAAGCCAAGGACATGGTAGCTCTTCAACGTATTTCTTCATATTTTTTTTATTGTACTGAAATACTGACCATTGTTATGAGGTTTAATTAGAATTGCTCCAAAACCAGCAACTGAAAAAGCAGGAAATAGATAAAGTTTGAGTCTAATTTATTTTTGTAAATAACACTTACAGTATAAATGTCATTTTGCAGCTGTTCAGTAGATTTTGACTCGAGGCAGAATCTTATTCTTTGGTTTCATCAGAAGGCATCCAACATGCAGAGAAAAGTACAAAAGATCATACTCAAAATGATTCTCCTCACAGTTTTCATGCATTCAGATGTCTTTATAATGCAGCCAGTAAACCTTGACATAACTGGGGCCTAAAACGTCAAAAAGTGAACAGAACATCACACTGGAGCACTAATGTATCTGTAAGAAAGGACTGACTTTGGTTACCCCTCAATACAGAAGACACAGAAAAAGAAAAACGAGGTTAGTTCCTAAACCCAGAAAGTCTTCTCCCCTAAGGTTGCACCTCAGGCAAATTCTTTTCTGGGTTAGATATCCCAGCTCCTTGAATAATGTATCATGCTAGCTGAATCTGACTTTTAAAAGTTCTCATCCAAAATGATCAATTACGCCATAATCCGTCTTCACTCACAAACTATTTTGGTGACTGTTGGCATGATGATTAAACATCAGTAAAGCAAAATTTGTTGTCATGTAAATTTCACTGTGTATTTATGTCCTCTGGTGCCATTTACAAGGTGAAAGATCAGAACGTCTCTATCATGTTGAAGTTATACCTCGGCTGTTTAATTCCTTCTGGGAGTCACAGTTTAAGAGTTATTTGAATGAAGCTGTGGATAAATCCTAACATCTAGACTACAGGTTGAAAGGGATATCATTCCGGTCTTTTATGCCTTTATAAATTTATTCACGTTTGATGAGTATTACCTCCAATTTAAGTGTTTGTGTTCCAGATAGCCTCAGTGCTGTAAAGTTAAGACAGCTTCAGGTTGACTACCGAGGAAATATGACAAATAGTTTATTTCTGACATGTCAGTTTAGCCAGTGCTACATCTCATTTTCTGTTTTGGGGGTGTGAAACCAGTAACAACTGATTAATACCAAAACATTTTCTGAAGACTGTCATGTCCTGAAATACATAGATGTGATCAAACACAACTCCACAGCTGAAAAACATTTTCTATACCGCCTTCTGTAATTTTGATGTTCATAATTTTAGATGTATTCCTTGTTTTCATTGCGGACCATGTGATTTGATGTTCTCCTTCTGAAAATATGAGTAGGAATTCAAAATGATTTTAGTACTGTTACAAAATGTCTCCTTTCAGTGTTATTTGTTGCTGACATTTCCTGTTATCAGTGTTCATTACAGAATTTAAATATTTGCTTACAGTACAACAGCTGTCTGCTACCCCACACTTTAAGTGTCATAAATAATAGCTTGCATTCATTCAGTTCAATTCGGTAATTACAAGGGGGTGTAATGTCATTTGTTTATGGCAGTTACTTTTCCTGTTTCCAGCTTGCCTCCTCAGACATGGCGTGGCATTTTGATGATTCACACTGTCTTCTATACACACAGGATACAAGCCTACTTTCTTCCAGCAGAGTTCAAATAAAGGGTCGGATACAAGTTAGGAAAAAGAAAACGGTGGTGCCGGCAGAGACATGAAACTGTATTTAGTACATTGTTGGAAAAGACACCGAATATATATTGAACAGGTGAATTAGAGCGATTAGAAACAGAATCATATGCTGTACAGAAAACACTAGGCACATTTGTGTATCCTTGTGAGAGGAACTGACAAAATAATTGCAATTTGTGACCCACCAAACTAAGACACAGTCTGTTATGGGAGACGAATGACTGGTTTTGAAGTGTTTGATTATATGTTATTATATGTGTAGATTATTTCAGCTTTTTCCCCTCTTTGGCAGGGCCTCATGACCAGGAAGCCTCACAGCAGGAGAGTTTTGCAGCCTCTCTCAAGCGATATGAAGGTATTTCTGTCCATTTCATGATTAACTTTCCTTTTCAGTCGCTGATCAATGCCTCTCTGGTGGGTTAATGCAATGTTTTTTATTGATATTCTGCGTACTTTTGCCTTTGTTTTTTTGTTGCAAATATGTATCCGATGTTTTATATTCTCCTTTAAGACTGAGCAATGGTAAACCCTACAGTCTACAACTGGTTTGAGTTTTGGTATCTCCAAGCAGTGAATGACGCTGTCTGAAATCCTCATCTTCAAAATGAGAAGAGGTCGCTCCCTATGAAGCCGACCTTGTTTACCAAGCTTCAGAGAAACATAGCCAGATTAGCTGACCTACAACTACTGCTAAAGTGAACCAGTGATGGAGTTGGTGTAATAAGTCCATATCCATTATATTATATTGAACATCTAGCATTGCTTACCTGAGTTTCATATCCAAAGCTATATGCATAGCCATGGTGGCAAAGACATCAGTTTACTTTGGTAAATACACTGACAGCAATCATACACCCTTATAACGGTGGTGGTATTTTTTGGGCAGATCTCTGGAAGAATGAACATCAAATTCTTGCTACTCTTATAAAGAGAGTAAAACTGATACATTGAGGATTTATGGATATGGTGGATATGAAAGGTACCTACTTGACTTTTTATTTAAAAGTCCAATCCCTTTTTAATTTAGCAAGGGCAGAAGCACATTAAATAGGAGAACCAAATAAATAATTTCTTTGAGTGTGTTTATTGCGTTTAAATTCAGTTTTGTCCCTATCCAATTGTTCTATATTCTGCTGATTAATCTGTATGTCTTGGAAGTTAATCGTTCCAAAAGTGAGTAAATTGATGGATGCCAGGGATTGTAGGTGTCTGTGTTTGGACATCTTGTTTTACACTGGCTAATGAAGTCTTACCAACACAGTTCTGTGTCATCAGTAATCCATGCAGTCATCCATAGGTCATTCAAATGCTGATCTGCTACAGGATCGTGGGGGCATCACTAATGTCATTTGAATTTTCAATTCATAAATTTCTCAATCTATGAACTGTATCAGAATAGAACCAGTAATGAAATTAATTTCTGATTAAAAGAAACTATCCATCTTTCACTGACAATTTCATATATTCTATAGTATATATATAGTGAGAGTGGTCATATTTTGCAATAGTTATATGCAAAAATTCAAGTATAATTTTGCAGTTTGTGAGATAAATAGTGTTTATTTTTTTAAAAGTGTGCTTTGAAGTTCATGATAAGAAAAAATAAAATAATTCAGTCATTAAGGACTCAAGTGTGGACTCTTACACATATATTGGAAAAGCAGAAAACGGTAACATTTCCCTCATTTTAAGAAAAAATAACGTAAAAGTAGATGCCTTAACATAAATCTCCATCAGGGCATAAAGGATGGGAGAAGCAAAAATAATGAGAGTGGTGTATGAGTATTTACACTAAATGCAGATCTCACATTGAACATATTACCTGCCCCAACAGCATGTTTGCCACATGTATTCTAACTGTACAAGCATTCGCCTACCAGAGAACTACATTACCACGGACAGATATGTCATTGTTGGCTATCTGCACTGTAGACAGAAGGCACCACCAGATTATTTCATCAACCAAATTCAATTTGGTATTATACAAGTTTTCAAGTCAAAGCGCTGGTTTCAAAGTGATTCTTCCTGAGGGTATATACAAAAAAATAAACCCAACATTGAGAGAAATCTAAGATATCTCTAGGACCCGTTTAAAGATCAAGCATTACTGTCATAATGGGAACATGCCAGTGGCAAAAGCAACTGTGGAGGATATGGGGAAATAGGGTGACAGTAAATGACAACGTTGGGGGCTGGGTGATCAATGTCAGGTGACCCAGTCGATGGAGGCACGGGTGCGAGGTATGGCCGTAGCATATGACTCCATGGATACATGGCATTGTGTCAACACACGGATTCTTTCTTTAGACCCTCTTGTAAGCCGGATGTCTGAGTCCACTTGAAGGCCTGTTAACTCTAGGCCAAATGGACCAGATGGCCCCCAGCGGGTGTTGGTCAGCTCTGGGCACTTGGCTGGATAGGTTAAGAAAAAAAAAAATGCATCCCTTCTATTTGACTATAAAGCCCATATTATACGACATCTTCGGATATTTTTTGCAATGTACGATCCCCTAGAAAGCTGCCTATTGTAGGTTTTCAAGCTTCACACCAAGATGATTGTATATTGTCATAACTACACTGACGATGATGCTGGCTTTCACTTATGGATTTATTTGTCTTTATGCATGACTTTAATCTTACAGTAAGGAAATGACATCATTGTTTTAAGGATGGCTTCCAATTGGTACCTCAGTCTCAGTACAAGTAAATTGTCAGCAAATTAATAATTGCAGACAGACTGTGCATAACCCGTAAACAAAAGTAATACACTAATTCATTGTAACTTTAAGAACAGGATGGCCAGAACATGCTTGGCAAAGACAAAACTTGGACCGTAATCTCTGAGCTGCTGTCTACTGAAGTTCATCTTGGGTTTACGCTTTAAGAGCTCCAGCAGAGGAGCCATCGTGATGCCGTTTGGTAATTTTCCATTAATTAGGAGGCGAAGATGAAGAAGAGTGCAGAGTGAGGAAGGAAACCAGGAAAAAGTCGGTAAAGCAGGAAATTAGCTGCAACTAGGAGCCTAGATTAAAGAATGATGGTACAGGGAGAAAAAGCAAAGTGAGGAAGGACAGGAACAGGTAGAAGGTGGATATGGTAACTGAGTAGAAGAGTGCTGGCCATCGGGAGTCATGCAAGCCTGGACAGAACAAGGCAGGGTTTGGACTAGCAGCTCAGCAGGGGTCTGATTTCTTTGTGGATGTTGTGAAGGTAGAAGCAGCAGTAATGAATTGCTGGGTACGTGTGTGGAAAGGGTAGCAGTGAGGTGTGTAACACACAGGAAAATATTATGTAAAAAATTGCATCAGAACTGCCAACTTTAACCCAGCGATCGCTGTGAGATGTCGGATGACACTGCCCCTTAACAATTGTTACATCATCTTGTCTGTTTCTTTTTACCTTAAAGGATTATAAGAAGCTGTCAAGAAAGTGCCATAACAGATCACTCCTTTTGATTCATAGCCTGTATCGTACGTTTCAGTAGCAAGCAGGCAAAATCTTTTCATGTTGCTGGCAATGACTTTGCCAGTCTCACACATGTTACAAGTCATTGTGTTTAATTGATGTTAACAGCTGTTCTGCTTCCCTGCGGAGACTTGCTCACTCCAACAAATGACCAGACATTTAGGTTAAGCTATGCCATCCTTAATTAAAGATGGCTTTTAATCCAACTTGCATGCCTGGATGTAATTTTGATAGATGCCTATCGAAGAGATTTGCAATCCTCTATCAGCTTTGCTGAATTAGCGTTCAGTGGGAGCTGTTTTTTCCTCTGTTTGCTGAGTGATTCTCATTGCACTGCAAAAGGGAATCGCCTCACGTTCTCATTTTCAAAAGCCTGCTGCCTCCCAGTGAGCGATACCCGTGGGTACTTCAGCTCTGATGATACTGGAAGTTTTCACAAGCTGTGAAAAACTGCAAAACAGTACTTTGTCTCACACAGTGAACCACAGGTTGCCTGATGGTGGGTGGGGAGGGGTGTCATTGAAAGATTGTGATTGTTTTTTATGTAGTGGTAAACAGAAACAAGCACCATCTTCAATGGAACTTTTGCAGAAATGGTCATCCAGACACATGATAGGAACACTGCAGCTGTTGATCCTCAAAGCTCCACTAACGATCTCTGAGGAATTAGTTAAATGGTTCCATCAGGGAGATTTCACATGTACAGCCTGCATCTTGGGATTGAGGGGATGGGCTAAAAGTTTAGTAGAGCGAAGTGATTGATGGGGTAAGTCGAATAAGCATGGAAAGAAACGACCACACAGGCATTCGACCACGGAGAAGGATAAGCAGAAGAAGCGTTACCATGGAGACAGGCAAAATGATTGCTCGTAAATTGCATAGGTTTTGCATAATTCTTTGTATTGAATCGGGGCTCAGATGGGAGGGGGGGGGGGTTCATCTTGTATGCTGAAAACATGGAAGGAAGAAATAAAGTTACGTTTGTCCATCCATTTATCTTCTATCTATTTATGCTGGTCAGGGTTGCGGCTACGATGCCAGTCCGTCACAGAGAACACACACACTCACAAAAACAATGCTCAATTTAAAGACACCAATTAATCTAAAATGCATATTTTTGGATGTTGGGAGGAAAGTAGAGTACCCCCCCCCCCCCCCCCCCCCCCCCCCCCCCCACGCCAAGCAGCCCCCACGCACCCCGCACACACCCCCCCGCACGGGGGCACAAGAAACGCACCACTACGCCACCGAGGACCGGCACGAGCGTGCTCA
>JAACJT020000034.1:7845501-7873964 GCA_009936485.2 Gymnarchus niloticus
GGGCGTGACTGGATTGACTGAAGCAACAGGACAGGAGAAGCCAAAAAGAGAGACAGAGAGAGAGAGATGGTGTAAATGAGTCTCGCTCTTCCTGTCAAGCATTTAAATGTGACCTGCTTGACTTGAAGATCAATAACAGCTCAGAATATTTGGGGGGTGTACCCAGAACCACTTGGGGTACCCTCAGACCTTCACCAGGTCAGAGCAACTGAAATGAGCTGTAACGCTACTCAGACACACACACACACAAAGACACACACACACACACACACACACACACACACTGCTGTTCACTGGCCACGAAGAAAGCTGTTGGTTTGTAGGTGACAGAGGGGGAAGCGGACAGAAAGAGGCAGGCAGGCAGAGAGACCCACCTTCCCAATAAAAGCCAGACTCTTTGCCATAACAAAGGTTTAATGGAAGTCATACTGTCTCCAGCAGAACCAGTCCGAGGGAAAAATAAGACGGAATCAAAACCATTTATAAAAAAAAAAAAAAGCAAACGGCCATCTGAGCCGGAGCCATAAGAATATTCATCATGTGTGCTGCTTTAGCCTAACAGGACACAGAGCTTCAGCTTTAGAGTAAAGGTGACTAACACACCAGTTTGGTTTCAGTCTTACCCCCACGTGAACTTTGGCAGCAAGACGGCGAGTGCCGAGAACATCAATAAGCCGATTCCCTTGAATCAAAAGGGGAGGTGAACGGAGGAAAAGTGGAGTGAGGCAGCGAAAGGGACGGTGCTTTAAAAATCACCGACATCAACTTGTTTCTGCTGGCCGTATCTGCAGCAGGCGCGGTTAGCAGGTTGCATGTGTAAACTTGTGATTCGAAGCCCACGCATGCTGGAGAGAGAGCGGCCCATTAAATCACTCCTCGAGGAATTCCAGGAATGAGCGTTCCCGGCTCTCAAATCAGGGACCCCACGATTTTCACAACAGCCGGCGGGCATATGGAAAACATCCCACCAAATATCACGCTGTCAGGCAGGCAAGCGCAGAAAGACACAGCATTTACAAGAGGGGATCTCTGCTCATTTTCAGCCTGCGTTTGAGAAGGGGGGGGGGGGGGGGGGGCCCGCTCAAACGGGGGGGGGGAAAAGAAGACCCCCCCCCCCCCCCCCCCCCCAGAAAGCCCATGCAACTTGGGGACATCATGAAATATTCATTCGCACAGAGTGGGGGCAGAATTCAAATCCCCAACCGTGGAGGTGTTAAGCCTTTGCTGCCCATCACGTTTTTCATTTTTGAAGTTGGTAAAACTGAAAGATAACATGTATGAGCAGAGAAAGTAATTAATATTGATCCTTCAGTTTAATGGGCATGAAACCTAAACCAAATATGTTTTTTTGCAAGTAAAAAAAACTTGGTTAGGTAATTACCAGTAAGTTTGTTACCGTGAGAACAGTCCTTCAAATTATTTATTTTCAATAGAAAATAAATCAGAAAAGTCAGAAAATGTGACCATTGCTTAAGGGGGTACCCACTACTTTCAGTCATAATGGGATAATTGTGATTTATATGATACATATGTCACATCAGTAGTTTTAAGTAAAGAGGGTTATTTGGAATGACATCGCAACACAATGTATTGAAAATATATGGATACCTCTTGCTGAAGGACTCCATCTTCCATCTGCTTATGCTTCTCAGGGTCACTTGGAGCTGATCCCAGGTAACACAGGGCATAGGGCTGGGGTACACCCTGGGTGGGATGCCAGTCTGTCACAGGGCACATACAGTACACACATAGTGGGTAATTCAGAAGTGCTAATCAGCCTAACAGCATGTCTTCGAACTGCGGGAGGAAACCAAAGTACCTGGAGGTCACCAGGGTAACATGTGGAAAACGTGCAAATTCCACACACGCAGAGCAGAGATGAGATTTAAACCCACCACCTCTAGAAGTGAGGGGCAACAGTGCTGCCCACTGAGCCACCATGCCACCTCAAAGGGACTCTACTAGAATGAGTTTGATGCAGAGACGAAAGTGTAGCAGTGCTAGTCAGCTTTTCCCTGGTCCTGCCAATAAACCAAAAAAATATACTGATAACTTATTGCTAATGGGAGTAAGCATTGTCACCCCTGACTCCACATTCAGAGCCTTTGAAAACTGGGGAAACCTGAAATCATTAATAAAGAACATTTTCATAAGGAGCGTTGTTTGGCCTGCCTTGGTAAGAACAGCTGAATTGCTGCCTGGGAACGTGTCTGGACGAGTACTGAAAGATGTATCACTCGTAAATAATCATTCCTTCTGTTTTATCAACGTGCAAACGCGACAGAGACAGTACAGCTCATATTTAATTATATAGCATTTACAGATTTGATTAATAAGAAGTACATTCTGACTGATTTATAACTAGCATAGAAGAAATTAATTTAGGAGACGATTGCAGGCACGGTGGGGTGCCCTTTTGCCATTCTTGCCCAAACCACCTAATGGCCCCCCACAAATTCCTGCCCCCCCCCCCACTTGTTTCTCTAATCACATTAATAACTCATGTTTGCAACTTTATTAATTCCAGCTTTGAGGATGTGAACTTGTGTGACACTTTTAAAGGAACTCGGTCCTGCTTTCTTACCTTTCAGCACCGGCCTTTCAAAAAGTCTCTGGACGGCCCTGCACCCAAGATGAGTACTGCCAATGTCGCAAAATGTGACAGTCAAATGCATCATTCGTTTTTAACAGATCTTCGGTCAACCTGGCAGTAACAATTATAAAAACAATGCAGTTTCATTAGAAACAGCAGGAACAAGTCTTTGCATTTATGTCAAACCCTTTTCTCATTGCTGGAATTGAGGATCCATCAACTAAGTTTCAGCAGGTGTTTACTAGTTACATCAAACAGAGATAAATGTTTTGTGGTCATGAAGGATCATCGTGGTGAAATTTCATCAGAGACGATGACCTTCAGATGTTGTGAATACGTAGATTTCATTCTGCGTGCTTTGGATCAATACACCCTACTAACACAGTGTTTTCACAGAAGAAGATTTCATAACATCTAAAGGGCTTTATTTTAATAACACTCTATGAGCTAGACTACAAAGTACTTGAACTCAGTATGTCTTTAAAACGATTATCTTTGCAGTTGAAAAGGCAGTGTATGTTTATTGTTTATGTGCTATTTGTGTGTCTGTCTTTCAGTGTCACTTTTTTTCTGGATGTTTGGTTCTGCCATGAGTTTTGCCATTAAAAATGCTCTCTTTTTTGAAAAGCTGACCTCGACTACAAATCAAAAATAGGAAAGATGGAGAAGAGTGACGTTAATTTCAATCCATATGCATTCTACAGCAGTTCAGTATAGGTTGAAAGCTACAGCAAAAACCGATTTGGAGATGTTGCTGTAGATTATTTTAAAATGTTTTGATGAAAGCTTTTCATATTAATGTTGATCATTTTCAGGAATACATTAACTGCGAAAAGAAAAGAAATAGCTATTTTGAGATTGATTCTTCTGTTTGTGTCTTTGTAAATGAAGTGGCGTATGAATACATCGATCATGAAGCCATGTCCCTGAACAGACAAGTGATTCTGGTAGCTGATTAAAGACGATGGAAGATATTAAACTTTGATGTAGCACGTGGGGGTTTGACGTTTGTTGCAGGTAGACATAGACCAGAAATCCAATCACTGTTTATTTGATATTGACTCCAGTCATGCTGCGAATTTCTAGCACTACACACGATGCTTGTGCCTGGACAGCTTTTCCTTCAATTGATGTATTTACTTGTCTACTAACAACTGGGTAAGACAGCTCTGGTACTCGGATTAACAGGAGGGTCACGTTTGTGGCTCGACAAATAAGTCAAGCACTACTGATGCTCAAGGCTAAAGCTGAATATCACCAAAGCTAATATTATATTTATTCACAACACTGGATATGTTTCAAAACACCTTGGTGATACATTTGCAAAGCAGAAACCCATAAATCTCGTATCGTTGGTGATGTGTAGTTTTCTCTTGGTGTACATTGTTTTGGTACCAGATACCTCATGGGATAGAGAGCTTAGGGAGATAATTAACCCTTCTCCTGCCAGACCCTCTGAGGCTGATGGCACACAGGATGACTGAGCATAAATGTCTAAGCCTGATTTTCAGGTAACCAGGAATCCGCATGCTCCTGGTTTTATTTAGCACATCTTCTCCTCATAGCTGTCTGAACACAGTTGGTTTCATGTCAGTTCTTTCTGCACAACTGGCTGTTAAGCGGGCATCTTTTTTTTTGGAACCAATTAATAATAGGATCTGCAGATCAGAGCACTCTTTAATGTTGTAAGTGGCCTGCCTGAATTCAGCAATAAAAGCCTCCTATATATTGTTGCATCTGCATTGTTGCTACTTTTGACAAGTGTTTGAACAACATGCAGGTGTCTGATATTCTCACGTGGCTGAAGTATTTGGCTGTATCCAGACATCTATCCCGTCTCTTTGCCGTTTGGTCACGCTCAGTTGGTTTTTTGTTTTTTTTTGGGAAGGGGAAGCGTCTGAGCTTTGGCAGCTAGTGAAGCCCCCCCCCCCCAGGGATGCAAAGTGGAGAGGGAGCGTTCCCAGCGGTGTGGAGTGTGTGTGTGTAATGAACTGTGGACAAGGTAAGAGAGAGGATTGGCATCAGCAGCCAAAACAGCTGGCTGACCTCATTCTCCTCTCTGCTGAATACAAAGCATCTAACGTGGGATAGGAGAAGAAATGAAAAGAGAAAAGGAAGCAGTTCAAAAGCTTTAAACTACAACTGCGAGGAGGCGAGAGAGAGAGGGAGAGCGAGAGGGAGAGAGCGTGCATTTGTGTATGTGTGTGAGAGCGTCGTGGGGGGGAGGGATTGAGAATGCGAGTCACTTAGCGAGTACGTTTGCTCCGGTGCCTCTATGAGCCGAAGCTGCCGGGAGACACCGACCGTAGGGTGACGTGACATTCAACAGGCGTGGCTGCCGTCGGAGCTCCTGATTTAGGGAGGAACTGTCTGCCAGAGCCGGAGCGAGAAACATCATTGACGCTGAGAAGTGCGACGAGCAAACCTATCTATTTGCTCGCTCGCCCTCCGGTGCCTCGAGGCCGCGTGACATGCACCAAGTTTTCAGATCCTGAGAAGTGGAAGCATCGAAAAATGGGAAAGAGACGATGGGGAGAGGGGGGGCAGCTTGAAAGGAGTTGTTCCAGCCGGGATGAGGCTCCTGGGACGGGGAGGGGCACTGGCCGTGGTCGCTTCACAGAGTCCTGGAAAAGGCTCAGCTCCAGGCAGAGCTCCACCAAGAGATCTGGCCTGGCCGCTCAACAGCTGCAGGTAAAGGGGGGGGGGTGGTCTGCTCTCCTGCTCTCCTGCTCTCCTGCTCATCACTGCCTGTAGTGTCTGGTAGTGCAGGTGAGGGGTGGAGTGAAAGGGCAATGTGTGGGAGATACCCAGGGCTTTAGCAAAGCTTTCAGGTGCGTGTGTCTGTACATGTGACACGGAGAGTTTCAGTACTGACCTCTCAGCTGTGTTAGAAGTTTGAAACATTAAGCACAAAGTACAAGTTCTGTTCTTTGACATAATACAAGGGCTTAGAAAAATTATATTTTTATAATTATATTCTTCTAAGATTACCCTTGACGAGCTCTATCAAGTGTTGCTAAATCACCTGTCAAACTTCTCTGAATATGGAAATCAGCTGACTTTATTTACGTCGTTTTTTAAAAACGGAACGTGGCTTTTATAGGCTTATCACCATTTTATATGCTCATTTATTTTGTTCGTCATCAACAAAGGATGCTTCAAATATGCATTATTGTGACTTATCAGCAGCGTATTCCTGCCTTACCGTCTGAGTACGGCCACACGTGTGTCCCGTGTCTATCACAGCGAGACGGAAGCATTTGCACGCCGTGTAACATCCAAATCTGGCAATGAGTTTTCCTCTATTACCTCTTAACGCTGATGTGGTGAGAAGAGAGATGGTTCCCAAGAGAAAAAGAGGAGATGAGGCTGCAAGGCTGAGTGAAAAAGACAAGTAGGAGGATAGAGCTGAGACTGCATATGTACAAAGGGCGTTGTTGCCTGGATATGGACCACGCCTCGCTACGCTCTGCGCCCCAAGCGGTTTATCTGTAAATGTTACATCATTTTGTATGTGTTTCATCCTCTGTTGCTTCTTCAGATTGTCTGACGAATCCACTCAGAGACAGCGTTGGCTGCCGCAGGCAAGCTTTAGGCTGCTGGATAAAGGTGTGTCTCTGTTGACTGAACGTCGATTTGCTTTCGGTGCGTTATTCGCTCAGGGCCCCTAAGGCGCTGCCAGCCTCACACAGTTAAGGGGAAGACCTGCACATAAGCAAGATTGTGGGCACTTCATGTATCGGATTTTTTTTTTTTTTCTTTTACTTATGTATTTTTGCCCCTACTTTATGTGTCCTTGTTCTGCTAATGTTCGTTCGTTCAATCAATCAATCAATCAATCAATCAATCAATCAATCAATCAATCAATCAATCATTATTTATATAGCACTAGTTCAACCACAGGGTTTGCAAAGTGCTTTACAGGCATTTTTAAAAAGTAGAGAAATAAGAAAAAAAAAAAAGAAATTTTGAGAAAGTCAGAAATTTAAAATAAGATTATAAAGCATGAAAGAGTTTAAAATTAAAAGGTAAATACAGAAGGAAAAAAATAATTAAAATAAACATTAAATAACTCACAATAAATCACAAGGTATTAAGTGCAATGGTGAACAAATGTGTTTTCAGCCTAGTTTTAAAAGTACTAAGACAGACAGTAGCTCTCAGGTTTTCATGGAGAGTTCCACAGTTTGGGACCATAGCACCTAAAAGCTGCCTGCATTGATGTTGTCATCCATGTTTATAGGTAATAAGTAAAGTAGTTTGAAAACTTTTCTCCATCTGAGCAAAACTAATATTCATTCAGCCCGCCAATCAGACGCAGGAGATTGACATATTATGCGGCTGTTTAACGCCTAAGTGCTTCCAGCACCTGCTCAGCTATGATTATATTATGATTACGTTTTCATTTCACCTTGAAAGTTAATATTATAATTTATACTGCGTAGTTCCTTCCGAAACTAAGGAACCTTTGCTCAGGGCCCGTATTGATACCAATGTATTCGCCCATCATCGAAATTTCATGACCACCCGGATTGAACGTCAAGCCATGCGAACGATTATGGATCGGTTACCCGCAATCCTCACGTGCTGGCAGGGAGCAAGCCAGTAAAATGATTTAAAAATAAACAAATACAACTAAATACATCATAAATAACTATTAATACATAATTAAATATAAATGCACATAAAAACAACAAACAAACAGACAAATAAATAAAACTACATGCTGTAGCCGCACCAGTGTTGTGATTGATGGGACAATCTAAGTGGAAAATGGACACTTTCAATTAGGTATCCTTTGCTGAAGGAAAGAGGGGAAGACATGGGCAGTAGTCGTAAAGATGTGAAAATGCAGAGTCCGTGACACATCCGTCATTATGGATGCTATATAGGTATTACTGTATGTAGGTTAATCACTCTTAAGGTATACTAGCAGAGGAACTTTTATATTAAAAAACCCTCAAACTCTGGCTTTTTGTGCTGTAATAAAGAGGGAAACTATGAATTTTACTAATGAAAATAACTGCATTGCCATCACAGTGTAATTGTACCAAATTATGGTCCAAAATTTCAAGTTCTATTAGCAACTCAAAACAATATTTGGTACAGTTGTAAAATCTGGTGCAGGTTTTGGTAAGTTACATGGGAGTTTAAATTTTTATATCTAAATATTTCTTTCAATTTATATATTTAAAGTATGCATTTTGAAAATGGCCTTTATTTCTTATAAAAACTCTACAGTTTACAGCTGAATAGGCCAGCAGCCTGCAGGTCAGCTTGTTACCTGAGAGAACTGGATAGAATCCAAGATAGGGGAGCCCATTTATAACTTAAAGAGCTGATTTTATACAGCAGACCGTACTCATGTCGTTTTTAAGGCAAGACTCATACTTAAGTGTGAGCAGGTTCCCAAAAAAAGCACCTGAAGTTTTAAACAGGTGCTGTCAGCATGTAAGCTACTGTGTTATGAACTATGGCAGAAAAAATGATGCGACAGCAAGCAGCGTAAAAGATGCCTATTTGATCATGCTTATAATATCCTATCTGGGATGCCAGTCCATCAGAAATACACAGTGTCACACTATGGACAACTGCCAATTTATCTATGGGTAGCAGCAAGAAGATGGGTGTATGGATAATGTCATACGTGTCATGTGATGTGATTACAATATTTACAAAACCAAGGAGTCTACGCATTTTAGTTGACCAAGTCAGAACCTTCCAGACGAGATCCAGCCTGTCTGATTTTACACTTCGAGGAGCAGGAGTCTAGTCTAATGCTGCCATGCAAACATCAAGCAAACAAGTGTACACTAATTCCTCGTCTCAGTGCATGCCAACCCAGCTATGATCAAATCCAATAATCATTTTATTAACACCAAATTTTTTTTTTCCTCTTTCTACTGCAATGGGATTGTAACTGGCACCCTTGGTAACAGTAACTTGGATACAGAATGTGTTATTTATCCATTTATTTATTTTTTATCAACATCGCACAGTGGGAAGTGCTATAACAATTCCGAGATAAAGGCAGAACAGATAATTCAGGCGTGTTTTCGGTACAGATTCCGAAATCTGTCTCTGCGAGTTGCAGTTTGACACGCTTTTAACGGGGTTACACCCCATGTGTTCATAACTCTAGAAGTCAATATTGTTTAGCTTTTGAAAACAATAAACTATCGACAGTAAGTGTTCAATGACTCACCAAATCTGAGACAAATGTGATCCACTTATCCAGCCAGATAAATATCCTCCGTATGTCCATTTACCCATTATCTAACTGGGGGCTGATCCTATCCTAGGTTGCACTGGGCACATAGAGTACAAAAGCCAGGGTTGACATCCAAATCCCAGCGGTGGCAGGCAACAGGGCTGCCCACTGAGCCATGGTTTTGCCTCATGCTTGTGAATTGTAAAATAATGCGAACAAAATTTTATGTATTATGTGGCTTCTCATGGGAGATGGATGTACATGGGCTTTTTCATGAATAAGAATTCCTACCCTGCATAGAAAGAAGCATTCGCCTTGTTTGGTGGGTCTTTCTCTGTTTCTTTGAAAACAATCTGCATGAAAGCCAAACAGAAAGTCAAGAGATATTTTTCTGCATAGCTTTTTCTCTTGAACTGACCATCTAGTCACATATTTAACCCTGGAATGGATCTTTTTCAGTGTCCACCTGAGTAATGATGCAGACTCTGGCTTGCCTGCTTGGCTTCATAGTTACTGGCAGGGATTTCTGGTCTGGAGACTCTGTTACAGACCAGTGTCTGGTGAGGTGGCAAATCTGTAAACGGATATCTTAACAGCCATAGAGATCAGTGCCCTGCTGCACTAGAGGGGTCCAGGATCAGATTTCAGCAGAAATGGATTTAAAGGGCTTGCTGGCTTTTTAGCTGCCTAGCATGTATACTGTGTAAATGCTGTGTCCTGCATGTCAGAGTTTATCAACACAGTAAACACAAAAGTCTCCAAAAGACTGTTTCACCAACGTTTGTTCTGATAACCTTCGTCTGATATTTCTTACCCAGTTTGTTCACACTGGAATGCAAGGTACTTTGGACAAAAATTTAAAAAATTCAAATTTTATAAGTTACATTCTCAAGAGACTTCCCTCTCCAGAGCATCCCCGCATTTGCGCACATTCAGAAACCGCTAAGGTACAACAGATATCAACATGTCTGTGGTATCAGCCAGCATGGACAATAGAATGCTTTGACTTTTGGAAGGCAGAGGATGCCAAATGAAAATCTATTATAGCTCGGTGGTTAGTACTGTTGCCTTCTATTGCAAGGGTTGTGGGATCAAACCCAGCACTCTATGGCGTTTGCATGTTCTCCTCATGCTTTGTGGGTTTCCTCCCGTAGCCTAAGGACATGAATTACAGGCTGATTGGTATAGCTAATTTGTCCATAGGGTGGTGCCCAAAGGCTGCCTGGGATAGACTCCCCCCATTACCCAGTTTAGGATTAAGCAGTTCAGAAGATGGAAGTATTGAGGATAAGGGTTTGCCCGCCTGTCTCTTTTTGGGTTTTGTCCCCAATCATTCTGCTTTTCTCCCTTCCCTTATTGCCCCCCCCCCCCCCCCCCACCTTATAGCTATTGCTCTACATTTGCCTTTATGTACAATCTGCATCATGTTTTAGATCTAAGTAAATTAGCTATACATCATAGAGCACAGTCAAATAACATTAAAGAAATCGTGCATTTATTTTGATGTCCTTAACCGTAAACATTCAGAATGAAGTCCCTTCACAGTGGCCAATTAGTCTTAAACTGAGTCATACACGGGCTTCTGGCATCCTTTGCTTCTTTATGTGCTTTTAACAGACTTGCTGGGAAAATGCCCATTTAATCTTCACACAGCTGAAGGGGATATCACATCTGAGACGGGTCTTACACATGGTGTCATAGCGACTGCAATTTGTGGCGTCAAGCTGAACTATCATGTACAGCCAGCCAGGGTTTGACTGTTAGATATTTTATGCCTGCTATATATTGTTTTTCCTGCCACAGTTAAATAAGATACTTGCTGCTGGACAGATTTCCTGACTACATATTCGGTCACTGGACAGAGTGTGTATTAAAATATGTACGTTTCGTATAGAGGAATACGAAAAGCGTACGGGCTGAAGACGAACAGAAAAGTAGAGGTGAAGACGACACCTTTTTGGTGGTTTTAATCAATCCTTTACCCATTAACCACTTATCGCATGCTGGGCCGTGGTAAGCCTGGAAGTTAACCAAAAAGGAAAAGGATACCACTGCATCACAGAACAAACACATTCACATTAGAAGAATTCTGGATAGGACGGTCTACCTAAACTCAAGGAGAATGTGTGAATTCCACTAATATGGAGAGCCAGAGCAACGGTGGAACCTGCAACCCTGGAGGTGAAGGTAACAGCAATCACTACTGAGCCATATATCATGCCAGTGCTAATTACCCTTAATCCTATTTTCAAAGGGCCAGTATTAGTAGATAATCGTAGATCATATTTTTAGTTTCCTTCGGTTTTTGCTTTAATTCTATCTGGCACAGATAATTCACTTCACCTGGAGGGGTTTCGGGTTTAAGAAACTGAGACTTCCACTGAAGACAAGTCTCAGAGCGAAATTAGCACAAGGACACAAGATCTTGACACGTCTTCGCCTAGCTGGGTTACAAGCAAATGAGTTTCGTTAAGACTTAACAAATTGCCCAAGTCGCCAGCTGGTGCTTGAAAAAACACAAAGCCAGTCTTTTTCGTTCGCCTTTTGTTTAGTTTCTAATTGTAGCTCCGTGAGCCCGCATGCTTAAAGACGTCCCTGGCATTAAAGTAGAGAAAAGTTAATGTAGAAGAGTGTGGGAGTGGGAGGTATTAAGTAGGGAGGAGATGTCCACAGAGGTCTGGATTTTAGAGCTTCCTACACCAGAAGACAATTATGATTTTTTTTGGAATTGCGCTTCACTTATGCTGATGAAGTTTTTTAAGCGGAACGACCCATTTGCACACAGTGTCATCGTTCTCAGTCTCTAGATTCTCCATGTCACAAATATGGTTTGCTAATTGCTTTTCACTTGAGAGTTTGACACATGGAACAAAGAGGCAACGTGCCCCGAGCCATCATGTCATGAAATTTCCATGAAATTCATTTGAAATGTTCAGATAACCACTTTGCACAAGTCGCTTTCATGCACGGTATAATTCGTGGATGTGGATGTCGACGGTCTGAATTGTTCCCCGGTAATTTGCATTCAGCTGGTAAATGCAGGAGTCGCTTATAGATAATGAAAACAAATAAAGGTAAACGTGTTACTCACTCATCGGTATTTACTGATTCAATGTACTTTACATTTGGGCGGTCAAAAGAGACACCACAGTAGAGAAGATATACCACCTGAGTGAAGGTTTAAAGTTTTTATGAACTAAGAACCGAAGTAATTGGCCTTGTGTTTGGAGAATTCACGTTTCTTTGCATTTATTTGTTCAGCAGACGAAATTTGTTCGAAGCAACTTCAGCTCTGAGCAGACATCCCATCACAGCTCAAAAACGTGTGGTTAGCTGAACCAGTGTCTCTGAAATGCCCATATTGTGTGGAGTCTGCCCAGCTGTAGCAGAGAGAAATCCTGATCCACTCCATGATCCTTCTTGTGACAGCAGTATTTATGTGAGCCTGAAGTCTTAACAGGTTATGGAGAGGAAACCCTTTCAGCGCAGGCTTTTGTTCAGGGTGATAAAGCTTTTGGATTGTCTTTGTCGATGTTTCTGAAAATTTTGAGATTTTTTTTTTGTAGGACAGGTTGTACTGTGAAGAAAGCTGAAAATAGACAATATACAGAAGTTATGGCATTTAGAATTAATGATTTCTTGATCCAGCCAAACTCGAATTCTAATGCTCGAATGCTTCCATGTTGGATGAGGACTCATGAGCTAAATATTTTTTACACTTTTTACATGAATACAAATGTCTGCTGTGATTACATACAACATCTACTATGTGGCAATCTGTCAAAATCAATTGATTTTGTTTGTGAAAAGACCAGACTATTCAAAAGTATTACATAAATTAGATTTCAAACCATTATTTTGTACCTGGCCTCAAGATCATAAATTGTGATCTTTTCAGTGGTTCAAAGTTATTCACATTTCGTACAAAGTTTTTGACAGCTATGTAAATTAAGTGATAATTCGCCAAGCATCCAAATCCAAATTTGTTTTAGGGAAAATCCATTCACTCAGCACCTTTAGGCAGTGATAATAAAGAGTACACATTGTAAAATGGAAAATTTGCAAAAGGTAAATCATGTCATGTTTCATCACGACAGTATTTTTGACTTTTATTTTGAAAGGCTAATGCTGTACTCATATATACCTGAAAGGACTTAATTGAAACACTGAACCTAGCTTCCACATTGGTCATAGACGATGATTAGACCAAATTGAAAGATTTTGTTTTTAATACCCACTTTCAGTTAACGGTACCTTTGATCATCCATCTTCTTGCCGCTTATCCCGTACCATGAGACTTCAGCCTCAGGGCGACAGGTGGGTTCATTTAACACATAAAGAATGTTAAATTGCTACATAAATGTCTTTGCCAGATTGTGGGTCATAGTCAGAAATGACAGGACTCGGAGGTAACGTCCGCATGTTTACTCAAGCTCGTGATGACCACGATTTACAACGCCACCCATAGCACTGGCAGCCACAGCCTCCGCTCACACACTCGGGGTGGGCAATTGAACACGTCTAACATGAACGCAGTGCAGTATAATGCTGGTAGAGGCAGGACGTCACAGGACGCAACTTCTCACACCAGTTCACATCAAATACACGATAAGTAATAGACTTGGTGTTACGCCAGGCACTGTACATTCAAGCATCGCACAATTTCTGGTGATCAGAGTTGCTTATATGAAGTCACGTAAAGTAAATCTGATTACAGGCATGTGTATCTGCCTACCGAGGGGCTTTTTTTAATAAATATACAATGCTTTAAATCTTGTTTGAACTAAATATATAAAATAGCACTGTCTGTACCCTACAGCAGTATGTAGCTCCTTTTGCTTTAACGGGGCACTGCTGACTGAGTGCTTATCTTACTGTGTGGCTGACACTATTAAGGTCAGAGGGAGAGTTTATCCTTGGTCTGTCTCTCCTTTGATTTGTGCCGAATGAAATACAAGGTATCAAAAAGAACACGGAGTATCTGCCACAGCCCTGTACTGGATAGGTGTCTGGAAGATGGATGAAGCTTCATATTGTTCATCCGGCCATCTATCCATTTTCTGAACCACTTTACCCTATGCAGGGTCGCAGGGGGCCCTGGAGCCTATCCCAGGCACAGGGCGGGGGACACCCTGGATGGGGGCCAACCCATAGCAGGGCACAGTGTTTCTTGTTCTGTAAAATTTAAAGTAGTTTTTCATACTTTGTTTCTTTAAGCATATAGGCCTACTGGTAGCTTTAATGGGAGGGGCATGGTGTGTCAGTGGCTAACACTGTTGCCTAGCACCTCCAGGTTTGGGGTCTGAATTGTGTCTTCGCTTTGTATCTGTGGAGTTTGCATGTTCTCTCTGTTCTACACAGGTTTTCCTTGAGTCCTTTGGTTTCCTCTTACAGTTCAAAGACATTCAATGTCAGCTAATTGGCATGCCTGAATCGGCCATACTTTGACTGTGGTCTGCAATGGGTTGCCCCCATCTTGTACCCTGTGCCACCAGGGATAGGCTCCAGTCCCTCCTCAGCCCTGCTTAGGATAAGCAGTTTGGAAGATGGGTGGATGGTTGTTTCAAAACCACTGCGATGATATTGTTTGAAACACAAGGTCAGCCATATAATTGAACAAGAAGGTCCCACCCATTCACCTGACCTTGTGATTTAACTATTGTTTGATTTAGAGCATACAGAATTGAGGGGGGTGCACTGATATACAAGGAAAACTATTTATGAACAAGAACAACTTTGAACTGCTATGAAAAATGCCACGCCGTGGATTATACTGTGTGCCATTCATGTACAAATTATGGGGTGTCACCATGTAATTGTATTATGGAGAGCAGATTATATGCTTTGTGTTGCTTGAAACCTTACTCAGGCATTTTCTATAATTACCTTCTGCTCAACAGATGGAGTGTGGAAAACTTTCATTTTAAAGTGTAACTCCCAAGGATGCACTGCCTTACTGTAGTATTAATAAACTGTTATGTAAATGCACAGACCCTATAATCATTGCAAGGTGGTGTAGTTGACAAAAGAGAGAATTTTGGTCAGCCTCCCTTTTACGGGTACTCATAAATGACCGAATATGTTGAATCCCCACATGTGCAGTTATGATTTAGTATGCTGATGTGTGGGTCACCGTATTGAGCTTTGGAGTGGTGGAGAGCAAAATAAGACCGCTGTGATGACAGCACTGACAAAATAAGAAACTGAAGTGGCATTCAACCATATGTCACACGTGTGCCTGTGTTCATATATGTCTTTCTGTACATACGTGTTTTTTGGGAATTTTTGTTAAAGCCTCACTGAGGGTTGTCGTCGTGTCTCTTCAGTTTAACGCATGCAGTCACACGATTAGCCGTTCATATCCTTGCCAAAACTGAGTGAAGCATGTGGGGAATTTTGTATTCCTGACTGTAATGCCATAATGATGGTCAGTAAGTTTCAGCGAGGTTCACATTTGCCCTGAAATCTGCCTAATGGTAGTCTGTTGCCTCTTTGAAGATTTGATTAGGTCAAAAAAACATCACAGGGAAATATATATTTTGTTACAATTAAAACAGAAGGCTTGATTAAAGTCCTAGGTTTGTAATCAATGGTTATTTCAAACGGAATGTTTAGTCTTTGTTCCACCTGGCTGCTGAGAGAGAATGATTATCTCAAACCTTTACATGCAGAGCCACAGTTCATTATTCATGTATTAATCCCAATTATCAGGTCAAAGTGCCGTGATGCACAGCAGAATTCACTCCCCGGCTATTATACATAAATAGCATGGTCGCTATAGCAACACCTGGTGCTGCCGGTCAGTGTGCGTGGCTTGGTGAGGTCCGTCCGTCCATCACCGGACCTCTTGTTCTGGTCAGGATCACGGGACGGCATGCATGGTGATGAGTAAGATACCACTTAAGGATATAGTGTGAGTCTTCATTTTTACAAATCAGATTTGTCACACATTGAGTTAAGGGTTATGTTGAAAATGAGCATAGATTTATTTGTGCTAGAATTTACACATGGAAACATTATGTGATATTCCTTATTCGCAAAGTTTCAACACGTAGGTTACGTTCCATGTAGTTCAAAGTACGTCAGTATATCGGGAATTATTTTATGTGCAGAAAAACAGCAAAGTTTTTGGTTCGACATTACATAAATCATAGGCCCTAAAGACGTATACGTTTATGAAAACACATTGAGTACAGTGTCGGTGACCCTTACAGTTGTTAGAGTTTATATGTGCTGAAAATGACTTGGTAAGTTTTCATCAAAGCACTAGGCAATGTTGCCAGACTGTGTTCAGACTCATACTAAGGTAGCAACATCTGGACCAGAACCACCAGACTCTGAACTAGCTCCCTCTACAGGATATCAGGCTCCACTGCAGCCTCCAGCCTCACCTTCTCCCTAACTTGACAAACACAAGTTGAAGCCCCACCCCCAACTTGCACTAGTCACGTTACTGCACCCCGTGTTTAAATATATCTATAGAAATGTTGCAACATACATATTTCTATGTTGTATTGCATTTGATGGTCCACTACCGATCTTCCTTTGTGAACCTAATTTGTAGATATGAAAACTATTTGTATTTTTTGCATTGTTGCAGCTATACGTAGATTAGCCTTGTGTATAGTTTGTCCTGGATTTTTGCTGCACTGTATGGTCCTGGATGAGCATTCATTTATGCCCCTATACGGACAAGATGGCAAAAAAGTTTACTTCAGTAGTAGAAGGATATATTCAGTCGAATCAGAAGTAGAAAGATTTTAAAGGTTTTATTGTTTGATTCAGTGAGCAAAATGAAAATACGTGATTTGTGGCACACTTGTTTTGAGATTCTGCAGACAATAAGAAATGCGTCTAATGTAATAACTGTTGTATTGAGATGGGAATCGGTATTACAGCAAAGACTGTCTTTGGGCATTTTTGTGGGAACTGGAGCTCGCCGTATGAGCAATAAGAAAGCATCCGTTTCTTGACTGTACGAAACTTCCTAACGAGCAGCTTACACACTGCGCAGTGGTCTATCCATGAGATACCCACTTCCAGTCGAGCGTTTCTGCACGAAGCTGCCCTTGGGTCATGTAGACCAGATGACCTGTTGATGGGTTGCTTTTCATTTTGACTTGCTCTGTTGCTTGTGGCGATGAGCGGCATGCTTTTATTACAGCACAGAAGTATATCATAGGTGCGACCTCACTTACAGCCTTGCAAGCACACTGCAATTATGTGTGGTATCATTCATGCAAGCATCAAAGTGATGATATTCAAATAACACTCCTTGGGGGGAAAAAAAATCACGGTGCTGCCCTACTATAATTTGTAATGGACATGTATGAAACCTTTGATATGGGCTGTAGCAGAATAATGGAAGTGATCTCTGTGTGACACACTGTTTCTCTTCCAATGAGCGTGTACGTTAGCATAGTATAAGAACAGAGTAACTAAAATCATATGATTGTTAATGGAGCATTGCACACAGATGCAAAGAAATACCTAAGCATGCTTAATTGTTAACCTAGCATCGCATAAAGATGCATAAATAGCTCATTTCTGTAAAAGTCACTAAATGAAATCATTTTTGGTTTAATGTTTTCAGAGGTTTGTAAGAGGTAAAGAAATGGAGACAAGAATTAAATTCACTTAGTTTTACAGACCTGTAAATTTTCCAAACCATAAAGTACTAGACTTTTTAAAATTATTGCTTTCAGGTGAAGCTTTGTCCAGTGTTTTGCCTGTGAGTCTACACACAGATTTTGCCAGATCAAGCTCAGATTTAAGATAAGATACAGCTTTATTCATCCCCCAGGATGATGTATTTGTTGCCTGGTAGCAGTACCTACATTAACAACTCCCAATAACTCCTAGCCCCTACAAAATATATGAAATTAAAATAATAGATTAATTATTAATTAATTAATAAATAATTAAATGGGTGCATCTATATGAATTATGTATGGTATCCTGTACATAAGCATGAATGTATGATATAATGGTCAGGTGACCAAGCAGTCCCTATAACTTACTCTTTAAGACTATGTTAGGATTCTCTATTGATAAAAGGGTCCCCTGTGGTACATCTAAATTAGCATTAGTCCACATACACTGAGTGGCTACTGTATACGGCACACCAAGCTAAGAGGGAGGACCCACGTTTTCCACCAGATCTGTTTCGAGGCTAGACGAGTTGTGTGTTTGGAGAAGTTGTTATTTTTGCCGGTGTCGCTGGCCTTGTTAGCTTCAACGAGTCCGGCAGTTCTTAACGAGATGTTTTTGGCCACCAAAATGCCATCGACTGGATGTTTTCTTGAAGGTTTTCATCCTCGGTAAACTGGTCAAAAAATCCATCAACAAACCCACAATAAAAATCATTAGTAAAAATGTACTTCAGAATACTCCGTCATCGAAAATTACTGTGCTTTTCGATGCTTTCAAAGGCTCACCAAGACCCAGTTACATGACTTTAACAGAGAATAAAGACCAACTGGGAACATTTCAAAAACAGGCAAGAATTCGCTCATTTCATCTTTAGATTATATTTGACAGTCAGCTAAAAAATATTCCTAAAATATTATTTATTAATAATTACTATTGTCAAAACCAATTTTAGATTTTTATGTGTCAATGTTAATTATAATAATTATAACAGCCTGTTTTCCCGTGTATAGTTCCCTGTTTCTTAATAACTGGTTTTTATGTTTTAATTGCACTGCATTTCAGTGCTTTTATTAAGAGAGGATCAGGCTGCGTTAAGGTATGAGTTCCCAAGATGTGAAATATTAATATGTCTGGACATGCAATCTAACGGGAAGCGTTATGTGTATCAGTCTGCTTAATACTGTTTTGTTGGTAATTCGCATAACTGATAATCCAGGTGAAATTATCCGCCTAGTGTCATTCCAGTTTGATCCTGCAACCTTTGGGTCTCAGGTTATTTAAAGCTGTAATATCCCATCTGAAGTCAAAAATAGTTCACACATTATTGCCAAGTATAAATTCTTTAATACATTTGATTATAGGAGTAATTATACAGTACAAAGACACCCGTTGTAGTTTGTGATTGTCAAGAGCATTACTGCAAATGTGGATGCTGACATTGTTAGTCAGTCATCACTATTCATCTGTCTTCAGCAGCATTAAGATTAAACAGACTTGCTTGTCCCATGCCACGCGTTCCTCACTTCCCTTTACAGCAGATCTGAATTAACGACTATTATGAATGACTTCAAAAATCAAACGTGGACATTTTAGAAGAAACCAAAAGTCTAAAATGATACGAGAGCAAATACAAAATTCAAGTCGTAGACTTAAGGTTAGTGAATGGGCTTAGATTTGTCTGTTTCGGTTGGGCTAAATTGAGTATAAACACATTCCGCAGTTGACTTTCTTAACCTGTGCAATGAATGAAGAGCATGATTACCCAAATAGATTCAAGACTCGAGGGTTTATTCATCACACACAGTTATACAGACGAGTAGAACGTGCAGTGGATAGGTCGAAATAGGCTGAAGTCTCCAGCGAAACACTGCTAACTACCACTTTATCCAGTTTAATATTTAGTCAATTAGCTATGTGCTGATTGCACTTACTGCCACAGACTTTGATATGACTGTAACTTATTGTACTCAAGGGTGTAGAAACTGGGGTTGGATGAGGGGGCATGCCCCACCCTCAATATTTCACTAAGCTATTTTTGCCCCCAAAGAAACATGTGACATTAAAATTAATCTCGGATCTAGTTGTGTCCACACAGCGTTGAACTCTAGCCCGTGCCCTTGACTCTATATTCAATATATTAGTAATAATAAATGACACCGCAAATGCATTTCATCTTCAGTTTTGCATCACTGTCCTAGTTAAATATTAATTATTGGATTAAGTGCTGTATTGGGTTGCTTGTCTTGCATAATTTTGATATTTATATAATTTTCAGTGTGCTGTTCACGATTCTGCAAAGAACGCAATTACGTTTTGTATTGCAAAATGTGTGGAAAACTGGACTGGGTCACAGACGATGTGCGTGTGGTAGCTTATTGAGCTGTGCATGGAAATACTGCAGGTTGCTGTGATGTGTGGGTTACATCTGGATTTAATTGTTTCAAAACATCATAAATCGTTACACTCTTTCCTTTGCTGTTGCTTCGGCGAATGTTCGTCTTCCTTGAAGTAAAGGTCAGTCAAGTGCGGTAGTGGTCAAACCACAAATGCTGCAGTATTTTATGCCGACACATTTTCTAAGAATTCCTCTCACCTGATGCTGGCTTCCAGTTTGAGCAGTATTATTTTTCCAAAATTTTGATCTGTTTTTGTCAACATAAGTCTTTTTTATCGAACTAGTGAGTGGGTGAATCAGTGCAGGCGAACCAGAAAAATTTAGACTGCTGTGTTTTTTCCGTAGTTCTGCAGAAAAAAGAGTGAATCGGGTGTATGCTGTTCAAACATAAAGCAACATGTATCACAAGCATCTGGATTTTTGATAACTGAGGGAGATCCTGCGTGGGTTTGAATTAAATGAACCTAAAAGGGATGTAAGGCTTTGCAAGAGTCATATTAGCACTTTAAAATTATAATCTGTGGCCTCGTGCTCTGATTCCAGGCTCAGTACTCAGTACTCATATTCAGTACTCACCATAGCTGACCTTCGTCTATTCTTGTGCTCAAGGTTCCATATAATTTTCCATTCTCCCATGTTCCCCTTTAGTTTTTATTTTTTCCATTAGGAATTAAATGTTTCTACTTATTGCATCTCAACAATTTCCAATTTAAAATCTTTTTTTCCAAAGCAGAAATGAAAAGACACAAACATACAGTAAGACAGAAGACTACATAATTTAAGTAATTCAATTAAAAAATGTATTTGTATTGAATGTGGACAATACCTTTAGGTAAATGAAAACTGAGGAGGCGAAGTCTGAATACTACAATAACTTTCGTTGGCATGTTGCTATGGTGACCGACAGCTCATTTGTGCCAAGTTACAGGTGTCCGGAGAGCAGTGACTTCCCTTGAATAGTTCTGGCATGGGCAGCTCCAAATGAGATCAAAGCCCTAGAGAATGGAGACAGACTCCAGCAAAAGATAACTTCAGACACCAGTCAGCCCCTGACAGAACTGCCCCATTCACGATGTACAATAGGAAAAGGCCCATCAAAGGAAATGGAGGCCGATCCATTTCCCAACGACGTCATGAGAAGAAAAGGCTTCAAAAAAAAAAGACCCAGGTCGTCTGCAGAATGCAATGTTGACCAATGCATGTCTTAATTTAATGCTATTGCATTTTGTATGGCAGAACCTTGAGCCAGTTTTTGGCATGCAATTTATTGCTTTACAGTTAAACTGATGATTGTCTAATTTGACTCCGTTAGCCTTTCTACCCTAGGGTCATTAATTAGCCATATGCATTGTTATCAGTTGCTTTCTAGCACTCATCATAGTTGATGCTTCAAATTTCAGGAAACTACTGTTTATATAGAACATGCCGTCGGGAAGCCTGAAGATCCCAGCAAGATCCAGAAGGTTCTAGAGAAATGCCCTCTAGATGCTCTCCAAGAGTCAACGTTGACTTGATTGCCCAAAAATCACAATAACTGTTTATATAGTTAAACAAAAGGGAGAAGGAACTTGAAACTTGGAGGTGCTTCAAAAGGAGCTTGAAATAATGTTGAGAATTCAACGTGAGATGACAGATACATTGCACATACATTTCAGATATATGTCAGATAAATTAGTGGCATGAATAATTTTTCCATAGTTTAGAAGAACAGCCAAAGGTCTTGGCCCTTGCCTCACCACACTCAGCACATCTCCAGTTCTTTCAGTCCTAGAGACAGGTCGCTGGGCTTATCTCTCCAGATGATATCTCTCCAGCTAGCGGAAGACACCTGACTGATAGATGAAAGAGCAGCGTGAGCCTAATTTCGTCGAAGGCTTTGTGAATCTGTCTTGGCATTCTCACCCGGTACCTCTGGGGACGGCAAATCAGCTTAAGGGAAGTTTACAGCAGCAGATTGCAGATTGGCTGTCATGCTGAGAGCCCAGAATCCCCTCCTGCAAGACCAGCCCCCCCCACCCCAATGAGAATAAAAACAATAACAAAAGCATCTTCAAAGCTCATCCAGACGTGTGTGAGTCCTCAGAGAGCTCAACAGCAGCTAAACAAATGGTGTAAGATGAAGGAGTGCTTGGCAGGTCTTGTGCTCAGGACAGCTACCTGAGTCTTAAACTGTGGGTTTAGTCCCAGGTGGAATAACCACACAGTCCAAGAGATGAAGTCAACATTCAGTTCTATTACAGGTGCGAATCCATATTCTCCAATTCCATTTACCAAAGGCTTATAAACTAGTGGCAATTTCTGGCTAATTTAAATAGATTATTTTTGCAACAGCAGGATTTCATTTCTGGAAACAGCTCCCATTAAAAGGGATCGCATTGCTGTGCCAATATGGCAGTTATAATAATCCCCTGGTTTTAATGTGCTCCCACGTGTCGTTTTGTAAATATTGCCATAGTAACCATCGTACAGGCTGCAAGTACAAATAGTTAAGGTCCCTGAACAGTTTCCTTGTATTAATCTGCTGGAAATTTTGGGACTCTGATGAATATCATACAAACAGAGCCGAATAGCTTGATTAAGCATATGAAAATACCAAGATGTCAAGTACTTTGTTACATATTCTTCTCAGTACTCTTTTCAAGGTTGCTTATATTGATGATAAATCATTTTCCCTTGTGAGCTGATCTGCAAAAGCCGATTAGACACACGATATCAGAGAAACAGTAGAACAACAGCTGGATGCGTTTAGGTTATCTGATCTGTCGTCGTCTGTTTGGAAAATGTATTTTTTTTGTATGAAAGGAAAGCTTTGGATTGTGCTTTAAAAAAAGCAAAATGCAAAACACAAAATTTAATTGTGGATACCTGAAAATACAATTTCATTAATATCTTGAAGCTTTGCATTCCATTTTTAAATACAGTACCATATAACTCAAAGCTTAATTGGTTTTTAGTATGCAGTATTAAACATTCCATTTTTTGTTTCTTAAAGCAGACAGCTTGTTTTTATTGACAGCATATTTCTATCTTAGAGAAAAAAATGTCTGATTATTCTGAATTTTGTTTGATTGTTTTTCTTACCTTATGAAAATGTCAGTCCATTGTGTTAAAATGCAGTATATTGGCATAAAAATCTTTCAGGTCTGTGCATGTTTTTTAGCACGTTTTGTTTACAAGTCATATGCTTCACTGGTAATCACTTGTGTATAAGACAGATGAAACTCCAGGCTTAAATAGAAAAAACAAAACATGCCTAGTTGTAAATTAATTTATTCCTTGGCAAAGCATACTTGTTAAAGCAATTTTAAAAAGTCACTGGTCTTGTTTGTTCATGCTTGTTTTCTGTTATTTTTATATTTTTAGAATATTGCTGCAGCAATTTAATTTGCATGGGTTCTCAGCATCAGTAGAGGTAGGATGTCTTTTGCATGACTATTAGACATGCAATTCATTTCTTTAAAAAGTGAGCGTTTAAAGATGTTTTGGAGCCCTCTAGTGGTTATCTTAGAAAAGGTGGGTAATACTGACCAGCTTATAAAAGGGTGGCAAAAGACTTGTATTAAATGAGTGCCACCTAGTGTTGGTATGATAGTGTCAAAAGCCTGACAGCTGAATATGGACCAAGTAACAACTCTCTGTTACGGTTCGATTCCCAGTGAAGGATGGAAGTCGTTTTTCAGATGTTCTGTGTTACTGTTTTGTGTAATGAATATGATGAAATCTGATTTATAAAACGAAAATGTTACTATGCTGATCTAACCTTAAAAATACAGGCTAACACTGAGTAGAAGAGTATCTGGGAATAATCAGGTGATTAGGCGCGGGGTGAGAGCTGCGAGGAGCAGGCATTGAGGCAGACGGGGTGTTGTGTGAGGTGAGCTTCAGTACGATCACATGATAGAGGACTCTGACATGAAAGTGATTTCAAAGAACACACACACACACACACACACACACACACACACACACACACACACACACACACACACTTGTGTTTTTAACCTTGTGGGGACCTTCCATTCATTTCCATGGGCCTAATCCTTACCCTAACTATGACAACTCTAACCCCTACCCAGCCCTAACCTTAACCATAAGTAACCTAGCAAAATAGACTTTGAGCTATTTAGGTTTTTTCATTGCAATCCCAGATTTTTATAAAATTGAATTTTCCCTTGTTGGGACGCAACAAATTTTCCCAAAAGGTAAAAATGTCAGGTCTTTATTACTTCTGGGGACATTTTGTCCCCACAACATAATATAAACATGGTACACACCCACACTACATATTTATATACAATCACAAAACATCTGTTATAGACCATGGAGATTAATAATTAATGACGAGGAGAAAGAGTGGCCAGCTGCATGGTCGGCATCGATTCCAGGGATCCAGCCTGGAAGGGAGTGGTTCCAGTTTAGCATGGCTGCACGTCCGGAGTCTCCAGCCACCCTTTGTCTTTCGCTTTACCTAAGCAAGCTCCAGCTGCTGCCACAAATTGACAGCTTGACGTCCACCCCTCCCCCCCCACCTTCCCTGCCTACTGAGAGGACCTCCTTCAGCTTGTGTGATGGAGTGAACACAGTAAGCACAGATGCACCCGAACGTACACTGAAGTTAAAAGGCAGCAGATCCAGAGCTGATCGTTTGTTTGATTTTTTTTGTCTCTTTTTTTTTACCTTGTTGCACCATCCTCTCTTTTCTGAGATGCATGGCTCTCTTCTGTTTGTTCCCACGAGCTGAAAGCGGTTATCTCTTGTAGATCACAGTGTCACTTCCTGAGTCGTAGCCCTAGTCCACATCACAGGATTGCAGGAGGGGTCTATACCAGGAGGTGAAGACCCGCCCTCTGAGACATCAGAGAGACATCCAAACATCTGACACGTAGACGGAGGCAGTGACTGGTGTGAATTACGCTGTGTGAATCATCATCAAATTATATTTTCTTCAGATACTTGGCAAACTGTCCTAAATGAGGATAAAAACAAATCTGGTGGCAATGTGAAATGATGTTATTGGGTTTCTTTTTTAATAAATCTCAGTAAACAACATCGCCGTTTACGGCTAAAGACTGACAGATGCACGTCAGATTCATGTCCAAGCTTCAGGCCAAGTGGCCCAAAGAAACGTGGGCTGAAATCAGGGTGTTGAATGGGGTATCTGGGAACTAAAGGCTGGGCACCAGGAGGCAGGAAGATGACTAAAAATAAAATGCCAGAAAGCCAAACCATTTTGTGCTGCCTCTGTGTAATTATTCAACCGGTTGAAATTTAATAGCCGCCCCTCAATCCCTTTATGCTTTTAATGTCCTGGATTTTATAGCACTTGTTTTATAGATTTTTGGAGTCCTAGAATATTCAGGAAGCGCTTCTATGGTTAATCCCAGAAATATACTAGTAGTTCAGGCTTACTTAGTGCCATGGGAAAAACCAATCCGGAGCACCCCTCGAGAAAAAGAACACCGTAAGCGATTACAAATTAGTCAGACTGGAGCAGAGAGGGTGGGAGGGCCGTCCCAGGCACCCACAGCATGAGCTTCCTCTGGCACCCCGTGCAGTCGCCTGTCTCACCCATGCCTTGATCAGTGCCTGCAGGAATATTTTGGAGGGCAGTCAGCACACCACAATCTGATGGTCGTTTGTACCTTTAATAACAAAGGTAACTTACTTAAATAGAGCTGTTCTGACAGCAACTTCGTTGAAGTGACTTCCTCACCTCGCTTTGTGAGTCTGACCTCAAGCCTTTTCCTTCATTACACTGACTATTCTTTTTCATGTCCAAATCATGAGATATCCTCAGAAATATCATCAATGATTTTTGTAAATCGGGAGTAAAATTCGAATTGGGGCTTTGTCATATCATGAAGCCATCCTACAGAGTCATTTTCACCCAGACTACTTCCAGCTGGATCGTCGCCGAAAATGAACAAGACAAAATCTTGTTTTCTGTGTGACATTGGCATATTTGTTTTTTCTTTTTTTCTGGTCATCATTCCATCAATCTCTCCCTGACACACAATTAAGGATGTTTACCTACGCACAGCTGTAGTACTTCCACTGTCGAGCGATAGCAAGCAAAGGTCTGAGCTTCCATTAACATCCAAAGCCTGAGAAAACATGAAGGTTTTAGCACTGTTCCACACCAGGCCCCATCGACAGCAGAAACCCCAGCCGGGTAGTTCTGCCAAAGTATTCCTCTGTATTGTCAAGGAGAATCAGAGAATATTGCATACATTCCAATCTAATTTCACCTCTGAAGCTACTGTCCTCAGAAAATATTTTAACTGCAAAAAATAATATAATTACAATGAAATAAATGAATTTATCTTTGTTTTAGTTAAGTTTTCTCTGGTTAACTCCGGAGCTGTCAGCTTGATGTGAAGCTCTATTTGTATTTGTGTTCTGTAGGCTTTAACAATACTTTATTGAATTTATTTTGTTACTGTCATAATCTTACAAAGCCGGTTTTGGAAGGAACTGAACACCACAGTCAATACTGTTTTGTTAGTGGGGTTTGTACTCACAGTGCTGCTGTATATAACCCATTTACTGTTATTTGTAAATTTTTGTACTAAATTACAATTTTTGAATTTGTGTTGTTACATATGCCTTGCAGTGTGTCATCTTATAAACGGCTACTCTTAAGGGCCTTATCTTGAATGCGCCAGACAAGGGCACTGTTAGTTATCCAAAATGATCATTTTTGGTTATAAACTGCCCTTCATCACAACAAGCAGACTTAAAGGTCCACCGTGTCTGGCATTGTAACCATCAGACCCGTGCCACCGGCCCTTCTCCTGGCGTTCTGCCTTTTGGGACAAGTGCCCAGTTGGAGGGTGGAAGGCCGTCCTGTTTCCTTCGCCACAACAAGACAGTTGGTGGAAGTATCACACTGGCAGGTTAAGTCATGGCGGGGTAGGGGTGGATGTCGCAGAGGTGGACATAACGTCAGCTTCCAGAGGGGGCTCTCACATGACCGATTTCCGTTTCGTAGTACTCAGTGCTTTCAAGACTCATAAACAAATAAATCCCAAAGCTCTTACCCAGTGAAAGCTTCTGTTCTATTTTGTTACTGGACTCGAAGCTTCTGTTCAGTTCCCCAGCTTCACAATATAGATGTGAATGATAAATATGTAAAAACATCCAGATGGATGTAGTGTACTCACAGGCATTTGTTTGTAAAGAGGTTATCTGAAGCAATAAATATTTGTAATATTCAGAATTCATGTAGTGTGGGTGGGTTTGTCTGAGTCTTCAGTAAGAATAACACAGGTGCAGATCTCGAGGTGTCAAGTTGCACGTCTATCTTTAACCCTGAAATGAAATTAAGATTTTCTCCTCCTGACAAATTGATCAGAGTGCAGAGGAAGTGTACAGGACAGGGAGGTTGCCATGGATGTGTATATTCACACGATGTGTTACATAACATCAAAAGCCTTTATATCTGAAAAGTTAGTAGTACGCTTGAAGGGTTTTGTTTGTATATCTGCATGGTTTCTTAATGCAAAGCTTCATTTTTTTTTTTTTTGTAATTAAATCTGTTCGGAAATTTAACTGGAAAATTGTTTCACACGCCTGCCCCTGCCTAAGAGCGAAACTCTTGTCTTATAGGCAGAATATAGTTATGTGATTCAGATGTAGAATGAATGCAGAATAATGTATCAAGCCTGTCAAATCACACCCGAAAAGTAATGTATCCCCCGGCACCCACCTTGTATTGTTTTTGATGCTGGAGTTATTTTTTTCAGGATATGTCTGATTGCTCACCCATGTGGCAGCTTTTAATTTCAGTTTGAGATGTACACTATCAGAAAGAACAGAATTTCAGACATGAGATTCAAACAGGAATTTCTTAAAAATTGGAACAAGAATGCACTTGACTACGGTTATATCCTGTTTAGTCATCCATGAAAACAGTGTCTGGAATAATAGATTCTGATGAGTGGGGACTGATACACCACTACACACACACACATACACATACATAATACTCTCCCACAGTCACATGTCATTAAATTGTAGATGCGTGCTTTTTAAAACACGAGTCTATGAAATATTCCAATGCCAAAGGCAGACAGAGGAGTTACTGGTTGACTTTTGGGTAATGAACAGCACTTGATTGCTTTATCAACCAGGACCAAGAAGACAGGGGAGCCTGAGGGTGTGTAAAAGCCATTTTCAGAGAGCTGCTGCACCAAACAAGTCTCTCCCTCTCTGTCGACTCTCTCTCTCTTCCTCGTTCTCTTTTTTTTCTTTCGAACCTCTCTTCTTCATTCTCTCTCTCTCTCTCTCTCTCTCTCATTCTCTTGCTCTCCATCTCTGGTACATCTCTCTTCTCATTCTCTCTCTCCCTCACTCTCTCACTCGCTCATCTTCGAGACCGTGCAGCCCTCCCCCGCGACTCCTCTCGCTCTCAGTCTTCCCGCTTTCCTCTGGCATGCTCCAGCTCTGCTCCCTGCATTCCGAGCCGGGCCGCCTCGCCGCTGGATGTGGACCTGGATGCCTGCCCAAAGCCAGCTGGCTCTGTGCCGAGCGCCAGATCCCGTCAAACTAGTTGGACCGGCCTTCTGAGGGGAAGTGGAGGGGGGGCAGGAGAGGGATCGCTGGGGAGCAGT
>JAACJT020000034.1:7874064-7889384 GCA_009936485.2 Gymnarchus niloticus
CCACTTCTTCCCCCTCTATTTGCCAAGACGTGATGGGTCCGGATGCCATAATCTTAGTCTTTTTAATGTTGAGTTTCCGGCCCGCTTTAGCAAAAATGTACTGCAGTATTTATATTGCTATTACAACGAGCATGCTAGAACGTGTTCAATTTCATGGCCAGTTCATTCAGAATCAGCAATCATTTCTTGTAGGTTGTCTAACGTGATTGTTTAGTATTGTTTCTATATACTAAAGGTTTTAGCTCAAAGCTCCATCCAACTTCGAACTGCTTATCCTGGTCAGGGTCACGGGGGGGCCTGGAGCCAATCCCACAATACAGGATACAAGACTGAAGAATACTCGGGATGGTATGCTAGTCTCAGCTAGTATTATTGTTAATTTTATCACTGTTCACTACAAGGAACAGGACTTGACATTTTGTAATTGCTATACAATTGGTTTCTAACTACATCATAGTTTATCTTAGAGGCCAAATAGTTTGAACACCATCTGAAAAAAAGAAAACGACTTGCCTTACAAAAAAGCTTTTACTTTTTAAAAGCAATATGAGAAAGAGACCTTGGAAATGTTTGAGAAAGGTCACAACTTACATTGGCGTTCCAGTAACCAATGGCAACACCTCGAGTGATTACAGGATGGACGTGAGGACCACCCTAACAGCTTTGAAGATGCCTGCAAGAAAGGCTGACTGCTTTTTAGCTGCGTCGCATCCAATGCACTGTGCAATGTACTTCTTTTTTGCATGGCAACAATTCATCAAAGCGAATAAGGCCAAACCTGGCATCTGTCCTCCTGTGTCAGTCTGCCCTGACTCTCACAACGAAAATGGTCTCCTAGCGACATGGGAGACCTCAGACTGTGCCTGTGAGCCTGAGGACCCCATGGAAGGTTCTTCACCCAAATGACACCCCAGCAAACAGGGAACGTTCCCACAATTTTCAATAATGTTCTCATTCGGTTCTGTTGCAACATTATATAACTAATGTCTCTGTAATGTTCGTAAAACGTGGACTGGGAACCTTAAGCAAAAAGCATTGTAGGAGCATTTGTAAAATAACGTTTTTTCAAAAACGTTCCTGGAATGTCCAGAAAACTGGGCATAAAACATTCTAACAACCTAAAAACAACGTTTGAAAAACGTTCTGCTCACCTAAAATTGTTAGCTAGGTCTCTGGTCCATGGTAGCAAAGGCAGACTCAGCAGAGCCCAAGCATACTTCAAACCTACAAGTCAGCACTCTGTCTTGGCCTGTTTATTAAAGCCCTATTTAACCCTGGATCTCTCGCTGTTCGGTTCCAGTTTAAACCAAGTAAGGCGATTAAAACTCGCCTAATCATTCATTGCTAACCCTTATTCTTAATCTCAGAGTAGCCCAGTAAATTTTTTCCACTCTCTCTGTTTTTCAAAAGAAAAGCAGTAGGTTTTAGAATATTTTCATAACAGATTGACTATTATATTCATACCAGAGGGTTTGAACACAGACTGATTCTGTGAATATGAATGTTTGCAAACATGATTATTCTAACAAAGACAGATGTACGACATGTGCAGTCATATCTGTGACCAACCTTTTTGGTAAAGGCCTTTGGCTGATTTGTCCTGCCGAACGAATCACTGCGGCACGCAATAATGCAACCGCTTCTGAGTAATAAGAATTAATGGCATCCGTGTGTCGCTGTCCGGCTCTGCAATACCTTGATTTTCAACTTAATGACAATAATGTCAAACATCCTTGAAATGGAGAATTTCTAATATTATCAGTTAATGAGAAACCAAGACTTCACGTCAGTGCTGGGGATGCCTCACGGACAGGAAACACCATTGCGATTTCTTTATCCAAATATAAAATAAGGCTTCAAAACAAATAGGAATGGAGCATCTAATTTGAATAAGAAGATTCCCTTCCTTTAGCAAATCCCCAACCCTGTCATTTCTTGTGAGTGACCTGAGTGACATTAAGACATGTTGAATCATGCGATGAGATGCCCTAATGGAAGTGCCAAACCATTCGTGTGCAGTCTGTTTATCTCAGTTACCTCACAGACAGGCTGTAGCAATCTAGTGCGGTGGTAGGCGTCTGATCCCACAGCGACCTGGTATTGGAATCAATGTGAGCCCATTAAGTATCGCATAACGTTTCACGTCAGGGACTCTCTGCAATTATGTCCCAAACGACACATTTAAAGATGTCATCCTCCTGTGCCATGAGAGCTGATTATTGTCACCTGTGGGTGCCTTTTTTATCATGAGTATGTCATTTCATATTTTACCTGCACAACGTGTTTGTGCGGTTCCTTTTTTGCTGAAGAGTTGCAATTCAAATAACCTCTTTTGCATAAATCAGACTGGCTTGCAACTTGCATCGACTGCAAGCAGTGGGTTTGAACACTGGGAGAATTCCCACCCTGTCATTAAGAACCCGGTGCTGTCAATGATAAATGGGCCATCATCCGATTGCAATGCGAAACTGTAAGCTATCCATAACAGTAACTACTTATCGATGCATATTTATTTTATTAAGGATGCTAATGGCCATAACACTTTGAAGCAACTTCCTTGCTTTTTCACTTCCAGGACTCAGAAAAATGCTTCAGGTTCAACAGGATCAAGCCTCATTCATGTTCTTAGCCAAAGTACAGACTTCTCACATTCCAGAGGAGATAGCCATGTGTCTTTTTCCAGTATAAACTTCATTTAAATTTAGATGCGTGCGATAAGTTTTTACTGCCCAACACCAGGAACAGAGTTTTGCTGCTTTAAGGCTCTAGCCTGCATCGCTCTGAGAGTGGTTCTCTACTGTAATATCTGTTCAGTTGTTGAAGATTTCTTCATGGATTTCTGTCCACAGAATTTGTGAAAGTACACAGGAAGCTGGGTGAATTACAGATGTCAATGCCATTAGCAGCCTTAATATCAGTCTGCCACGAATCACTATAGAGGTTAGGAAAAACATAGTCTCATCAAAGCTAGAAGGGACTGAAAAGTATGTTCTGTATATAGGCTGAACTATTTAAGTTGTCAGGAGTTTCCAGATCTGTTAATGTAATCAGGATTTGTTGTGTATATTCAATATTAACTTAATCTTGTTGCCTTTCAAACAGACAAGCAGAAGAAATGTATCATAAAGCTGACGGTGTACTTCAAATGAAAAACACAAAATGACATCATTTACTCGTCATTAAGTTCACCATGGCAAAAAAGAAATGTGGTGTTCACCGTCTTGAGGAGGCAGGCAATCAGACCTTCAGTGTACAACCGGTTCTTTTGGTTGACATAACCCACTCTCTACAAGTGGTCGAAACATATTTCATAGCTGGTTACTCAACCCAGTCACAGTTTTTCAACCAAAATGAACGAACGCGCAAGAACGCTAGCTGAGCTTGTTCATGGATATTCACATTTATACGACAGGTCATGGAGAGACTTTAAAGATACAAATGACTGGCAATTCATCTGAAGTGTGTTATTTTTCTTTGAAGCTTTTGATTGCTGCCTTTGGTGGCCAGGTCCATGATGTAGAGGAGATGTTATCTTAATACCTTAATAGCACTAACTTGGTTAAACCTTGGTTTAATGATAAAAATTCATTGCAAGAAATCACTACAAAACTTAGAGTAAAAGAATCAAATTGCATGAAATCATTGTTTACTCACTTCTTCCTATGCAATGGCTTTTTGAGTCTTTTCAAGAATGATATTGTCTTGTGTTTGCCATTGTTTCGACTACAGGTCGTTCAGACACTATTTTTAAGTATACCCCCGGCTTAAATCTCTCATCTTTCTCTTCCAAGTACTATACTATTCTAACCTGGACACTATGTGACTGTATGTCATACGTGACTGTTTTGAGGGCTGTAGATCCATAAATGGTATCATCTATTGCAGTCCAAATCACCTAATGACACAGATTTTTTTTTTTAATTAAGCTCACCCAGGGAATGAGGGGATGGGCACTCCCTCCTCTGCAACCAGCTATAAAACCAAATTCGCAGTGAGTGGATGGAGGCTGAGAGACTTTAAAGTGCAGCTGTAATCAGACACAGCACCAGGCTTTAATGGCCAAATGCTACTGAGCTGGAGCCCCCCCTTTTAGTCTGGTGAACATCCAAGTCATTGTCTTTGGGCTGGGAGATTTAGAGCAACAGAAACTGACCTTCAAAATGGCAGGCAAGTTTAGTGTGGAGAATGTGGATAATTTGGTGATTAAATTTACCATGCAAACCATGTTTGGTTATTTTCACATCCTAATACTTGTGTTCTCGTTAAAGCCTGGTGCTATAGCATAAAACGGAAAAATGAAAAAAATGGCCTAAAGAATTTCCATTTAAGGCCCTCCAGGTACTCACATTCACATGAAGCAAAATCATTTGATAATAACATGGTTCAACTGTGTTTACTACATTGGTTTTAGAGGATCTCGTTGTGGGGAATCGCTCTGAAAAGGCCCCCTTGCCTCTCCAGACCGCTTGTGACTATGCAAATTGATAATTGTAAATGTCACCCCTGCTATTAAGTCAGCTGCAAAACATTCTATTCAAGGTTGTGTTTTTTTGCAGTCTCTGAATTGGACAGCTGATGTGAAGCATGAGGCCATGTTAAAGCTTAGTCTCCTCACTACTTTGCTTGCAGAAATAGAGCTACCGTGAAATCACGTCTTAGAAGTGAATTAACCCTTGCAATGATGGTGGAAAAGCAGCATTTTTTGTCAGCTGCCTGAGTCTAAAGATGGTCCGTAGTGCTGTGGATTTCTGCACATTCACCAGAGGACTTTGGAAACGGGTAGTGTTTTGGATGTTAAGTGGAACGGAATTTTAAAGAATGGAAAGCAATAACTGCATAATTTGCATATCCATGCTCATTACTGAATAATTATGCCTTGAACTGAAGCAAGCCCTTGTCAATCATTCCGTATTTGCATATTTTGCATACATAAACCGGTATCCATTTACCGGTTTCATGAACGTGTGTCCTAGGACGTAGAGAGTGTCATTGGCAGGGTTATACAGCTCTTGATCATGTGAGCCACAGTATATGCAGACTTTTAGTCCAACAGATAGTAATTAGTCAGTTTCCCAGAAAAAATAAATCACTTTCCAAAATTTCATTTGATTAACACTGTCATTCACATTAAATTGACCATATATGGATGGCTTTGAAAATAGGAGAATTGTTGTAGCCCTTTTAGTCCTACTGTGAAGAAGTTTTTAATCCATATTAAAGCAACAGGAAGTGGAGTATGGTATTACATCCATTAGTTGAATCACAACAAGGCACCTCGCAAGACTGATAAATCTTTGTTATATACCTAACCAAGCACTGGATTTCCTTCATTCAGAAAGTAACTATACATGAATATTTGACTGATTAGCCCTACATTTATTGCGATCATTTTATTATGATCATTTTGAACCATACTGAAAAACTGTTATAATCACTAGACTTTTTAATCCCGATTTCTTGGTTTTTTTCACATTCACTTTTTTCAGGCAGCTTTGAGGCCTCGTTTCTGTAGAAATTTACCAACTCAGTAATCGAGTTGGAAATGTTTAGAGCGGAGGACTTGCAAATTGACACTGATGCATACTGTTGACATTGCCAATCAATCATCAGTAGGTATAGGGAATTCTGGGCTGTAAACAGAGCGTCGAAAGCTTATAGGTTATGATGATAGAGACTGTTTAAAAATGACCCTTCTAAATATATCTTGTAACTTAGATTAATATGCCACAAAATTATAAGATACAGAAAATGCAAGCGATATTCTGGAGGCAGATTGTTGTCAGCAGAGATTCGATCATAATAACATCGATTTCATAATAACACAGATGAACGTTCCATAACAGCTCTCTGACAATGCTCCACTAGGAGTGGCAATAGCCTTGTTAAGAGTTTCTCGTTTGACTCTCGTCAAATCAATCAACTTGAATTTCTGGCTGTATATATTTAACCTCTCTACCTGGGTTAATTTTCCATGATGCTTTTAGATCCATGCACAGCAAATTTAATCAAGGTTGAAGACTGAGGATCGTTGTTTACTCTTTAAGAAAATTACTTTTAGCATACGAATTTTAATGCATCCATAAATGAAATTTTAATTGAGCTTTAAATTTTTTTTCACATGATTGAAAGTCTTTCTGGCTGATATTTTAATAGAGGTTTGCTGTCATATGTCATATGTAAAATGAAAAGGCAGTCATGCATTGAACAGATTCTTGACTAGATTCCATTTAAAATTGCAGTGTATTTAAATATATCTCCTTATGGATATAGCAAAGAATGCAAATAATTTAAAAACTTGACTCACGTTTGATTTGCCCAGAACTGACATACAGATAAGTATTGAAAAGTGAAGCTATAATTTGAAAATTGCCATATTCGAGGTGCTTTTCACAAGAATAATTCCAGTATACACATCGCCATGCATTTTCCTACATGGATATCACATGACTTTTTCATAGCCCATATATTATATTATATTATATTATATTATATTATATAACCGTAGGTTTATCATTTCTCGTAAAGCTGTGGTCCCTTCAGAATTTCCATCTTTGCACTGTATTAAATAATAATTTACTTAAGAAGGCATGAAGAGCTTGTGATTATATTCGGAAAGGCCCCTCCAGCACTTTTAAACTCCATCTGTATCAGTCATGCCGTCATTCACATTTAATCTAAAGCCTTATCTTCCAGTGATTTAGAAATTGGTATGACTCAGATGCTAATTGCTATCATTTCAGACTTAAACCTTCACACATTACAATGCCTCAGATGATCTCATTTCTTTCTTTAAGACACTCCCAGATATGTAATATCATAGAGAAATAGACACAATTTATGCCAGGGCTCTGAATTGCGAGCATGATGGAATTTGTTGGCAGGTTGGAAAAAAGAACAAAATTGCTTTTCAGACCATGGGTGCTGTTCAACCTGGAGAGCCGTGTAATTGTGCATGATTTATCAGTACAGACGCTAAATTTCTACGTGTCAGGTTTTCATTTCAATTTCAAATAATAAGAAATTCCAGAACTATATTCTGTTACTCACCAGTTGATTATTTTACTCCTGCTTTTTCTCATCGTTCTGTGTTTTGGGGTAATATTTTCTGTTTACCATTGTTCATGGTGACTGTGGTTCTAAAAAACACTCACACCATCCCAGCTTGGTTTTTGAGCAACCTTAACTCAAAGTTATCTCTCCATGGTGAGATACAAGATCTCTCATACTTGATACTTGATCTGACATCAACAGCATTGGCTTCTTAACTGGCGCCAGCCATCAGAATACTTATAATGAATAAATCAATACTTTGGGTCGCTTCTGAACTTTTCGTGGATATAAGTCATCACTGGTAGTTACAGAGGCAGAAAATTGTACATCACCTTGACTTTGAACAATATTCATTTTGGTTTAGTTCTGTAATGAACACCACTTGGAACTAGGTGCAGACCGGAACTTTTATATTGCAAGCCAAAGAGATATCGTAGACTGGCAGGGTCATAACTGGGTGAGTCCAATTCTTAATTGAGTGCACACGCAAGAAGCTGAACACCGGACGAGACAATCAGAGGGGCAAACAGATCCAGATCGGCAGGCAGAATAGGAGTAGATGACTGACGTTCATTCGCAGGTAAGGCATATACTAAGAAAAAGCTGAGCGTGCTTGAGAAACGCGATACCTCAGAACTACCTAATCGGATGCAGCTGTGACAAGTCCCTTTCGTAAATTTATATGCTTTAAGATGTTCACGAAATGATATAAAGTACTGAAATGTTTTGCGATGCTTAGCAATTAAAAATACTGAAAAGTTTGTAACCTCACAGGATACTCAGCAAAATACATAACAATGACGTAATTACAAAAATGAAACTCCATTCGTCTACAGCAGTGGTCTTTCATCTTAAGGAAACAATTAGATCCCCAAGAGCCTTGGGTAAATCTCAAGAGCCTTCAGGCGCAATGGCCACCATCACTTAAAAGATGCACACATTTTAAGCAAATCTTACATGGAACTGATAAATCTTATAGTGAAATTGGTAGAAGTGTGTTGGAATTTGCATGCGTACGGATCAGAAAACCGTACCTTTTACTTTTTATTTTGTAATTGTGTTTCAAGCCACAAAGCTACCAGCTAAGAATAAAAATGTTCAGTTGTTGATGGTAAGATGAATCATGCCACGGCACTCCAGTGGTCTTCTCACTGACATCTTGCTGGTTTTAGAGTAACATTGTTAAACATCACCACGATTATAACAAGAAATCTGATTTGTTATTTTAGTATAACAATACAATTTTTGCTTAAGACTTTGTCAATGTACAGACCAATGGATCCTGGCAATTTGTATCCCAGGATCAAAACAGGTAAATACCACGGGTCTACAGAGTCTCACTTCTTAGCTGATCACTTGACGCAAAATCACTGAACTTTGCTCAGCGCGCAAAGAATTTGTTGCCAAGCATCAAACACTCAAGACATTCCTTTGTTTGGCATGTTAAGTAACCGTCGTGATCCAAATCCATTAGGATAAACAGTTTTTAACAAATCTTACTGACTTTAATTATGTTGAGCTGTAGGGGGAAAACTAATCTTCTATGAATAAAATTTTTGGAGGAATGCACTGGTGCAACAGTGCTGGGGCAACACGAGATCAACAGCACAGCGCATTGCATGTTGGGATACCGTGCACGGAGCCCACAGAAGAATCTCCTGCGATAATCACATTCCTGAAGGTGGCCCTCCCACCCCTGAGATATGGTGCTGAGCTGCTCAGTCAAGCTTCTGCTTGGAGAAGCTCTTTTTGTGCAATGAAACGTTAAGAACCCTTCAGGAAAATCCATTGCTGTGCAGCTCTCAGCACTGCCTCTCCTTCTCACAGCCCCCCAGCCTCGTGATCCCAGAGTGTCCCAGAACCCTGGCCCCCAAATCCCCATCCCTTGTGGCCTTCCTGTCCCCTTGAGTCCAGGTTTTGGCTTACTTCCTACCATGTAACCCTCTTTTGCCCTAACACTCTGCTGCTTGCCAGCTCTGTTTGACCTGTAACCGGCAGCCCTATTCCAGCAGTCAGCATCTTACCAAAATGTTGTCATTACTTTCTTTGCGTTTCATGCATCTAATTTTATCATGTAATTTATGTAGTTTTGTGTGTTGTAATTGATATTGGACTAAAATCCAATTGAGCACACAGAAATGTAATTTAAAAATGTAATGTAGGATACACAGTATGCCGAGAGCAATTAAGAGGCACTTCTGAGTTTATGCTCAGGAGGTCAGCGTGGTAAACATTTGTCATTCAATGCGTTTGACCCTCTGTAGTGTAAAGGACTATATAGATGGTTAGGGTTGGGCACAGCCAGCCAAAAGGCTAGTTTTCATTTTTACTTTTTCTATTTTTTATTTAATGGTACATTAAACATGGTTTACAGTCCTATGATTTGTCAAGCAAAGAGGTAAAAGGGGCATTTTGAGAATTTATTTAATGTAAATAAGTTCATGTAACTTTTGAATCTTGTTTGTACAGGCATCTTAATGGCATAATGGTATGCCCAATGGAACTCCCCGTATAGCAGATTGACTTGGTTTATTCCACCGTTGTTGTACAGGCCTTGATAGATACTATGTTATTTTTGTTATTGTGATATTTGTTCGTTTTATTTAACTATGCTGTCCGGCATCAATTACTGCAATATAAAATGGATGACACATACGGACTCCCCAAGCTCGTACACGCCCCCTTTAATCTGATCATCATAAGCCATGGTAGGTACAGAAGACCGCAGAAGTCCAGCCTTGCTAAAATGAAATACGACTTATGTGTTTCAAACAACTTACAAACATTACTCCCCCGGATATTAATGAGGTCCTTCATCGCTCTATTTTGCAATTTGTCTCGTCTAAATCCTTACATTTCATCAGGTATAAGCTATCATGAAGAGAATGAGAAACCATTTTTTCTTTGAAAATAGGTTTTAATTTCCTTAGTTTTACTTCTTAGCTGTTTCTAACTTAGTAGCATTTCTCAGTGTCATTGACATAACCGTAGGAACATTCAGTCTATGGCTTAACGTCAGGTCTTCGGCTGTTTGGAGCACACCATCTCTAGACATTCCTCTCTCTGCTCCTTCCTATAGAGTGAAGTAAATCCCAAGAAGGCTTGTAGCACAGCTAGTGATATCTCTACAGGGGGTTCCTGTAAGCACATTCAGCACCTCTCCACCCCACTCTCTAACAGAATCCCAAAATGCGTGGGACTGCGCCGCCTTACAGATTTGCCAGCATGTTTTGGAAATATTTCTGAAGTCTTATGTTGGCATATCTGTCAGTATCTTCCTTTGGAAATATTTCACGTTGTTGAAAAAGGCTTGAATTTTATTTGGGTCTCCCCAATCTAAATCCCACTCATCAACCCTCAATTCAATGAACTTATCGGAGGACGAGTTTTCTTTTAAACCGAATGTTATTCGCAATCACCCAGTACTGGATAAGCGGTTATGGAAGATGGGCTGATGGATATTTATTGATTTGTCATTTTAAATATGTTTGAAACATGCTCTCCCAGACAGTTTATTGTGGGTTCGTGAACCTGCAGCTCGCAATCCATAGATAGAACTGAGATCCTGTTGCCACCACTGATGTAGCTAGTCTTATTTTAGCAAAGAGTTGTGGGCTTGATGCAAGCCTCCAAATGGAATATCTTATGCGGGCCTGATTTTTAAGTGATGTATTTCAGTCTGACAGCCCTTATGGAGGAGGAACATCCAAACCTTGCCTTACGTCGCATCACCGTCCACTCAGTGCACATGGGTGTTGCCTACGCGTTTACATTGCGTTACAGCTAAGTATTGATTCTAGGTTTTTAATTATATCCCAATCATACCTGAATCGCTGACATTTTACCAGTTTTCAATAAGCCACTGGGGCATTTTTAAAGTAGGCCCGTTTTATTTACTCGGAATTAAAATACAGTTTAGAGTCTCTAGTTGGCAGTATTTTGAATGTAAAAACTTCAAATTAACGTTTACATATACAATTTCCCTCAGTTCACCTGTTTGTGTCTGTCTTTTATATTTTGACACATCAAGGTATCGTACGTTTTTGACAGAAAAAGTCATTGACACAAAGGGACCTGTGAAAAATTTGTTGTTCTCAAAAGTTGATTTCATCAGTTTTGCTAAATGGATTTTTTTAGAGGTTCACTCTTTCTCCCGCGCTCTCCTCCTTCTGGAGTTGAGTAGGAGTGCTGAGAGAAACGTACTGTATATTTCCCTGTTGCCTTATTATTATAAACGTTCTCCTTTGTGCATGGTAATAAGAAACGAAAAAGAGAGGGAGATGAAGAAAGGAATCTGCCAGCACACTGGTGTTGGTTGTATCTGAATTCAGATGACTGGTGCTTGTTTAGTTGTGGGATTAGAGGGGGCCAGACCTGCCTCTGTTGTTTCAGGTCCACGCTGAGCGTACCCCAGCTGGCTAATGAGGCTAATCCTGTGGTGGCACATTCCAAGTGCCCAATGGGGCCTGAGTGCACGGCTGGCTTTAAACTCCCCTCTCAGGCACTCAAGGGGAAAGTTGCTGGGCATCCAGTCATGAGTGAAGTTAGCCCAGGAGCTGGTCAAGCTGGTACCGGACATTTTAGTAATGGTACAGAGGATGCCTGTGCCATAGAATGAAAGGGTGAGGTATTGGTCCATACGGGCATCTTGTTCCACATTAATTAACAATGATATCGCGATTTTAAATACATAGTGAGAGTGTTTATTTATAGATGAGCCAAATATCTTAATTATCTTTTAACATAATTAAGATATTTAGATTTAAGCATAGCCCATGTGCAAAATGTGTTTTTAATATAGAATAATTCAGTCACATGACCAGCAGAATCTGACGATCATCCTAATGAGGTCAATATTTCATATAAATTGCATGTATACAACTGATGCTTATAATTCTGTTTGCTTAAAAAATGCGAACTAATGAAAACTTAATTTTTGAAATTCTTTCTTCCTCAGGTTTCCAGATCGCGCTCGTAAAATATTTCCGGATATTTTAATAATCAGTTTTTCATACAGCGTTTACAAACACCAGCTGATGCAATGCTGTTGCTGTCGGTATCAAATTCATTCGTTTAACGTCATAGTTGCGGCTTCTCTTGTGTTTGGAGAGCAGCATTTTTAAAATCTCTTAACTGATTAAAGTTTTATGTTATCATTTTAATTTTTTATTACGTTATGTTCACCACAAGTGCTGCAGCCATTATAAGTTTCTTGGCTGTTTCTCCCGTTGCGCATTGAATTATATAACTTAAGACTCCTGCTTTCTGTAAACGCAGTTCTTTGGCTGCTATATACTGCTATTTATGAATTTATTCTGGTATTTATATTGCTCCTTAATATTTACTGAGCGAAATGAAATGTGCCATTATTTAATGTGCCATAAACAAAGTCGCTTGGTCTTGGTCGCCCCGACAGGGTGGTACCCGATGCTTTTATATTAGGTTTTATAATATTGCGCCTTGTGTGCCATCGTTAATTTGCAGCATTTAACCGTAAAACCTTTAGTGAGTAAGTCAGTCACCGAGGGCCGCCGTGCTGCCCGTCTTTCCGTCGTCCGGAGGTGTGAGGAGGTGGCGGTCAGACAGCGGTCCATGATGCAGTACCGAGGATGAAGGACAACATCTGTTTAGAAGGGGCGCGCGACATCGTTACTTCACTCTGCGCGAGACTCTAAGTCCTTTAGAACACTCACGCGGAGGCTTTCAAACCTGCACAGTCCAGTGTCTTCTTTTCTCTTCTTTGACTGCTGGACGTGCTCATTTGCCAGGATTCTGTGTAAAACCCCCTCATTCACCTGCCTGGCACCGTTTTGGCAACTGTGTTTTGTATGTGGTCAATGCAAATTTGATCTTCATCTGCGGCATGGTAATGAACTTGGTAATCTCCTTCTTCTGTAGCTGAAGTACATGCCATTCTAGGCTGTTATATCTCATTACATGACAAAAACAAAAAAGCAACATATTTTAATGATGTTTTAACATGCATTTTGGTTATTCTGCTCATTCTTGCCTCCACTTTATTTCTGCGTTGTTGTGTTTGATCTGTGAACGCTGACCACGGCTGAACTACTTTCTGTGTGTGGATCGGTATACGAGTACTTGAACCCTAAGTAATGCTTGCATGGGCAGTGAGTCATGTTACAGTAGTTTGCAGTCTTTCATTTTGTGGAAGTAAGGTTTTTTCAAAGGACACCACAGCACGGGGTGAGTCACACTGGGGTGACAGTCAGGCTGCTTCAGGAGATGTAAGTGAGGGAAAGGCATTAAGGTCTGTTTGTGTTACACCATTGATTTCCACTTCTGAGTCTTCTGACATCTCGAGGGGGTTGTGTCGTTCATCTCTGTGGCTCATTTTCTTAAAAGGTTTAGCTTAAAAGCAGCACCTGGCTTTATTATAAACACGGGGAGATGTCTGATATCCCTTACATTTGCCAAACATTAAAGAGAATATGGAATTTCTCTCCAAGCGTCAATCCACTGGGGTGAATTCTAAATCTACAGGTAGCTGGGTGTCCATCTGTTCTCTCGCCTGAGCACCGGCTGCTTTGATAAAGGTTTGGGAATAAGATGCCCACAGTCAGTAGACCTGTAAACACTGCATTCATGACCAGTTTACAGAACCTGTATGTGCCTAATAACATTTTCCTGTGCAACATCTTCCAGATTTATTTTTTGTATTAATCAGAGCCAGGTGTGTTTGCTGTGTGTTTTTTTTTTTTTTTTTTATCTACATCTTTTTTCTGTTTTTACCATAGGGGCACTATTTTTAATATTCTCCTTGTTGTTGCTTAGCCAGAACATCTTTAATAAGGCTAAATTATTCAACGGTTTTCCCTCCTTCCCCTTCTGTTTCCAAAGGCTCAAAAGTCCTGGATAGAAAGAGCCTTCAGCAAGCGAGAATGTGTTCATGTAATTGTAAGCACAAAGGACCACCACAGGTAAGGAAATTGTTGTCCTCAAAACCACCAGACCAAATGTATTAGGAGTTTAATGTGTCCACGATACCCATGATGCCTTGCTCACAGATTGACGAATGGCGAAGTAGCTAGCTAAGCATATTGGTACAGGTTGTTATTTCTATTAACTGTTGACCTCGAATCACCATAGAAATCATGATGTCTGCTAAGAATGACATTGTACAAACAAGCAAGCCTATACCAGCAAGCAGAATCAGGGTAGGGTGATGCCAGTTTAATGAGGAAATACTCATAAAATATTCATTGTGAATCTCACTGCCACAATGCCACACTGTGATGGATTTAGTGAAATGTCATGTGTAATATAAAAGAGAGGCTTTCATTTGAGACTCATTATTACAGAGAAGTGCAAAAGCAGAATTGTTCAGTTACCACAGTTACACCTTCAAAGAGAACAATCAGCTGTAAACAAATGTGTCTTGGGCTGTGGTAGGTAATATTGTTTACAGCTGGACACTTGCTGGGTTATCTACATTATAGTTAAGGGTGCATTTTGAGAAACCATGTTTTATTAAATTGAATTGTATTTTTTATATCAAAGTATACAATAACTGATCAAAATTGAATCAACATAGCATAATTGTTTTGCTTTTGAAAACATGCATTGTGTGTCTGTAAATGCCGCAGTAGGTCTTATTCAGAGGCTTTTTGGTATCTCGATGTCACTTCCTGTTTAACAGGTTGATCTGCCACTGCCCGTTCTTATATAAGGGAACCCAACGTGCTGTTTCCTGCTTTTCCCAGGTGCTGCTGTGGCCGTCTGATTGGTCAGCACGTCGGTCTGCCTCCAAGCATCTCCTCCAGTCAGAATGACAAGAATGAGCGAAAGAATGACAGTCTGTTGGAGAAATGGTCTGTCAGCAAGCACACACAGATAAGCCCTACAGACGCCTTTGGAACCATTGAGTTTCAGGGTGGAGGGCACTCTAACAAAGCAATGGTGAGTGTACACCTCTTTGGCCCATGACACCTCCTCCACCTCCTCGGCCCATGACACCTCCAGCACCTCCTCAGCCCATGACACCTCCTGCACCTCCTCGACCCATGACATCTCCTCCACCTCCTCGGCCCATGACACTTCCTGCACCTCCTCGACCCATGACACCTGCTCCACCTCCTCGGCCCATGACACCTCCTGGGTGAATTAAGTTGTGATATTTCACAGAAACATGCCAGAATATTAAAGTCAATTTTGTTTTTTAGATGTAGCTGTACATATAATATAATTCTTTCTCAGATAAACACAGATTGCCGTTTTCCATCAAATTACATTGACATGTATATCCTGGGGTT
>JAACJT020000034.1:7890762-7908531 GCA_009936485.2 Gymnarchus niloticus
GGACTATGTAAAGCGCTTTGTGACCACGCTCCGTGTTAAAAGCGCTATATAAATAAAATTGAATTGAATTGAATTAAAATCCATCCCCGGTGCTTTTTTGTCTTGTATAGATGTTCTCCCCATGCACTGGGTACTCAAGTTCCCTCTCGCAGTTCAATGACATGGAGCTCAGTGGGACTGATGGTTCTAAAGCTCCCCTAGTGTAAGATTGCATGAATTAATGCTTCCCTGCAAGGTTTCCTTCCCCGGAATTACCCTGACCAGAACCATTTGTTTCCCAGCATGAGCTTCTGATTACTTTGACCCTAATTTGATGGCCTGTTGATATATTTTTTTTTAAATACTATTGACAGATTACTCAAGTGCTTGTTTCCCACGGTAGCCTCAGTGCCCATCAAACTGATGCCACTTCCTCTGGGGTAATGCTGACCATTACATTAGGTGGTGGCGTGTTTGTGTCCTGTTGCTGATACCGTTGAGGCCTGAACAGTGTTCTCACAAAGAGCCGCTCCAGGCGGCTGTTTAAACTGTAAACCTCAGTCTTCTTTTCCTGTTGACCATGTGGACCTGCTGAGAGGGAAATGAACACAGTGTGAAGTGTGGCTGTTCCCAAACGAGAATCAGGAAGAGGGTCATGCCACAGTGGCATGGGAGACGAGCGTTACAGGCTTTTTGTTCCCAAATGTTTTCTACTGGTCACCCACGTGAAAGTTCCCTCAGATTATGAAACAAGTTTGTGACATCCAACAGCAAGATGTTCACGTTTTATAAAAATAAAATCATGAACCCTTCTTCGTTCGAGTCTTTCCAATGTCAGTTAAAAACAGAAACGAGATGAATGTTTTACTGCAGCCCTCTACCAGACAAGCAATATGCAAGGTGGATAGATACAAATATTACGTATAAATATTAATCATTCATACGTATTATTTGAACGTGTGAGAAACTTTCTTTCTCGTGCTAGCTGGAGTACCTCGTACAACACCAAACACTTGGTGATCATGTGGCCAGTTTGAAGTGGGTTACGAAGCTGTTGTTTGTTGATGCCCGTAGGCATCTTGTTAACGGCAGATGTGAGATAGCATATATAAGTAATGGATAATTGGGTAAGTACAAATAATTCTTTAATGACTCCACTTTTAACGCACCTCTTGCCTAATCTTGAAAATTTAATTATGTTTGTGCTACTTTTCTGCATTCGCAACCATAATATAATGAACATATCAGATAAGAAAGACTTTTAATTAGTCTTGCAATGCTATTGTCTGTTTCCAAGGACAGATTTAGATAGTTTAAAATGGAAAATTTTTAAACACCGATGATCCAGCTTATTAAATATTCAGTGGATAACTTTTAATCCTCCAGTGTATATGATTCTGTCTGTTGCCTACATTAGTTTGACAGTTAGCAAGTAATAAAATATTATTCTGAGGAATGACTAGTCTGTACCTTGAATATAATCTCTCAAGATGCAGATGTTTTTATCAAATAGTTCATAATACTGTGCAAATTGCCACGATTGAACCAGCCGTTTTTTCTTGTATTTCCATGTAGACCTCAATTTTTAAATATGTGTCGCATTTTCCTATGAAATAGCCCCTGATAATTTAAATGTAGCAAGTGTCAGTTCTTAAAGAGGCTTCATAAAGAACTGTGACAGGCAGCAGGATGACCACCACAGCCTGGGGGACAAACATGCAGGACGTGTCGTCGCTGCATCTTTTATATAACCGGGTCGTTGGCGGGGAAGGAAAGCCCCACCCCTTACGTTCATATTTTACTTCTCACACAAGCCGAGTGGATTTGCATCATATCGACCCTTTGTTCTTTTAAAATATTGTGCTAATTATAATAATATATTACTGTAGTTTCCAGTTTCACTGAAGACATAAGTATCTATAAAATACCCACAAATAAAAAAAATATATGCAGTATATTATACGTACAGAACATTTGTTGCTCACTAATGACTGTAATTTTTTATTCTAATACAAAAGAATTAATGGAAAAAAATGACCTGGGATGTTTTGCTACAAGACACAGCAAAGGTCTACGACATGAACGAATCGATGAATACCTGAAATGAATGCCTCTTGACTATACAATATTGCTAAAAGCTGAGATATATAGTAACTTCTGGCTTGAAAGACACTCAAATTCTAGATACCTTCCAAATGAGGAAATTCTAAAATTCGAAATTACAGTAATAACACATGCATGGGCTGTTTTAAAATCTGCTGAGGTATCTCATTTTTCTTGTTTCTGTCGTGGGAGCATCCACCGCTCCCTGGAGATGTCAATAATTGATGACTGACGTGCTGTAGACCAGAAAGGACACTTGAATATGGCCACAATGCAGTATATTAAGTGTGCATAATAAATAGGGTGAATTTGGTACAATCAGTTTCAGTTACAACTGCTTTTCAGGGGGAAAAAAAAAAGCCGGAATTATGCAGGAGGAAATTTTTGACATAATTAGGCTGCGTGCCGAATTAGGTCGAACGCCCTACAGAATGGAATGCCATCAAGAGAGGCAAGCTGTGCCAAAAGCGGAAATTTCCTCCAATTAAATGAAGATGAATGGCCTTTCTTAGACCAACTAGGCCATGCAACACCTTCACAGATTTTAAGCTGCACGTATACAAATAAGTATCAGTTTAAAGACCAATCACTGACACCTTGATGACATTTCAAGAATGATGCTATAAGGTTAATGGCTAATCGTCTTGGACTGAAACAAGTGGAGTCGTGAAAAATGCTTTGGCGTCTAGTGAAGCAGACCATACGTTGTCAGAAAGTAATGCTGCTGGTATTTCTGCTCTGGCGGTTTTCATTTATTGTTTTTGGCTGGCCTGAGCTGCAATTAGAGCACAGGGTGAGCGACTGAAACAGTCCAATCAAATCTATTCTTTGGACGTTTATTAAATCACGTTTTCAAATACGAAGTGCCTGGAACAGTCAGCTCGCTGATGAGACTCCATCTGCTGATGGAGAAGAGGGTGGAGAGACCGTCCTAGTGCCATACTGTTATGTTGACTGCTCCATGCATCAAGTTGGGATACTGCAATCTACACACTAAGTTTACATGTGGGATGCTCCACCTCACTCCGACTGCATCGAAGGGTTGCTATTTGCTTGTCAGCTGGCTGTTTTACGAGACCAACGCCAACAAACACCCGAGTCCCCGGGGTGCTCTGTTTGCAGAGGTTTCACTTCGCCCAATTCTATTGTCAGAGAATTTGTGGTGAAAATAAGAAAATAAACATAAATCTTTGGAAAGACCTTGACTGGATACATAAGCATGTACCTCAGTCATTATTCACAGCTCCTATATTCAGTCACAAGTCTGAGAAACCATCAGCCTGGTCAATAAATTAGTTTACATTGTTATAAATTTACATCTGTAAGACTTTATCATTCTGTCAATCAAAAAAGAACTGTACATCCGGCCAATTCTTCTAACACAGATATTTACCCAAATCATAGTTAAATTCCAGCTGCTAATAAATGCTGGGCTTGAGTGGGACGTCACGCAAGTATCTCATAAAAAAGAGAATAAAACAGCTTAGTAATGCAGTTTCTGTTATTGTCAAATATCTGATATATATATATATATATATATATATGAGATACCAGACAGAAATGTAATTGCATTGTGGGGAATGGAATCACACTGGGTGCCTCTTCAGAGATGCCTCTTCATCAATCCACTTAGGGCAGTAGATTGCAGAGGTGCTAGAAGATCAGCAGGTTCTGCTGAGGGGATGGAGGGCTTACAGAGGAAAGGGGAACAAATCGGATTGCTGTGCGTATCCAGCCCATGAATGAGTACCCATTTGTCTGCATACGTTTCATGACACATGGACTCAGGAACAGCAAGGTGCCCTTGGAGAACAGTGCCATCAAAGGTGGTTTCAGGTCACTCTGTAGCACCTTTTCTTTTTGGTCTAAAATGCCGTAATGCACGTCCATTGGTGGGAGGGGTGAAGAATGTTGAGGAATGGCTTTGGACCTTCAAGTGATGTCAAAGATTTCACGTTGTGTGAAGCAGCTTCACGTAGTCCTGCCTGCCACCGATACATGAGCAGTCTCCATGGATGTTAATTTCGCTCACCTAAGCAGGGGTATCTCTGCATCGCTAACGAAAAACACACTGGTAGGCAGTTTCTAAAGGAGATGCAGTTAACATCACAAATAAGGCCAGCAACACTGGATTAAATGGAATCTTAAATCATATATGTAATTTCATAGTTAATGCTCCTATCTACTGCAGATTACAATTCTTATCAGTGCATACAGCCAACATTCATCTTGAACTTAGTCCTCTACTCGATTGGGCCTCTTCTGGCACAGTCATCTGGTTTTACCTCAGTATCTCCTTTCATAACTCAGTTCTCGTAACTGCTTCACCCCTGCACTATGTGATGTCCATGGTGTAATATAGATTTCCATGGGGAATGATTCAATGTATGGATATCATTATCAATGATTATTTGTTTAAATTATATATCTGTATTTAACACAGGAGTGAGGTTCCTGCACAGGAAAACAAAATTTCAGAGTGCAAAATTTAGTCAGTGTTTTGTCAGTTCCCAATGGTGAGTCTGTATGAGACAGGGTTTTCCCCAGCCATTATAAAGCTGATGGGACCACTATGAAATCACCACTACCGCTGAAAAGACTGAGATTTAGGTCGCCTGTTACTCCCTTAAATGCTGGGTGATGCAGAGGAAGCAGAGGCTAGCAGATCACTTGATGGACTGTTCCAGTGAAGGTTATGTGTTCAACCACATCATGTTCAGCCAGGCTCTGCAAAGTACTAAACAACCAGATATTAGAGTCAATATGGGTATCCCTGTGGTATGATGATGATGATGACAGGTATCCCTGTGGTGTGATGATGATGTCAAATATCCCTGTGGTATGATGATGATGATGATGACAGGCATCCCTGTGGTATGATGATGATGATGACAGGTATCCCTGTGATATGATGATGATGACAGGTATCCCTGTGGTATGATGATGATGTCAAATATCCCTGTGGTATGATGATGATGATGTCAAATATCCCTGTGGTATGATGATGATGACAGGTATCCCTGTGGTATGATGACAGATATCCCTGTGGTATGATGATGATGATGATGTCAAATATCCCTGTGGTATGATGATGATGATGACAGGTATCCCTGTGGTATGATGACAGATATCCCTGTGGTATGATGATGATGACGATGATGACAGGTATCCCTGTGGTATGATGATGATGATGATGATGATGATGATGAAAGGTATCCCTGTGGTATGATGATGGTGATGAAAATGACAGGCATCCCTGTGGTGCTGTCAGAAAATATACATGTATATCAAACTGGAAGGGAAGCTTTTAGTCACCCATTAAGTCTTGCTAATTTTAGCAGGGAGGAAACAAACACTGTGAAAGAACTGAATGTATAGACCAGTGTGACCAGCAAGGGCTCCCTTTCCAGCTGGTTTTACATGCAGTCCAAAATGACTATTTTCAGAGGATTAAAGACATTTGAATAACAATTGCATCCGTGCAAAGTTGAAATGCAGAAATTTCACAAAATCACATGCTATTCACTGGTGGAGAGGAACAAAAAACTTCTCAGCAAGGAGAGAAAAACCTCTGGAGGACCAAAGTCAACTGGCCACCCACCTGCTTGGGTCACCCCCTTAGGCATGCTACCACCTACTAAAATTTTTAATCAAAAAAAACCCATAATTACTGTCCTGATATCAATTGTTGTCTTTAATCCTCCAGACATGGTTACTTGTGCATTGGTAATTTTGAGTATTATTGCTTCGTAACTGAGGACAAACATTCTGGGAATTTCCAGGAGGTCTGATGCCTTTTTGCATTCCGGCCTGACAAAAATTTTCAGCGAGAAGCATGGAAAAACCGTTATTGTAACCGTCATTGAGAACAACATTTCACCAACAACAAGCTTTGTAGAATTGTACTGTGTGAAATTTCAGCATGCATGTCACACACACGTCACTTCTACAACATCTTCTGATTTGTTAAAAGACACACAAAAAAAAAAATAAAAAATGAAATGCAAACCCCCCCCCCCAAAAAAAACAGCTTGTAGCACCCCTGAATGTGAATATCGCAAATATCAATGCGCTTGAAAATGCCGTTTTGTGAGGCTGCTAATTTAATTTTCAATTCCAATTAATACTATGAGTAAATGAGCTTCCATGTGTCTTAATTAAACGCACATCAACAAGGCTCAAATCTACATTTTCCCCTCTGTGTCCGGTATTAAAGCCAGTCGTGGTGCTATTTTTCTGAAGAAATATTCACACTTATAATTGTTATATAATCATTTCGCGTCACGTTTTTCATTACAAGCGTTCTCTCAGTGAAATGTAGTAAAAGCAGGTGCCTCCTCCGGTAACCGTGAACAAGTTAGGCTCGGCAATACAGCCGATGTGAGCTGCAGGCTCCCCGCCGACAGCGGCAGCCATGAGGTGTTGGGAGAGAGGGACTGCGGCAGCCTTTCAGTCAGTCGCTTTCTGTGCAGCGTGACTGTGGCTGTCATACAGGTCTGGCTAGCTAAAGGAGCTTATGGAGTTCTTCTCTACTGTGTTACCGTTGAACACCTGTGCGGCTCTCAAGCAAGGTCCGATCATTGAAAGAAGCGTGCGAGTGATCCCCCGAGCTCGCTCGCGCGCGCACGAGCGCATGCACACGCAGCCCGATAGTTGCCGAGGTCAATGCACGTGCGTTGATGAATTCATACGAATTTCACATATAGATCTATCTTTACTTAAGAAGGGGGATAATTGATGTGGTGTATGGGAAAAGGGAATTACCTTCGTTCCTCCATTAGACAGAAATACGAACTAACCACTTATGGTATATAGAAATAAATGTATGTGGATAGTTTCCTATTAGCTCTCCTACAGGAGATTATCTCCTGTAACAAAAAGCAACATGGTGGAAAGTCATGGCTTTGAAGTGAATTTTATCCGATATTATGTGTATGACTTCATAGCTCTGTTCTTAGTATGTCTGTTACTATTCTTGTAATTTCTAATATGATTATGTAATAATAATCATCTGGCTCCTTTGGGGAAGATGTAAGTTCTATGACTGCTTATAGCTATGAACCAACACTGTTTTATGGGTTGTCCTTTTCTAAAATTTCTAAGTATGTTGAAATGCAGTGCTGAAGTGAATGGTACAATCTCTTTGTGAAAACCAGATAACGGTGTTTCGAATGGGCTCTGAGGGACATCAGGACATCGACCTGGCCATCCTTACAGCCCTTTTGAAAGGTAATGAATTCCAGTCAGACATAGTCTGCCCCGAGGACTGTGTTTTGGATACTGTCTCTTGGTCGGTCGATGTGTGTTGTGCTTATGACCTTTGAGATTCTTCCATTGATGAGTTTTAAATATTTCATGTCAAGCGGGGTGCTTCTGTCCAAGCCAGAAAAAGCTGTTCTTCATTTTACGAGATGCTTAATACCACCCTCCACCTCCTTCTCTGTCTCTTTCCCAATGTATGGCAAAATACATAAAAAAGATATTTGCTCCTGTGTCTCATGTTCCTTTTCTCTGTTTCTCACTTCCTATCTTACAACAATAAAAATCCCCTGGCACCTCGCAGTACGTTGAACAGGGAAACGTGAATGGTGTAGGACCCTTTGCCGTGACCTATAATTTGTTCCAGTCAATCCTAATGAGAGGTAGAGAGCCTTCTTGACATCTGCTTTGGGGTACAGGTGTACAATGAGAACCTTCCAGCATTGTGTCTATTCTAGATATGTTTATAGTTGCTAATGACTCCTCCCCATATTTACACTAACCTGGCTCCCTTTGGACTCCACAGGGGTGTGTGCTCAGGATGAGTCAGCTGACTTCAGGGTCATCTTTAAATAGGGGGAAAAGGAGCATTTGTGAAGCAGCGCCCGCTGTCTGTCAGGAAGAGGGATTTCTGTTTTTTTGACGGGCCGTTAGGAATTGCCAATCAGTCACCCATCCAAGCTTTCAGAGTCCACTTAAGCAACTTATTGTGACAGTTCAAGGACACCTCCATTGGTTAAAAAAGAATTATGAAAATTAACAGATCGGATCGTGTTTTAAGTGTAACAATTTATTTAGAGGCAACGCAGCAAATGTGTTAATGTGTCACCATGGTTGTTTGGTTGTGTCCTGTATGTAAATTAACACTACACAATCATTCATATTATGTGCGATTCCACATTCAGGGGTATCAGAATTGTTTAGAAATCTGTTCAAATAAGACCTGTCGCTGCAGCATAGAGAACCCAAAGGCTGGTCATGGCTGTAATTTATGTAATTTATATTTATAAGAGGTTGAATGTGTGAGAAAAGTGTCTAATAAATAGTTCATTAAGTGCACTTTATTATGCTTTCAGTTTTGTATTATAGGAGGGTGTATGACTCTTTAATTGTTAAGCTGTGCCAACGAGATAGCTCGACATGAGCAGTCTCATAAAACGAGCCCCATGAAATCATTTGAATGTGAGATTTTAAATGATGTTCAGCTGTTCACGTTTTAAGTACCCTTTTAGGAGATTGTAAATTCCAGTGAACTAGCATTATTGGCTATCTATTATTGGGCTCAGCCCTGATAGTGGATAGTCCTGTTATTGAATATTGCTCTTCTCTTGCTACCATTCACCACTATGTACATGCAGTTATGTGCGTACTGTAAATATAACTTAATATGATTTTTTTTTTTTTTTTTACCAGGGGCCAATGCATCAGCTCCTGACCAGTTAAGTTTGGCCTTAGCATGGAACAGGGTGGACATTGCCAGAAGTCAGATCTTCATTTATGGGCAGCAGTGGCCGGTAATATAGCGTGTTACATTCTGCACTGTACACATTGCTGTATGATACACACGTAAAAGGTGGCATGACCTTTTTGTGTGAAAAACCATCAATTACAATCCAATGTACTGTGTGTTGGTAATTAAATGAAAATACTTCAAAATGAGAATTAAGACACTTCTGATATACATAGATATCTATCGTATACAGTATATGATGTGGTTTTGACTATGTATAGCATGTATGCACTTCATCTGTACATTATATAATTACAAACATGACATATAGCCCCTGAATACTTCCTAATGACTACTTCCTGTCCCCATGAATTCCGATAAATGCTGATGATTTAGTAACTCAGCCAGATTGACTCACCATATGTGCCTCACCCAGCCGATAATCGTGCCACACTCCATTACATCCTGTAATGCTGTTAAGCCATTAACAAGGGCCATTTGAGGAAGCAGAATACCATTACTAATCCTGTGGGTAAAATCAGTTTGCTCCAGCCACATGTGGCTGGTGAAGAGGTACATATTGTTTTTATGAAGGTGGAGGTCTAATGGAAGAGCTGTAATGGTTGTCTCTCATCTGCAGGTGGGCTCTCTGGAACAATCCATGCTGGATGCCCTGGTGCTGGACAGAGTGGACTTTGTGAAGCTGCTGATTGAGAATGGAGTCAGCATGCACCGCTTCCTGACTCTTTCTAGACTAGAGGAGCTCTACAACACGGTAGGACATTTCTTACGGTGACTCCTTCCTGCCCTCCCCTGATTCAGTTCAGTTGGGCGTGTTCTAAAAGGTGCCCGGGGTTCATTACCAAGCTGTAAGCGGCAGGTAGGAGCGGAATGGTTGCTTGGTGTTCAGTGATAAACAGCTGAGACACGACACGAGTCGTTACGTTGCGTTTGTTTAAATGGACTTTTTTTCCAGCACAGAACTGTGCAATGTTCTACTCATCAGGGGTATGAAATATGAAGAGTGTGGTGAGGAGCACCTGGCTCAGTTGAATTCTCCTCACTGTAACATGCATGAGAGTCACAACCATGATGCTTGTCTAAACATCCATAATCCAGAAGTTTACAGGATAACTAATGTTCCTCACCATACAAGCGAAACTACAGTCATTTTTCATGTTACTGAACTCCTTGTTAGTTACATTCATGGATTCATATTTAAAATATTAACATTTTATGTCAATAGTTAAATCCTGGTCTTTACTGAAATGAAGTAAGTCTACATGAAAGAATAAGTGAAAATACATTATAGTGTTTGAAGACATTTTTGCCTACTGTAAAGTGTTACATCAGTTTTTAGTGACTAGGTCTTCTGAATAAATTTGGTTGTTCTCTGATGTGTACCTCTGAGCATAGGGAGATAAATCTCATTGATGTCTCCTTATGCAAATATTTTCCTTTGTTTACCAGTTTGTCTTTTTCATGCCTTAACCACTGTCTGTTCATTCTTTGTTCTCCCTCAGTTACCTCTTGTAGGCCAAGAACAAACGCACAGAGCAATATCCATAATGCCAGCTTCACTAAGCCTCATTAGACATCACATGGCACATTTAACCTATGCCCCTATATTTCCAGTGGCAGAGCTTCATTCAACAACCCAATGAAATCACAAGCTTCTGTAGGTTTTCCCTTTTTGAAACAATTTCTTTCTTCTTCATCAGAGACACGGACCATCAAATACACTATACCATCTGGTCAGAGATGTCAAAAAGGTAGAGTTGTTTTCTTCTCTGAATTATGTACCAGTAAGTTTTCAGTTCATTGCTTTTGTGTGGCAAATCTCTGGTTGCTACACTATATGTCATGTTTATCTCCTTTGGATGAAACTGTCTTCCATATTGTTGCCAAAACTGCTTGAAAATTGATTGTTTGAAGCTGATTGTTTGAAAAATATTACACTTTCTTGTATATTCTTTACTATAAGTTAAATATAACGTCAGCTTGATATATTTCCTTCTTTTAGCAAAACCCTGCATTTCCAACGCTGAATTTAGGGTATAGTCTTCATGAACACTGATTATGGGCCAGTTTCAAACCTGCCACACAAAGTCTGAAAAGAGCATCTGGAAATAGCTGTTTTCTGTCTGGCATGGAGCTATTAAGATGGTATTACTTTGTCCAGACTGTGTGTAGTACCTCTGATAATGAAGATCCAGTTCTGAATGGTCTGTGTGTGGGCTGATCAACAATGGCAGATATGTACAAATACGGAAGGGCTTGTGTTCGTATCGAATCACACCATTTGTTTCTTGCGGTTTTGTTGTGTTTAGTCATACCTGCTGAATTCCCAGTGTAATAAGTAATCTCCTTGCCTAAAATGTGAATGAAGGTTTATGCAAGCCAGTGAGCAGAATTTTACAGGGCAGCAGATGAATATACAGGCAAAGGAAGATGGGTCTTAAGAGCTGATACAGCAGCCAAGTATATTTCTCCATTTTACTTGCATACTGTCCCGTAGTGATGGGACAAATGAGGCTTCAAAACCCGTGGCTCCCATCCACCACAGGTTTTGAAGCTTCATTTGGCACCAGCATTAATTGGTTAGCTCAGGATACTCCCACCCACCACAGGTTTTGAAGCTTCATTTGGCACCAGCATTAATTGGTTAGCTCAGGATACTCCCACCCACCACAGGTTTTGAAGCTTCATTTGGCACCAGCATTAATTGGTTAGCTCAGGATACTCCCACCCACCACACGTTTTGAAGCTTCATTTGGCACCAGCATTAATTGGTTAGCTCAGGATACTCCCACCCACCACAGGTTTTGAAGCCTCATTTGTCCCATCATTACTGTCCAGTACCCAGGAACTCTCCCTGCTGGTGTTTTTAGGGCTTCCCATGCTTTGTCATGTCCTCACCATCCTCGACCTGCACCTCGGCCCCCAGGGTCACCCCCCTCATTCGTGGCTGCTTCAGGATCATGCATCGCCAGCAGCTTCAGCTCTGTGTTTTGCTCCTTCAATGCTGAATTGTGGGGGCGTGAAAGCGGCTTGCTGGGGTGTCGTTGTTTTGCTATCCTCTTGTGCTGCCTGCCTTAGCTGCAATGTACGTACTGTAGTAACAGCAAGTGCTTTCTAAAAGCTCCTTTTACTGGTATTTTTGTGGTGCCTGGATGTTTCCGCACTGCTGCACAGTAGCGTAGTGATTGAGGGAGCGATCACGGCATTCTATACTCCCTTGCAACAAGGTATTTTTAAGTGAAAAGGGTTACATAATCTTTGAATGACATTTGAACAATATTCCTTAAAAGATTATTTCTTAGCATATGCTGTGCAAGTCGAAAATCATTTAAGTAGCATGGGCATCTATGCACACACACACGCACTCATTAGTCTGCTGTGCGTAAAAGACTAAAGCTGTGGAGTCACAAGTGGCTTTTCTCAAATGAATCTGCTGTTAATAAGGTCTTCCTTCTCATCTGCTGTTTCAGACTAACATGATTAAGGGGCAGGTTAAATATAAATATTTTTGAGCATTAAATCATTATACAAACGATCCCAGGTTATGTAAAGGATCGGGCACAACAGGCACCCCAGTGACAGGTATGATGGTCCTTAATACCCACGTTGTCATTTCTTCAGTGCATCTCAACTGATGTTCGTTTTCTCTAAGCGACAGACTCCTGAGTTGGAAAAATCCCTTTAGCTGTGCACCATGTTATTCCGGGCTTCTAAGCACTGAAATCCTGAAAAGTCTTATCCTAAAATGGAAAGACAAATGTTTCATGAGGCTATGAGAAATCTCTAAGAATGATTGTAACGTTGTCTTACTTGTGGTGGAATCTTTAAGGGATCTCTGCATCTTCGTTTCTTTCCAACACCATGTCTTGTTCCTCACTGACCTTGTGTGTTCTTTCCAAGCAAGAATATCCAGGGTTCAGTTGGATCTATTTCAAGGTGAATCACCTAATAACATATTTTTTTTCAGTTTAGCTAATTTTGTTCTACATTTGATCAATTTTTTTTTCTCTCATCTCTGGACATAAATGTTTGTTACTCTTGCAAGTCCAATGTATTTGAATGAATTCTTGGTTTCCAGGGCAACCTGCCACCAGACTATCGAATCAGTTTGATTGACATCGGCCTGGTGATTGAGTACTTGATGGGCGGAGCCTACCGCTGCAATTACACCAGGAAAAGGTTTCGAACCCTTTATCACAATCTCTTCGGCCCTAAGAGAGTGAGTGGGTTATGGCTTCTTTTCTAAAGCAGTCAAATTCTAGGTTGCTTCCTCAGATATTAATGTCCCTGATGTGTAAAATCTTAATCTCAATTAAACCTGTGATTTCAGAATTTAACCTACGGTAACTCAAGTTTTTTCAAATTAACTTTATGTCAAAACCAGAGCTGAAGCACAAAAACCAGTCCAGACTTTAAATACTGAGATCTACACAAAGTACAATAACTTAATTAAATTGAAATATGATTACATTACTACATCTTGTGCAAAAATGTTAGTTTGTCACAATATAATTTCAGTATATTTCATTTAAACCAAAATTATTTCAAAGTCAAAACAAAATAAGTCCAGATATGATCTGCTGCATTAATGAATAAGTGACTATGATTGGTTGCCATTACATTACATTTTTTTCTAGACGGATCTGTGCCATGCTCTACTAGCTAACAAAATTATGTTGGTAGTGGTTTTAATATGCATTTTAAGCTGCAAAATTTATTTTGCTGTTGGGTTCTCTGTTCATGTAGGAGAGTGAGGCTCTAACTTATCTGACATAATTCAGACAAAGAAAGACTAAGGATATACCATCTAATCCTGCATGCACACACATACACACACCAGCACAACCCGAAAAAGACCCAAGACAGTCGGCTCACAAGTAGCAATTCTGTCATTTAGCTTTAATCCTGCAGGCAGTGTGTAGCTTGGCAGGCTTAGGCTCTGCAGCTATAGCCATAAGGTTGTGGGTTTGAATCCCTTGGCTAGCAGAGTAATGATCACTGCTGGGTCCTTGAAGAAGTCCCTCAATCCCAGCTGCTGCAAGTCCCTTATATGCTATTTTGGACAAAGACATCTGCTGAAAAATGTTCTTATTTATCCCTTTTAAAGGATTGTCAGTTGTTTGCTATCAGGATATACTATTTTAATCTGTCCCTTGATGTATATTGTTTAAATTCTTACCTTTTTTTCTGACTTCATACCTTTTCTTTCTTTGATAGCCCAAAGCCCTAAAGCTCTTAGGAATGGAGGTAGGTAATGAGTAAATTAACTTAACTTCAGATTTTACCCGCAACCTTCAGAATAGCAGGATGTGAGACAGCAAATATATTTTGTGCTGCACCTTAGCCACCGTGATATGAAAATCCTTCTCAATTTGGAGAAAAGGCTCGTCATTTCAGATTTTACAAGACTAATGCAAAACTGTGCTGGTTCCACAGAAGGGACGGTAATATTATTGCATGCCGGCATGCAATAATTAGGATGCTGGTAAGAAATGAATGGTTCATATTGTGGTTTCCATTCTGTGGATTTTCAACACAAATTGCTTCAGTGAGCTGCCTGCAGTTTATATTGAAAGCTACTCTTGGTAACGGGTTAAAAGAATGCTCTCTCTACTCCTAACGTCTTGGAGAAATGCCTTCTCAAAGCTTTAATAATTCTGTGTGTAATTCTTTTGCTTTTGCTAACGGCATCCATATCAAGTTATACAAATGATACATGCGACTTTTCCCCTATGAGGACGTTGACTTTTTTTTTTATCCTTGGAGCAGCATTGCGGATGCTGTAAACACAGCGTTATGTCACCTTGTGTCTGTGTTGTGATTTCTATGGGAAGTCACTGGAGTGTGTCCTGTATTCATGCTGCAACGCATCTTTATTTTTTCAATGCTCAATACTCACGCCTGCCAAAAGCAGCCACACTTGGCTTCTCAGATTATTAAAGCTGCACTGTGCAATTGTGAAGCTGGCATTGAAAGAAAACATTTCTGTTAGGGTTTCAGATGTATGTTTTAGTCTGTTGGGCAGCCTTTGCTATGGAAAAGGGGAAGTCTACATTAGGGGGTTTTTAACTTTTTACTCCGAGGACCCAGAAAACAAACTTGCCACCATGCTGGGACCCAAGAAGAGAATGAACTGTTATGGCCGCAGTTTACCGGGAGACATAAACACATCGATGCAGAGCAGCACGCAACATTAACTCCATGACAACAGTGCAATACACAATCATGCGGTGATCCATTACAAACATGATCGAGACCCAAAGTTTAGGAAACGCCGGACGAGATAATCAAAATCATCAAATGGAGCAAGCATTCCCTAAAAAATAACAGAGGCTATGCAATATATGCCCAGATTGAAAATGAGTTATTTGCTGGAATTTTTGAACTGAGTGACATTTTAATCCTCATGCTAGTCATAAAACGATGAGAAAGTTGTTTTAATATTTATTAAATGGAAATTTCCTGTATAAATGCAGAAAACAATGCCATTTACCCCTCCTTGCCAATGCCTTATCTACTTCTCTTTGCCCTAGGATGACATGCCAATCAGGAGAGGCCGTCAGAAGACCACGAGGAAGAGAGAAGAGGAAGTGGATATTGATCTGGATGACCCAGAGATCAATCACTTCCCCTTCCCCTTCCATGAGCTGATGGTGTGGGCAGTACTGTTGAAGCGCCAGAAGATGGCACTGTTTTTTTGGCAGCATGGGGAGGAGGCTATGGCCAAAGCACTAGTTGCCTGTAAGCTCTGCAAGGCTATGGCACACGAAGCTTCGGAGAACGATATGGTGGACGACATTTCACAGGAGCTCAACCGCAACTCCAGGTGGAGCCCTGTTTCCCACAACACACTAGATACTTAAAAATAATGTTCCCACTACACAGTGTGACAGGTTGTCCAAATCAACTAATTACGATCATTATTACTGACACAGAGTTTTGGTTTTGGAGACATGTTTGAAAATAAGAGAACCGTCTCAACATGGGTCATACTGATCGATAGCATGAAGATTCTGAGCTGCAACCCTTTATAGGAGTACCTAGGTGCCCATTTCAGGCCATAAGCTCCTTGTTGTGTACATGCTATAAATGTGAGGTTTCATTTTTCTCCTAGTAAGAATACCCAGACTCTTCTTCCCGGTGTCCAAAAGACCCCTTCCTCACCATAATGCTTTAAGTTGAATTCTGCTTTATTCTCTTGCTTTTAGGTGCCCTGCTATTTTTGGGTTAATCTCATTCCCGTCCCTCCCCTTGAATGCTAAACGGCCATCCCCAGTGGAACACTCCTGTCATATGAATCATTTTGACGATATTCCCTTAAGATAGCATTTCACTGTTTCCCACTGTTTCTTGGATTCTGGGTTTTGGTCTTCCTCTGTTGGGATTTTAGTGATGAGAGTAGGCTGGGGATTCCTTTTCACACAAACAGGCATTGTATACACATTTACGCCTTCCATTTTAGGGCTGCGGTACTTCAAGAAAAGCTCTTGCTCTCCCAGTCAACCCAGTTTGGTACTCTACTAACAATACAAGGAATCGTTTCAGTTACACTTAACACTTAACTGCAATGCAGTTTTTATTCCTGAAGAATACCATAATTCCTGTCCACAGCTCATTTGATTTTAAGGTTCATCGACAGTACCTGGCTGCATATTGCTTCACAGTGTAACGTCATTCCTTTCACTGTTTTGTTGTCTGTATGTCTGTGCGTCTGCATATGGTTCTCCAGGGAATTCGGCCAGCTGGCTGTGGAGCTCCTTGACCAGTCCTACAAGCAGGATGAGCAGATGGCCATGAAGCTACTCACTTATGAGCTGAAGAACTGGAGCAACGCCACCTGCCTGCAGCTGGCCGTCGCTGCCAAGCACCGAGACTTCATTGCGCATACATGCAGCCAGATGCTACTGACGGACATGTGGATGGGTCGGCTGCGTATGCGTAAGAACTCTGGGCTGAAAGTAAGTTTTCCCCATGTTATTTCCTCCGGGGAAGCATTCATAATTGCCCAGCTGGGAGTCAAAGGTCAACTTCAGGAGTGTCATGCAAAGTCAGTAATAGGAAGTCAATAAATAAGGCTGCATTGCTCATTCCACACCGATGAGCCAGCTCGTCACAGTTTGATCTCTACTAATTGATTAATTCCTTCTAAAGGACAGTAGCAGTTGTGACCTTCTAGAACTGTGACATGGAGTATCAATTTCTCGGGTTGCCATGGTGAATGTGCGGAAAGCAGACAACGGAGAGAGGGTGTCTGTGTATGTGTGATCAGCTCATAACTCAGGAGACCAGACTGAACTACAATGAAAAATAACCCATGGTGCTTTGACTTCAAAAATCATGGAAGATGGTACTGAAAACATTATTGAAGCAATTCACTCTCAGTATTCCCTGCCTGGAAAATAGCTGTGAACTGAAAATAACCATAATTTTTATAAAGAGATTTCATCGAGCAGATCACTTTTCTGCTTCTCAAATGTGTTTGGACACGAACGGTTACAGACAGAAAATCTACACGACGAACCTTGGTCTTCTGTTGATTCCTAAACAAACGTACCTTGGCAGAATTTGTGTTCTTTTGTCAGTGGAACAAAGAAAGTATGTATTGTGCATTGAACAGAGGAAAATTCCATGATGTTGATCCTGAACATTCCTCTGTCCTTCTGTGAACATTTTCCTTTTGAACGTAAATTACAATGAGCGCAATTAACCTTCAGACTGAATTGACTCACCTGGCTTTCCATATGATAGACGTGTGACCATACGGAATGTCACATCCAAAATGTAACTGCGAATACAAATCATGAGTGAGTTCTTTGCCTTTTCATCTTTTCAAGCTACGAGGACGAATTCCCAATCATGGCTGGCAGCTAGCAAAGCCAGACATACAGTATTGTGCAAAAGTCTTAGGCACACAAAGAAGCCATTTGAGGCCATTTATCTGGGCAGAAAGTGTACAT
>JAACJT020000034.1:7914010-7950332 GCA_009936485.2 Gymnarchus niloticus
GCCTTTTTTTTTTTTCTTTTTTTTTTTTTTTTTTTTTTTGTTTTTTTTCAATTTTTTAAAAAAAAAAACCAAAAAAAAAAAAAAGATTGTCCCTCCCGCACAATTTTCCCGCCCCCCCCCCCCCCCCCAAGGCAAACACCCAGCTTCCCCCCCCACAAACAGTGGCACATACATACACAAATAAATATCGCAGAGGGGAACTAACAAGATCTACAGGAGGAAAATGATGATTATCTTTAATCACTGACCTTCCTCCGTTTGGCGGGACCACATTATCCCAAACCTTCATTTCTTATAAAATATCTATCACACACAATGCAGGAGTGATGAGATAGACTAGGGGCTTCCATCAGAGCAGAATTCCAATGGCCTCATTACTTGTCACAGCACATTGTGACTGGAAATTGCTTCTTTCAGGTTTTGTTTGCTCGGGCAATTACAATAATTTCTCTGCTTGACACGTTGTTTGCACAGATGCAGAGCATTAATAAACATGAGCGCTAATCTGAATTATTGAACCGCCCACCACAACTCCGACTGTGGATTCAAGACCCTGAGTCTCAAGGGGTGGCTGGCCGGAAGGATGGGACAGGCGCGAAACACGACATGGTGGGACCTCAGCATGGATCTTTCAGAGAAGCAGCTGCAGCAGGAGGCAGCCTGTGGAGATTATCGCAGAAATTTACCCAGAAGTCTCCCAAACCTGTGAGAGAATCATTCAGCTTCAGAAGGGTCAGTCTGGGAACACAGGGTCAGAGTAACACTTCCACATGATCACTTAAGAGCATTTTTTTTATTTAGGTTTATAAGCTTCCAGAACCACCCTGTAATTCTCCAAGCTCTCAGTATACAAAACCGTAAAGGAAAATTTGATATTTTCATCATGTTTGTGCTCCAAAACTATAAAGACAGAGTATCATTGACAGTTACACACACCAGACAAGACATATGACATAGAACAGTTCCATTAATACCACCCAAACCAGTCAAGAGGCCCCCCAAAAAAAATGAAAAAAAAAAATCTGAGAGAGAACAACCATCAATGCTGGTGAGTATTGGGAATATCTACAAGAGGAATGCAGGAGAAGCAATTTTTTGTCTTTTTTTCAGAAGTCTAAGATGTTCAAAAGGCATAACAGAGGGAGGGCCAGCTATTCTGGAGAATCAAAAAGATTCTCGAGACTTTGATCACCAACGTCTTACTCCATGCAAAATTACTGCGTGAGAGCCTCCAACTTCAGGACGTGCAAGCGAAACGGAAATGTATAATAACAGACAAAACCAGACAGAAAATGAAAGGAGTCTTTTGTACGTTCTTTGATTACAGCGGAGCTTTGTGACTGTTGAGCAGGTAGCTTGTGTTTGAACGTGGAGAGAGGAAACGTAAGTGCAAGGACCCAAAGATCCCCTGATCCTCGGAGATGCTCAGGTGAGTATATGGGTTGGGGGGAAGGCCAGTAGTAGACGGAGTCCGTAGAACTCTTTTTTATCTATTTTTATTTATTTTTCTTGCAAGTGGAGAGATTTGCTATGATGTCAGCCCGCAGTGGGTGAGGAGCTACTGCACTGACAAAAAGAAGCATTTAAGCAGTGATACCAAACCGTACATAAAACCCAGCAAACTGACTCAAAATTAGGAAATTGAATAGACTTTATCTTGTCCTTGGATGTAATACGGCACCTCTGCACACTAAGTGTCCCCCGGAAAGGGGCATAGCAGTGAGCGCACAGCAGTGCGTCTTGGGAATGCCAGTTAAACGCAAGCCGCCACGGAGGACAAGATGGAATTAGCCTGAGCCTGCAATCTAACAGCTGTATGATGCACCACTGCAGTCATTTCACCCCGTGCCACCCATCTGTACTGTTATTTACACAGGCTGAAAAGCAACATGTGTCTGGAATTTCAGAGAGATAAGACCAGCTAAACATTAATTACGCCGCGTCTTATCAAAACATCGAATTATATTTTATTAGCAACAAAAGCACTCGGAGACATCTCCCCATCCAGCAGTTTAATGAATTCCACTTCAGCTGCGGAGATGAGCGAGCAGGCGTCTGGGATGAGGAGGAGCCTTTTCTCTCAGGACACAATCACAGGTGGTTAAGGAGCAGGCTTCAAGGACATGCCGAGTTAAGTCCTGAACGGATATACCTATTGTTGAGCGCCATACACTAGTTCTGCCGCCCAAAAGCTGGAACACTGGCAGTAGTTTCTTCTTTCGTGCTGCCTCTCGATGCCTAGTTCGGCGGATCTCAGCACTTTAAACAATTTAACCAGTCTCCCAGTTTAGGTTACAAAACAATAGCCATGTGATTCCACTAGCAGACCTACTGGTGATTGGCTGTAAATTGATGTTAATTGGTCCATCCCAAGTCAGGATTACTGGTTCCGATTAGGATTTCCATTGGGGGGGGAGGGGGTTCAGCACAAGCATGATGACCCATCTCCACCTCGACTTAGAAACAGTTCTTCCACACAAAGGTGCCGTTAATCAAACGGCAGCTCCCGGGAACCCGCCCCCCCGTTCCCCCCCCCCCCCCCCCACCCCCCCCGGGGGGCTCCCCCCCCCCCCCCCCCCCCCTCCACATCACCCTCAGGGTCTTCCACAGTCAGTGTAACAGGCTGGGACATATCTTGTACACTTTATCAGGCACTCCACTGGGCCCAGGGACTGAAATGGCTCTGGCGGTCTTGACACCCTTTTGTATGTGTTTCAAATTGGGCTCCTTGCTGTTAAAGTCAGCTGCGGGTCCCACTGTTTCAATCAGGCCTTTACACTCCCCTAGAGTTCACCTCCCTCACTGCATCACTAAGTGTTCTGGAGATGATGGGCTACCTCCTGGTATATTGGAAGAACAGGAAACCTGGCGTAGAACCCTGTTGTTAGAATTGGTGAATAGAACATCTGAAAGAAATGATCAAAAGCTGTGGTGTGAACGTAATGTGTATCTAAAACATACCGCAGATTGCTCTGTTTAACGGACATTTAACAATATCAGTCAGCCCTGCCCCCCAATGAGTCTATTAAATTGAGGGTTTATTATACGTGTATTTTAACATTATTCTTAAAAATATTTTAATGCTGTGTTATTTTTCATTGATTAATATTCTTTTCTAGCTTGGACAGTCACCAAAATCCCATGGGTTTTTAATTCATCGAGGTCAAAAAGATTGAAATGTGTGGTGGAGATTCGCTAAAACTAGTTGGCGTATAATCGTGGCACAAGGTCTTGAAGTGTAAATAAATAGCATCACTTTTTCATGAGCGCTACACGTAAACATCTAATGCTTAATCGTTTGCTGCGTGTTGCATCAGCCTTAATGGTCACTCAGCATGACAGTGATCTGGTTGGCTTTTTTTCTTCCTTGATCCAATCGAATTACAGCATAGCCCTCCAGGAATTTCAGCGCCTGAGCTTTTAAATATTCTCTATGCCCAGAAGTTGCAAAAGTGCTGCATATTGTAATGTACCCACTGAATGAGTACCACATGCCTGTATGCATCTAGTATTTTAACCCAGTGATCTCATTCCTTTCAACACTTAGCTCTGCAAAGAAGGAGTCATTTGGGCAATGTGGCAGTCATTAAAAGCACAAAGCCTGTCTTTATTGACTAAAAAGAGTCAGACTCAGTATGAATTCCGACTATTAACTTGCTGAGTTGAGCAAAGCTGATCATTGCAGTACAATTTATTTATTTTCCTGGAGTGTGTTGTGAATATCCATCGCCAAGATTTAATTTTTCACTCATGAAATGTAGGGGATGTGATGAATTCATTCCATTGCAAATTGGACTTACTGTTTTTTATTGACATTGCAGAGCTGAGAAGTGTGAGTGCATGTCCTCACACGAACCTTGCCTGATAATTGAATGAATGCAAAGCCTGTCTGAAAGAATTGACATTTTTCATGCGGACGTTTTCATGTAACATCAACTGATTTTCAGTGCAATGAAAATCAGTTAATGCTACGTACAGAATTTCGATGCGACCATCTTTTCAAGGAAACCTAATTTTTTTTATGCTTCTTTTCTTCCTCTTTCCTTCCTCTTCCTGTCAACGTAAGGCCATGTTAGGAAAAGTAACTGCAGAAACATCGCGGAAGAAAGATGTGGAAGAAGTCCAGAACAGACATCGACTGATACCATTTGGCCGAAAGATCTATGAGTTCTACAATGCCCCGATTGTCAAGTTCTGGTTCCACACTGTGAGTAATTCTGCTTTATGCTCTATGCTTTTTAAAATAAGATCAAATAGCATTATGGTTGTCTTTGATTTCTCATTTTATATGCACCAGAAGGTTCTAAGCTGTGTTAACAATTGCGTGTCCCTCCACATTAGTTGGCACCCTTGGTAAATAAAAGCAAAATGGGCTGTGAATAGCCATCTTTATTGTTTATGCTCTTAATCTTAGCCATCTATTACAATGGGAAAGACCTGAAAACATAGTCATGGATCAACTGATGTGCAGCAAAAGGTTGTTGAACTGCATCAATAAATGTTTGTATTTAAAAAATTGAATGAAACGTGAAGAAGAGAAAGAATAAAGATATTTTTTGCACAGCCCATTTTGCTTTTATTTACCAAGGGTGCCACTAACTGTGGCGATCACTGCATGCTTGGGAAAAGGTCTGCGGTTGGATCCGCATAACCGTTGGTTCTTCGTATTTCGTATTTCGTTTTTCGATGTTATCTTTATTTCATATCCACAAATCTCAATGGGCCCTGTGTATCTCGGTGATGGAGTTGCAATGGTAAACAATTCATACCTGTTTTCATTGCTTCCCACAACATAATCCCTATGTGAACTATATATAATATCTTAGACACTGTTTAAACTGTGGGCTAAAACAGGGCTAAACACCTTGATGTCAAAATATGCCTCCTGGTAAGGACTGAAAAACACACTGCTGCTTGGTTCACTACACTGCAGTGATGGAAGAAATATTAACCCCTTTTTGAAAGATTCAGCCACACCGAAGAGCCTAACGTGATATTTTTATAAACAAAAAACTGTGTAAAGTTTTGGCCTACCCTTTTCCCAGGTGCAATATAACAGGAAAAATAATCACATACCAAGTGTACGTGCTGTGCATGCTATTTCTCAGTGACACTCAAGTTTGACCCTCTGAGGGACTCTGCAGTGCATTTCTAAAGTCTGGGTGTCATCAGTTACAATCGTGGCTGCCTCTGCACTTCAGATGGCCTACGTCGGGTACTTGATGCTCTTCAACTACATCGTGCTGGTCAAGATGGACCTGTGGCCATCCCCTCAGGAATGGATTGTCATTGCCTACATTTTCACCAACGGCATCGAGAAGATGAGAGAGGTGAGTCTTCAAGTGTGATAGACAAAGCATGGAGCTGAGTCACAAATGTCACGTTTCAGCAGGAGAGAACTCCTGTAGAAATGGTCTTTAATTTTGATTCCTCACAACTATTATTTTAAGCAGAAACCCATTGCTAAATGCTCATATAGCCTCAGTTTTCTAAATGCTTCTTAAGCACATGTATAATGTAAACATGAATGGTATAAAAGAATACTATTTCTTTTATCACGATCATCTACCGTTCCATAAACAGATTTATACTGCCCCCTGCAGATATAACTGGGGTACTTCTGCTCTTTGTACCTTTCCTCACAATGAAATTATGTGAATATACACTTCCTATTTACAGAATCCCCCCCCCAAATCGGATGAAGCTCAGTGCTTCCCCGTTTTTTTGTTTTTTTTTTAATTTCTCAAAACATCGGGAGATCATGGTACTAATGGCTTTTATACAGATTTCTGAAAGTCTTTTAAAATTGTTGTAGAGACAATGTTTTACAAAGGCTGTGAATTGCTTTTAATTTTAGGTTATAAAAACAATTTTAACAGAAAGAGTGCAACAGTGACACAGCTATATATAAATGTTATCTGAAATCACAGTCGATGTCTCTTTTAACAAACATATGCAGCAAAATCAATGAAAACAATATGTTTGTCTCAAGCAATCTCTCTGCTCCCATTTTGACTAGTAGTCAATGTGGTGCAATCGTATTTTAACATGGAATATTAGTTTAACTTGTCCCTATTTAATGATAGGAAAAAAAAAATCTAGATACACTATGAGATAACCTTTGAATCCCAAGCAGAAGAAAACATCACTGACAAAGTTCCAGCTTTAATTGCTTCCGCTCTGTGCCCCCACCTCCCAGATCCTAATGTCAGAACCTGGGAAGCTCTTGCAGAAGGTGAAAGTGTGGTTGCAGGAGTACTGGAACATCACTGACTTCATGGCCATCCTGATTTTTTCTGTGGGCATGGTTCTCCGCCTTCAAGACCCGCCGTTCATGAGTTACGGCCGGGTCATTTATTGTGTCAACATCATCTATTGGTACATCCGCTTGCTGGATATTTTTGGGGTCAACAAGTACCTCGGCCCCTATGTCATGATGATAGGCAAAATGGTAAGTGGCAAACGGGCTTTTATGTAGGACATAGATCTGCCAGGTGTGATTTTTAATAGTCGATATGCCAGATTTCACAAAGTTCTTTAGCTCTAACCAAGCGTAGAATGGGGTAGTTCTTCATTGGATTTATCCCCTGTCTCCTTGCCATTGTAATCAATTCCACCGTAAGTGTAATAGTAAACAATCTAATGAAACACACCTGTGCGTGCACTAAGATGCAGAAAGTGGTCCCCCTCTCGAGCTCTCTTCTCCTGCATAACTTTGCATGGTGCAGGAGACTTAGCATAATCAGAGACATCTAACAAACTGCATAAATCGGGCAGATGCTGATGGAGATGCTAGCTGACAACCTGATGTCATTGCGGGTGTCATTGAACAAAGCCTGAGCTGAGAACAAGTGATTTTATTGGCTTATCCGGATAGTAACTCTTGTGTATTTTCCATGGTGGTACAGTTTGAAGGTTGAGCTATCATCTTGTTGGACTGACAGTTGACAAAATACATAGATAATATGTTTGTTCTCTGTTTCCTACATCACAAACCTCTCCTTTGCCCTTGTAGATGATCGACATGATGTACTTTGTCATCATCATGCTGGTGGTGCTGATGAGTTTCGGGGTGGCACGGCAGGCCATTTTGAACCCCAACGAGGACCCGTCCTGGATGCTGGCACGCAACATCTTCTTCATGCCCTACTGGATGATTTATGGAGAGGTGTTCGCCGATCAGATCGACCGTAAGATGATCGCCAAAGTGTTAGTCCGTGGGGCTTAATGGTCCTAGATGGTTGCCGTAGCTGAAGCAGTGGCAGATTTTGACCTCTTCCTGAAAAAGCTATGGTACAATCCCAAGTTACATCCTGCATGAAATATAGTTATCTGCAGGCCTAGTGTTTCTGCATAAACACTAGAAGGACTCCCTATTAGAATGTTTCACTTATATTATCATTTAAAAGAAAAGGGCATCTGCTTAAGTGTAGCTAGATCAATGTAGGATGTGTGTTTTGTGTATGTGTTGTGTTGTTTTGGGGTTTGTGTTTGGGAAGAGGATGCCCAAAAAGAGAACTGAAATAATGTTGTCGTTTTTTGTTTCAGATATGAATAGTAGGAAGCCACAGCACAGGCTGAATGAAAAATTCTGGCTGGTTGACAATAACGTTCGAACCCACGGAACGTGGCGTAACAACGGTCCATACAGCAGAGCAGATATTGAACCATGTCATTCCACTACCATTGTCATCAAAACATTCCTGTATGACTCTGTAGAGAGTTACGATCCATACGAGACGCATAGTAGCCAGTGGTGGTTGTTTAATTTTTGATTTTGCTTTGTTTCTGTCAAGAAATTGTGCTTCAGCTTTGCATTACTTTGAAATTTTCTGATCACTCATTCAAATTTCCTTGGGAAAGCTATTTTGAGATTCTGGCCTATGGGAAATACTCAGTATTAAAGTCACTGTCACCGCGGTCAGCCAACTCATTTAGTTAAAGTAGAAATGTTGAATAGTGCATGACATCACTTCTCTCTTGCCACATGACAACCACCCCATCCATGGCAATGTGGAGAAACAAGGCATTGGGACTCATTATACCCAACGTGCCTCTGGATCTCCTCATCATGAGAGTTTTTTCACTTGGTTCAGTTGTCAGAGTCTTTTGATTGATCATTTTTATTCCAAAGGCAAATATGGCCAACGGGAACACTTGTTTCAGTTCTCTGCTTTTGGGCTTCCGTGTGTGTTTCATTGCCAGATTTTACTACTGTTTATATCCAAATCCTTCAATGCTGGAATGTTATCCTTTCACAAACCACAGCAACTGAACCATTCCAGATCGAAAAAACGAATGATGTATTTTCAATACATTTATTTACATTTTGTATGCAAAATACCAATATTATCGACAAGATTATTTTTTATGCATACTGCAACAATATATTTTAAACATGTGTTTAAATATATTGTCAATGCAAAGTTATTTACATATACTAAAATACATTTTGGTATACATTTCAGTACACAATTTTTTTCCATTTTTGACAAGCAAAATGTGCGGTTTTATAAACTAAAGAGCTCTCCCCCGTTTCTCTGTTTAATGGACAGCTCCATGTGGACAGAATGTCACAAATGAAGATGGCGCTGTTGTGACTCTCCCTCCCTGCAAGACTGGAGCTTGGATCGTGCCAGCAATCATGGCCTGCTACCTTTTAGTTGCAAACATCCTTTTGGTCAACCTCCTGATAGCCGTCTTTAAGTACGCCAAGAGCTATTTTTACCTGTAATGATCTAGAGCTATAAAAAGTTTGCTTCTAATCTCATAATACTTCTACATAATGATTTGATTTGCACAAGATGATGCACGTACTGTCTGTTTTGTTTTGTCAGCCTTCAATGAACTCATTATGCTTTTTTTGTTTGGCATGTCGAAACGCCGAAAAGCTAGTTGAGACCGAAACAGTTCACGATTGCTTTAGTTATACATGTATAAAAGGTGGTAGGGATGTTTGCATAAAATTAATGGCCCTAACATCCCTGCCTTAACCTAGCTTATGTCTCTTTATATTTACGTATTTCGTTTTTCTCTGCAGTAACACCTTCTTTGAGGTGAAGTCCATCTCAAACCAGGTCTGGAAGTTCCAGCGATACCAGCTAATCATGACATTCCACGAGAGGCCTGTTCTCCCGCCGCCCCTCATAATCTTCAGTCATATGACCATGGTCCTAAAACACCTGTGCTGTCGCTGGCGGAAGCACGATGATGACGAGCACGACTATGGGCTCAGTGAGTGATTACGGTGCCACCAACGGACCTTGAAAGTGTGACCTAATAACCCAGTGAACACGATGTCAAAATAAAACGATTTAACCCTCATTCAACGCACCTCTAGGCAATACATGACAAAACATTTGTGTTGTTCTGCAAGCCTAGTGGAGTCCAAAATATCATTCCATCTTATCCCACAGAGCTTTTCATCACGGAAGACGAGCTGAAGAAGTTGCATGACTTTGAGGAGCAGTGCATCGAAGAGTACTTCAGAGAAAAAGAGGATCGCTTTAACTCTTCCAACGACGAGCGGATCCGAGTTACATCTGAGAGGTTGGATTCCTAGCAGCTATCATGATTTGATTTTGCTGCAATCGGCATAGCCAAGAGCTATGAAAGATGTCTCTTATTTAAATCTACATTGGCACAATAAGTTAAGACACAAAGAAATTCCTTTTAATGTTTTTATCGAAGAGAACAGCATGTTCAGTTTAATGAATGATATATGTGAGAAGAAAGAGTTCTTAAAAATGTATTTTAAAACCCGTTTTGATGTAGGCCTAGATGCAGATGTAGGGCGTGCCCCTATTTACTTCCTGGTCATGGCCCTATTACTTCCTGCTCATGCCAATATTTACTTTCTTGCTGGCCCTTTCTTTTGTCAGTCATTCTCCCATTTTTTAAATGAGTGCAGAAATGAGTACAACTGTTGCATTGTAATTAGCTCTAGAGAAGCAAACTTTCTACCTTTTGTTTGTTTGGTATCAGGGTGGAGAACATGGCGATGCGTCTGGAGGAAGTGAATGAACGAGAGCATTTCATGAAGGCCTCTCTCCAGACTGTGGACATCCGCCTCGCTCAGATGGAGGAGATGATCGGCCGGATGGCTTTGGCACTGGAGCGAGTTACAGGGGTGGAGCGCGGTGAAGTCAACAAGGCCCGATCGCGCACGTCTTCAGACTGCACTGACATGGCCTACATCCTGAGGCAGAGCAGCTTTAACAGCCAAGAGGGTAATGCCTATCGCATACAGGAAGCCCTGGAGCAGACCGGAGACGAGTCTATCTCCCCTACCTCGCCTACCATCTTGGCACCACGTGCCAGGAGCCATTCCTTCTATGTGGGGGGTTCACGGGACAGGGCCGGAGCCGACAGGATTGAAGGTTTCTTCAAAGAGCATGCTTTAAGCCTGCACCGTGCCAACAGCTCACAGTCCATGGCTTCTGCTGCCGCTAAAGAGCTCAAGCCCATCCCGCTGAACACGCTATCTGTCTCCCAGCAGCACCGCCCATCCTCATGCATCGACATCCTTGTGTCGGCATCGGATGAGGCACACGCTCCAACGGCCGACGTCGACCCTCTGAGGTTGCTGTCCCTCCCCGGAGAGTCTTCCCTCCACTCGGAAATCATGAAAGCGGTTCAGGCCGGAGACTCCTACAGCGGATCCGGCCTGGGAGTGGGTCCCGGGGGAGACCGGCTATCAGAGGGTACGGCCGTATTTGAGGACAGCGCCGCTGTCGACCTCTCACTGTGCTCCAGCCACCTGCTCCCTGAGAGTTTGACGCCTTGGGACCTGGATCCCCCAGCAACCCTAGAGCGCTCCAAGAGCAGCCGGTATCTGTCGGCCGCTGGCCCACTCTTCCTGGACGACCCGCCCCTGGTTAAGTCGCACAGCCTGATGTTCACACCGCGCGGCTACTACGGTGGGCTGGGCGTGCAGGTGAAGGCTGCCGAATACACCAGCATCACCGACTGCATCGACACGCGTTGTGTCTCAACTTCGCACGCCCAGCCAGAGCGCTCCGAGTCACCCAGCGCCTGCTTCTTCGACAAGCCCCAAGACATGGGTACCTCGCACCCTGAGCGGGAGGCTGAGCTGAGCCACGCTGAGTCTGACCCAGAGGACAGCGAATTGTTGGGTGAGCCCCGTAGAGCAACGGTGGCAGCCGTGACGGGCTACCAAAGCGGGACGGGCACCTTTGGGTCCTTCTGCGCACCCCTCTCTCGGCTGGAGAGGGCCAACAGCTGCTCATCTGAGGACTCGCATACAGCCAACACCCACGCCCACAAGTCCTTCTCCATCAGCGAGAAGATGGACAGGCAGAGGTCCTCACGGAGCCCTTTCCAGAGAAGCAAGTCCACCACCAAGCCAGATGGTAAGACAGATAGTCTCGCCATGAAGAAGATGACTAAGACCTCTGCCTTCCGTAGTTTTGATAGCAGACAGAACTACACATAAAGGATCTCCCACCAAATGTCCTGCCAAGGGACCATACAGTTATTTCTGGTAATGATTAAGTTAATCACTCCACATCGACCTCTTTCTGTTTCGTTTATGGTTCTTGATATAAAACTATTTGAATCTTCACAGATCTTCCGATCAGTCCACCTCTTAAAATTGCAACAAATTATGTACATAGGGTATTGCCTGGTGCCAAGGGGCCATCACCAAACCAAAAAAAGGAATAATTATAATCAGGAGCTGAAAATTAGGGAGCCTGTCAATGTCAGCTTACATGGGGACAATCAGTGTGGACCGAATCAAGACACACATACTGAGGTGATTTTGCATTAAAGGAAAATACTCTAGTCTTTTTTTAACAGAGTATTCTTATATCTGGATTCAACTGCCTCCATTTTCTTCTTTCATCTAGATGAGAAAAACATTATCTTGGGGGATAAAAGAGAATTAGTTACATTGCAGAGTTGTCATAACCTTAAAATTCCATATGTGTCCAATTTACTGATTGAAACAGACACTGGAATTTTGATTATTTATTCGTACTGTTATGCCCCAGCAGACAATATGCATTTATACTGACATACACACTGCAGAAAAATAATAAAAGCTTTTAGCGCCCTCTAGGCGGTAGGAAAGATGGAATCAGACATTTTCACTTTGCATTAAGATACAACCGTTTTGTGTTTTATGCAGTACATGTCACCATTGTCCGGTTAACTGGATGGGAGGAGAAGACAGATTAGAGCACAAACTGTTCCGATTACATGATTTATATTCAAAGGAAAAATAAGAATTAAAGCAAACACTCGAAAGATGCCTAGAATGTGAACCAAAAGAGGGTATTGATGCCAAAGACTTATAAAAGCATTTCTGTGTGATTTTTGAGCTGGTTAAATATCCATAACCACACAAATTCAAGTAGAAAGCAACTTCAAAGGAGTCACTTGACTTCTAAGAGCTATGGCAAGATTTATTTATTAATTTTCCGATTTTCCTCTTTTAAAATGCAACTTTATTATATTGCAATAAGGAGGTATATGTTAATGAATTTTGGCTCAAGAGGGGCATTCATTTTTTTCGCCGTCGATTCACTGATATTCACTTGTACCACTGTTTACAGCATTATCATTTTGCAAAGTTGGGGTATGTATGCTGTGAAATTAGGACCGCATTTTCCTTAAAGGGATCACCATCCACGGCTTTGGCTTAAGTGGAACAATTATTAAAGGTATATCTTTATATTAGGATATTTTAGAAGTGATGTGAATGATAGAGGTACATTTTGTTAAGAAATGTATCCCAATGCCATTTTACGCTAAGGGTATTGTTGGTCTCTGTGATTTTAATTATTGTAATAATAATAAAATGGTGAAAAAGGGAAAGCATTTGGTTGAATGTCCCAAACACGTACTAGTCAGACTGTAAGGGTCTTCAGCTGGGTGTGTGCTTGGTGTGTCCGCTGAAACATTTATGTTTCATGCATTGCTTTGATATCATGGCTATTTAAAAGTTCAGCTGCTTATACTAGTGGGTATAGACAGTTATTATGATGGCTATAGATGTTTATTACTGCGGCAGTGTTGACTGTAAGGTTTCTCCTCGAATTTAAAGAGATAAGTATAGTTCATTTTTGGCAAAAAGATTGATATCTTACTCCGCTCAGTACATCTAACTTCATATTGCGAACTATACAACTGGCAATATTATTTTGAGTTAAACGCATATACTATTGCCATATAGTTATTATTTGAAATGTGTTTTGATTTCAAAGTTCTAATATGGCACTGTGGTCCACCTGAAGTATACACAGTTTTGAAACAGTTTCATGTATTCTTATAGATGTTGTAATCATGTTGGAATTAATCTTAAATCTCTATATTAGTGATAAATGATTTGGCGGCACTAAAATGTTAATACAATGGACCATTGAAAATAGTACGCAAAAAGCACTTCTAGTATTCATTTGAGCTGTGGATCTTATCTCTAGTTGAGTTTTCTAGTCAATATCTGTGTACAAATGTCTGTGACAGATACTATTTTCTTGCATGCAAATGTTGATAATAATCAATAGCTACCAAGAAAACCCCTGAGAAGAAATGATTGAATCATACCAGGAAATCATGTAACCATCATCGGCGTTGCCATCATCATCATCATCACCTTCCCTACAGTTTTCCTGAAGAGGGTCACAGTGGCAGTAGGCCAAGCAGGTGTGACCATACATCTCTTTCCATTGCCACAGACTCCAACTTCCTCTGGGGCATCTCCAGATGTTCCCAAGCCAGCTGGGAGACATAATCCCTCCAGTATATCCCGAGTGTTCCCCAGGCCCTCTGTCCAGGGGGACGTGCCTTGCCAGGCTCCCCTGGGAGACATCCAGGTGGCATACATACGAGATACCCGAGAACCCTGAGCTGTCTCCTCTCAATCGGATGGAGCAGCAACCCTATTTTGAAGTCCCTCCAAGTCTCCAAACTCCTTACCCTGTCATGGACAGTGAGTTCAGCAACCCTGTGGAGAAACCTTATTTCAGTAGCTTATAATCGTGACTTTGTTCCTTTGGTCATTACCCAAAGCTGACCACTGATTAGATCTTTATTATGAGTTTATGGAGTTTACTTGAACCTCCATCCATCCATCCATCCATCCATCCATCTTTCGGCCACATTTCCTAAACAGGGTTGCAAAGTTCAAGTATATGACATATAAATAATCACTGAGGCCATATTTAATAAATGAATGACAGCTATGCAAAAGAGAACGCATAAGCTACCACCAGTAATTACAATCAATGAATTTGTATGTCCTGATGAAGTGAGTTGCTTGGAAAGGATTGACTTAACGGTTCATTCTGCCATTGCCTTCAAAATGAAAAAGAAAATTAATCATTAAGGTAAAAGTTACCCCAAAAATTGTCGTTTCAGTTATTAAACATTGGTATAGTCACCTTACACCTTCTTCTCTCTGACTCCCCGTCTAGAACAGAATAAAGATTGAGTGAAGTGTTTGGTTCCACGAAATGTGCAATGTTTTCACCGCTAGGCATTTAGTGGTGTGATTTGGTGAATAGACAAATACATCAAGCCGTTAAGGCAGATGTTAAACCTGTTGGCTAACGACCACCCGAGAGTCCATCATTGACCCTGCAGTGTATATTCATTTATCACAGTACTATTCTTCCAGACGTTTACATCCAAACGAAACTGTCAGAAGTGTTGTTTTGTTGCCATTTTTATTTATGTTCAGTCAACATAAAATGTCTCACAGATAATTCAAATGTTATAACCTGCTTAGAACTTCACTTTGCTAACTTCATGAGCAAAACTCGTACTGATTGCATCAAATGAAATTTTCACTGTTTAGCAAAAACTGTAAAAATTAAATGACTCCAGTGAAAATCTAGGTTATGATCTAGGTTAATCTGATACCACCACAAAAATATGTTATTGTTTTTAAATCGATACAGGAATATGGATTCTGGAAACGAAAGGCTAATTATAAAATAACTGACTCTTAAGTCTGGGTCGGTTTGTAGTGATGACTTATTGCAGGACTCATAGTGATACTTGATTTTCTAGAGAAGTTATTTAGTCACTAAACTAAATATTTAATCTTCAGCTGTTAACGTGTAGTCAATTCCACCTATGCTCCGACATAAATTATTACACAAGCACTTGCTATGCAAGCTACTGTATATGTAGAGATACGCAGGTGAATTATGGAGGTCATGCACTTTAAAACACGAAATGCTTTAAAATATGCACATTTTAAAATTCAGGCTCGTTTAGTGACATTGCGAGCAGCGACTGTCCGCAGTTTGTGTATGTGGCGTGTGGCTATGAAGGTTAGGAGCCAGCTGTTTCAAATGCTAAGGTTTTGCTGCGGGTACAGTGTGAGGTTACGGTTTGATTGTTTTGTTTTGTTTTAATATTTTAATAAACTATAAGCTTTATTTACCAAAAAGACTTCTATAATGCGCTATCTGGCCATGTGAACTTTATTAATCTTCTTTCCAAACATCAGTTTGCTCAGTTGAAATCAAGTTTGAAATATTCAGTAGGCTCATTGAAATTGGATAGGCTTATTGTGCTCATTGCTGTCCTCTTGGCCCAGTAATGGTCCAATATGCTGGGCTTGCAGGCAACATGTTCTTTAGTACTGACCCAACTCGTCTTTATCCTGTCACTTTACCTGACGTACAGCTGATGTAAACACGAACCAAACCGTTTCTGAACACTAGAGGGCAGTGAAGTAAAACCACACCCGTCGTTGTCTCGTTTGGCGATTTACTTAATTTAAAATGCTCACATAGAAAAACATCCAGCTGCTTTTAAATTCGTAATTTCGTAATATCCTGAAACTTTTGTAAATATTTGCTTAACATCTACTTAATCTTGTCAAAAGGTTGTCAAACTGAAATAAATCACTAATGGAAACATTTATTTTGGGACAAAATGTTATTGACTGAATTCTGTGTTTCAGATCCCTTTACTTGAAGGTACTCTTTATCCGAGGCATACATCATTTTTTCTATCTATTGTTTAATTTATGCCTGGAATGTTTCCGTGAGAACAGTTTTGTTTTATGAAATACTTGTTTGATTACCCATTTTTCTGGAAGGGTCCATTAAAATTTAAACATTTATATTTTATTCAATATGTTATTTTATTCAAATGCCACTATTGTAATCATTATTTAGGAAGGAACGTATCATGGTCAATATTAGTATTTAAAGATATATTCATGTATAATACAATCTATTGTAAAGATGTACATTTGAATCACACTAAATATTTATTATATTTCCTTACAAATATGTGAAGACTACAGTGAATAGATAGCTGAACTGAGTGATCTGTCTAATCCTATTACCAATGCATTACTGTGGAATGGCATTGTTGGCTTTTATTCTGATGTACACAGTTTCATCTGATACCAGCTATGAGGGACTTTTATTTAGTGCTCATTTAGTGTGCTGATCTGCCATGTTTGTATACACTGACATGTGGAGGAAAGAAGGTATTGGCCTAGACGACAGAAAAGTACGACACTGGCCCAAAGGCTTAGTCTTTAAATTGTGCACTTTAGCAAAATGACACATCAATCTTATTCTAAGTAAATGCAGTCATTTGAACATGACTTTCCTACTACATGCCCACATAGAGTGGCCAGAAATGTGTTTCATTTAGCTCTTTGGATTTGATCTTCATTATCAACGCACAACGCTGGTGACTGACATCACAGGGCACCAGACCTAAAATAAATGTTGCTCTTTTTAGCGAGTTAAAAAATCCGGATGTTTTTGTGTGTTTATTGCTCGTTTCAGTCGAATCCAGATTTTAAAATAAGAACATTTTGAGGCCTGCACGGCACAAAGCTAAGTGTTCTCCTGCATACCGTTACCATCTTGACATTAAAAACATTATGAAGCTTAAGAATAACAAACATAGTTTCACTGTAGGGCTTTTTAAAACAAACAAAAAATACAAGTGATATACAACTATCTCTTTTCATGAATGTCAAAAAAGAACAACATGGCCTCAAAACATCGATGTGAGCTGGTGCTGGTGACACTGTAATATATATGTGAAATCTGCGTGTAAGTGCAAAACTTATTTTAGGTTTTAAATCTGTAAACCACCTCAACCTAAATTCTATTTTATAGGAGATAATACAATATAAATATTATTTTAAAAACGTATTCTATCTTGTGTTTCAAGCCGAAGGCAACTTAATTGATAAAAACCGCCCACTTCCACAAATTGTGGCAAACCTGACTTTGTCCAGTTAAATTTTTAAATGTCCTTGTGTCTTTTGTGCAAGTTAGTTAATCACAAGTGTAAAAACCCCAAAAGACCATGAAAAGTAAACAGACGTTATTGAGACAATGTTGGTCTTATTTTCCTACTACCATGTAGACTTGTGTGCCAAGAATAGAATGACCGTAATGTACAGTATTTTATAAATATTTTCCTATACTGTAGTATACAGTTTTGTGAATTATATACCACTGTCGAGTTTTTTTTTTATTATTATTATTGTTGTTCAGCACTGGTATGCTAATGAGGAGTCCAAGCACACGTTTTTGCAATAATAGTGTAGTTTAACTAAGGCAACATTTCTTCCAGAAGTCCCAGTTCGTTTCGTGTCTGTTAATGCATGCAGTTCTTCCAACAGAGTTGTCATGCATTCTGTATAACTTGACAAAAAGAGAGCGAAAGTGACAGAGAGAGATTCTGTTCCAAGACAATTATGAAGGTATTTGTATGCAAATACAAATATGTATAACTTAATGTGAACAGGCTATTGTTTGGCATGCATTTTTAAATAAATTTAAAAACAGAAATAAACAATGCAATTGTTTTGTCAGTTGTGGTCCACGTGTCTATGTTTTTGTTTGTGTGTGTAATAAAATCCCTTAACCTGGACACATCAGAAATTAAATGGAACTTGCTTTGCCATTTGTACATTGCAATGAGGTTATCATATCCCATCTTACTCTCTCTGTGATGCACACACGTGAGAGCAAAGGGTCAGCTATTTTCCCAGCCCCCCTGCAGTTGTTCTGGGGTTAAGGGTAGCCATGGGATTCAACCTAGTTACCTTCCGGTCATGGAGACAGACACCTAATCTGCAGAGCCAGATTAACCTGCAGTATCCACAAACAAACAAACAATTTGGCAGACTACTGTAGGAGCATCCTCAAATTATTACTCCATTTCTATTGTCAGAAAAACAGACTGCAATTTTTAAAGGCCTTTGTATGGGTTATGATAAAAAAAAAAAACAAACAGTGATTGATTGTTTATAATGATGTCCTCTAAGACTAAAATATTGCAAGCACATACCAATAAGGTCTGCAGCAATTAAGCGTGTGACTTTTCGCAAGTTCACATGTAATCATACCCGTTTACCTTAACAGGACACCCGTTGCTTCAAATAGGATTATACAAGCTCCAAAATATATCCCAGTATGCTGATTACTGTATGTGGAGCAAGGGGAGAAAGGAATGCTATTTTTCTAAAAGAAGAGGGAGCTCATTAATAATGGATATTATTCCTTATGATTAGCATACATGTGTAGTTACAGTGCTTACAGGAATCGCTCGGCTTCTGCTTACCCCAGCACAGGCTGAGGCTTTCTAGTGTGCCTTAAGTTATATCAGTCAAGGCCTTGTTTTTCACTTCACAGAAAGGAACGCGCTGTTCCTCACACAAGGGGAAGGGCAGAACTTTACAAGTGGCAGCGGGGTGTTTGGCATGGGAACGTCCCGAGCGCTCCTAATAAATAAGGCTGACTTTATGACGACACATTTCATGGTATTTTAAACCGTCGGATATCACTATGTTATGGCTATGATTTATGGCCATAGTATGCGTTTCTGCTGCCTGGTGCATTAATCCAAAGGTTCTGTGGCATTTCACATTTCGCTTCTGCACTAGCGTCAGATTTCACACTGGCCATGAAGCTCTTCATTTGCAAGAAGGAAACCTATAGGTACAATCGAAACTTTACCAAACAGCCCGAAAGTATTTAATATCACGTTTCGTACAGACTGCCGTACAGCACGCGGCTTTGCCAGTAAAGGGATTTTCTATGCCGTAGTCCGCTGTTTCAACATCGATGTCTGATTCGACACTGGCGCTGTCATTTAGCGGGTTCCTAGCTAATACGGGGCGTGGCTTCGGCGCGTCATCCCAGGTCTTGACCAATTAGAGCCAAGCTTTATTTTGACCCTCCGGAATTCCGCGAAATATCTCCTCTAAGAAGCACACGCTGAAACACCACAAATTAGACCTGTTGACGTAAGTGCTGTCCGGTACCTTCGGCTTCGCAGGGCTTTGATTCGGAATTTTGTTTTATTTGGTTATTGGTAGTTAAGTGAGTTAAAAGGATTTTTTAAAAGCACTTTTAAAGTCTCGGTGACGAAGACACGTGTTGGTCCAGAGACACGTCCTCCAAGCCACGCAGGATCGGTTCGGCGCCACTTCCACGGCGCGCTGCCTCCAGCGATGGCTGTGCCCCGTTCGCTGAGTTGAACTCGGGAGGCTGCACATGTTCACGCCGCCATCCAGAGCCATGGCGGACGTGGACTTTGCCGCGGAGTGCCTGGTCTCCATCTCGAACGGAGCGGCCGCGCGGCGCCCCGCGACGCTCCCCGCGGAGGATGCGGCGATGAGGAGTCAGGAGGAAGGCACGCTGCTCATGGTGGCGATGATCCTGCTTGAGCTGAGAAGGTGGAGGCCGTCCACGTGTGCTGGCGGCGTTACGAGGTATCTGCGCGAAGACGACGCAGGGGGCGCAATGGTGGAGCCCAATACGACGAGGAAGACGCTGGACAGAAAGCCCCGGGGGTCGTCCTGCAAGCCCCCCGACAAGGTGCATCGCTGTCACTACAGCGGCTGTGGAAAAGTGTACGGCAAGTCATCTCATCTGAAGGCGCATTTCAGAGTGCACACCGGTGAGTGTTCACGTCGGCATGATAGATCCCAGACACTCTCACCTCCGACTGCATGCAAACCACTAGTGAAGCTACACTCTGTCGTATATACACTAAGTTGCACAACAGCGTTGCGACACGACATCGGGCGGTCATGTGCCTGATGAGTAATGACAGCACGCCGGGGTGGGAGCCTGTTGATCACAGCAGGTACATGCCACTGGCCTCTGATGGCACTGGCGGTAGAAGTGCTGTGTTTACAAGCAGACGGCGAATTTGGAACAGTCTGTGCTCAGGCGTTGCGAAACTGTCGGTGACCTAAGGGCTCTCGGCTCTGGAAACACACTTTTGTTAAGTACATGCTCAGCAGAGGCATTGTATAATTACTTGACTCATTTCCAATTTTTTCATTTTTTTGCCTTAGCATTCTTAACTTATGTGGTATTTACATATAATTCTAACCAGTTATGTGAGCTAAACATTCTGCATGAATTTTTAGTGAAATTTAGTGTTAGAATTATATGTAAATATGTAAAAAAAAAAAATACTGCTGAACTGTGAAAAACTGAATATATTTGTGCCGGCAGTGAGCTGCAGATGCATTTATGAATGACTGATATATAATTTCTGGAAAACAGCCTTATGTCAGCGTTTAGTTAGAGAATATTCGGATCAGCTCAAACAGAGATCAGTGATATTTCCTTAAAGTTCTGCATTCATTTAAATCCTCTCTTGTCTTGGTTTGAATTTATAGCCGGCTAAGTTTGTTCTCCATTACATTTCTGTTTCTCCATTATCATTTTATGAAATGGGTACCCTTTACACCATATCAAAACTCCAGCCATATTAACATTTTACATTATGTCTAGGTGCAAACACACACACAAGTGCTTATTATACACTTCAGGTTAGTCATGGGCCAAGTGAGGCTTCAAAAACCGTGGTGGGTATGAGAATCCTGAACTAAGCAATCAATTGTGGCATTTCAAATACCAGTAGGGGGCACTGATTGGTTAACTAGTTAAGCATACTTCGGCCCACCACGGGTTTTGAAGCCTCATTTGTCGTATCACTACTTTAGGTGGCATTGGTGATATTAGAACATCCTTCCTTCAGCCAGAGTGTTGTCACATAACGCTGTGCCTCTTGGGTGTCTGTAAGGAGAGAGGCCCTTCCAGTGCAGCTGGCCTGATTGCACAAAGAAGTTCTCCCGTTCGGACGAGCTCACCCGGCACTACCGCACGCATACAGGAGAGAAACGCTTCACCTGCCCGCTCTGTGCCAAGGGCTTCATGCGGAGCGACCACCTCACGAAGCATGCCCGTCGCCACGTCGACTTCCACCCCAGCATGATCAAGAGGTTGCCCAAACGGGCGAGAAAGCACTCTTTGTCTTCCGCATCCTGCTCTGGAGTGGTGGCCCTGACCTCGCACGCTGATTGAATTCTCCCTTCATCACCTGGCAGAGCTGCTTCTCTCCTTCCAACAGCACAAAGACCCAGCTGTTACACAGCTGTAAAAAGTTCAGTGTTTTGGTTATGGTTATTACAGGTATATCTCTCTCATCTAGAGCCATAGTTAACTATTAGGCTGTCATCACTGGTTGTGTGTTACGGTCCCACTTCATTAAACTTGGAATGTTGTTGCATTTTTGCAGGCATATTAATTATGAAAATTTCACGAAGCTTAGATTTGCCATATGTTAGTGTAGCTCATATGCACAGCAACACACAGTGGTCAGGTGTGCTGGGAAGTTCAGGACTTTCCAGGATTTTGCACTTTATTTTAACCAATCAATAAACTTCTTTCTATCTTTTCTCATACTTTTATCATATTTTTCTTTTTTCAGTTATCTTATGAGGTTTTTTCTTCGTGTTGAAATGGTCAATCTGTTTCAAAGAATGTAGCATTGCCAGGGTGGAATAACAAAACTTTTGAATGTTGTGATTTCTAAACTGCAAAGGGTTTGCTAGTTACCTGGTCTTTATAATGTATCTTTTAAATTATGCAATATGTTTAAAGTGCCACTAGGTAAAATTCAGAAGTTTTCTTTTGACTCTCTTTCTGCTTTTCTGTTTAATACAGGACTTGAAATAAATCGCATTTTAAGGTGTTTTCCATTCGATAAAATCAAGTGTGACAGTTAACCACATTCTGATAGTAAACAAAGATCATATCGCATGTATGTAACCTAATGGCACATCATACATGGCTAAAGTTAAATATCAAGTTTGACCTTAAGGGATAATGTCACTTCTGGGTGTAGCCTTACTGGCTGTGAAATAAGCCTGGCTTAGACAGGTGCTTCACTGGTGAATGTTTTGGCCATTGTAGCAACTGTCTGGAGCAAAATTACAGCCTAGTCACGTTTGTGGGAATCTGAAGAGATTAAAAAAAAAAAAAAAGAACTTTTTATACTTTCATCAATAATGGGTGCCTTGGTAAATTTACTTTAAATTACATCAATGGAAAAATAGTCCACTGAGGAGTTGATTTGTGATTTTTAAAGTGCCTGAAAAGTATACACAGTGATTTGGTAATTGATTTTTCCATATGTTTTGATTGCTGTTTTTGATGTTTTATGAGTTCAGGGTACGTTACCTGACCATCGTAATCATAAGGAATACTAGTTTTCTTGTGGAGTGGGCTGTTTTTTTTTCCTATATTTTACTGTGAACAAAGTGTGTAGTTCAGCTCAACAAAATTATATTCTTGTGATGCTCTGCAGCTTAATCAGAGGAGTTTAAGGCATTTTTGACCTTTTAAATTCATGCAGCGGTAATACAGACTATCTCTGCTGGCTTATGTGGGAATTCAAATTTTATCATAAATTGGTTAACAGTATTAACACTGTATTATTGACTGGGAAATAGGCAGCCACATCAACATGGTTCTTTGGGCAGCATTTTGTATCTTTCTTATGTTGAAAATAAATTCAAAATATTTGAATGTTAAAGGACCAAACTGCTTTTCCCAGCATATTGACTCATACAGCCAAGATCAAAGTTTCAGTGGGTTGTATTATCAAGTTTCCCAGACTGCTCAGCATTGGAATAGATGCCCTTGTTACTGGGTGTTATTCAACAGGGTCCATTTAGCAGGTGTTCACTCCACACCAATGATCTGTTCAGTGTTCACAGGTTAGAGGTGGCCAATGCTGACCCCTGTCGCACACCTTTACGAAGAGTAAAAGGCAGGCAGACTTTGCAGGAAATCTGAAATATCTGAGGTGGACATATCTGTGGTTAGTGGCATCCTGCTCAAAGTCTGTGTGGATTTTATCACTGTCTCCTCAAGGCTTATTCAGCTGTTCTAAGTACTCTTGGCCTTGATGATGTCATATGATATGATACATCATGAGAAATTTCATGTGTGCTGAGAATCATGCACTCACAATTATTTTAAATGTAATTCTGTAAATGTTCTTTCTAAAACTTTCTAAAATAAAAAAAAAAATACATGCATTCAATACAGGACCTCAAATCATACGATATTTCAAATCATGCGACATATTTTAATGTAATCCTTTTATTAGTGCTATGCTGAAAAATCTAGCTTAATGTTTATCCTCTTTGAAATTATTTTGCATTTTTATGATGTGAATATGCATCTATATTTGTAATGTCCAAGTAATATTTTATATCATATTAAAAGTATGTTTAAATAAAATAGCTGGACTACTTTATGAAGAACAATACATAAGTTTTGCCTTGCACTTTATTAGGTTCACATCCTCATTAAAGCCAACGACAGCTCCTCCAAAAAGCATTATGTGGTTCCACAACTGAATATATGTATAGTGTCCAGACGGTTTATTTCCTATACTCCTAGTGCACATTATCCGAGTTTATGATTAATGGTACCAGCTGTAGTGGTTCCAGCATATCAGAAATAGCCATCCTCCTGGAATTTTCATCTACGACAGTGCCTAGAGTTTACAGGGCATCAGCAGTTCTCTTGCCAAAATACTTCTTAAATGAGAGGTCGGGACATTTGTCAGATCCGTTAAAACTGAAACGAGTCTGGAGTTGTATGCCAGCGTTCATAGCAGTTTCTGTCTAGATTATAGTAAAATTCAGTTATCGTGTAAAATTGTGAAATGAATAAGGGATTCATATTTGCACATTTTCCCAAAATCTCTTTTAAAGTTCACTTTGCACCATTTCCATCTGGTTCTAATATGTGTTTATGATGGCATATTGTCTGGTACTTGAGATAAGCGTTTTCAAGTTCCAGCCTACGTAGGGACAGTCTAATCTATAAAGCTTGCGTACGCACAAAAGACGTTGCGTAAGAACTTTCGTATATTTAAGGCCGCAATACTCTTTCGTGGAAATTATGAACGAACCCCGTAACTGTCGATGACCGAATGCGGTGGGACACCTACGGACACGGTGGAAGGTAGATAATGACGGTGAACATTTACTTATTTACCGCTGACTGATACCTAGCCGACTTCAATAACGTCACGAAAATCAAGCGTATAGTCACTCGTACGTATCCTCTGGAAATACTTCCGTTGTCGTTTGGCGTGATTGCCGCGCGTTTCTGTTAATGAGTTGTCTGAATTCGCAGCGCGTTGACATCTCAGGGCCAACGAAGATATGGCTATATTTTATAAACTGCTTAGCTGACATCTCTAGAAATGAAAATGGAGGAATGAAATCCTCCACTGGCTGCTTAATTTGGATGGCGACTTTCGTGAAACACAAGCAGTGGTATAATGTTTACCCTGTTTACCATGACATTCTTCACCTACAAAATCTATTTACTTTCAGTGAGTTTTAAGGTTAGGCCTGGGATATGGAGGGTAAATGTCTGGCCATGAGCCATGATTATTAAGCATTTCTTGTACTTTAATACTGCGTGTTGTTCTTAAACAAAACGGGAAATAATGGCCGATACGTCGAAGTAATTTTTTGCTAGATACATTTATAGTATGCTCTTCGTCATATATTGATAAAAGTTCATTTAGAAACTATATTAACAAAAAACTGTTCTTGTTTAGGATTTTGCTTTGCACCTGTTAACGCAGCCCTACAATAAGTTTCGGACAATTCCATATTGTAGCACTATATTGGAGCTATAGGGGTTCCGAGCATCCGGCATGTATACCATGGGATACCCTAACATAGTGCTAAGTGTAGCCTGAAAATAATTGCACGTGTTGTAAATAGCTTGTACTGTTGTGTTATATTGTTGAGTATTGTGCAGATGTTGTGTTGTACCATGGTGAGAAAAGCATGTGTTTTAAATATTTACCATGAATGTGTGTGTATGGGGCTATCTATAGGCAAACCCTGCATTGTACTATAAATAGTTGTGGTAGTGCTGACTTGTGGGTAAACGCTGTAGTTGAGCTTGTGGTTGCTGATAAGCATCACCAAACGTGAACTTTGGAATGGCACATTCATCAGTCCCAGTATTAATCAAACCACTTTTTAGTGGAGTAAAAATCCCTTAAAGCTCTGCTTATGAGCTGATTGTCCTACATGAGGTTTTAAAGATTTCGTTATTGAAGCGATTTCATGCAGTGATTGGTGTTTGATATCCGGCCCTGACTGGTTTTGGTCTGCTTTCATGCCCTCTTCGCCAAAGCAAGCGTGTGACCTTTGTCCTACGTGTTACTGAAAGATGTGTAGAATCGGCTATTTTCCCCCTTCCTTCCTGAGTTCAAGTGTTTTTCGTTGCATTAGTCGAAAAGACTTGGTTCTTATTATGGGGTGCAGAGTTTATCAAGCACACCTACTAATTTAGTAAATTACATGGCTAGTATATTCTCTCGTTAAAACGGTTGCTGGCCATTATTATGCAATTTACGTCGTCGAAAATGTAGGGCTTTAAGCTAGTTTTATTGTTCAGACAATAGGGATGTTTGGCTGTTTTTTAAATACAGGTTTTATTCACATTAATTTTTATATGTCGTAGTGAACTGGGATCTCTAAATTTCCTGTTTTCCTGCTGTTACATGAAATTATCATTATGTGTTTGGCCAAAAAGAGTGATCAGTCATTTTCAGGGTTCATTTTTATCTTTTTTTCGCATCAGGGTTGATTTTCAACCTTGTTACACATTTCTTCCGTGCTGTACGGAATGATGTATTGTATTATGTCCCTCTACCTTGCAAGTCTCTTCTGGTCCAGTGCCATAACGTTAAAATAAAAAGGGATCATAGCTGTCATGCACTTAATTTATGTTAATCATTAAAGAAACAGGCTGAGCAATAACAAACAGAATATTAAATAAGATATCAGTCTTTTTTCCCTCTGCTTTTTCTTCTGCAGTCAGCCATTACCTTTTTTAGAAGCAGCAAATAGCCTTTCTGGACCCAGATATTAGCCCCGCCCACCTCCAAGTAGGTCACACCTCCTGTCAGATACGGAAAGCAACAATTCTAAGTACTAATGGTGGAAGTCTTAATAACTTTGGGTACATCAATTTGTCATGTAATATTGTGAGAACTGGTTTCTACCTTTGTTCGTTTGTGCTTTTATGATCCATTTTTTCCCGTTATTTATGTTTTGATCTGCCAGTGGCACTTAGTAGACTTTAAAGATGGTAACTCCTCTTCCAGTCCTCTATTCTATGTCCTATAATCTCACATCCACTATTTTCTCACGTGTTTCTTGTCATGCTGTTGCCAAAAGCTGCCCTTCATTTTCTTTGTATTTACATCTCTGGTTAAGACCATCGCCCCTTCCGTCCTCAAACTAAGTCCCCTTTGTTCCTCACTTTCCATTAGTGATGGGGCAAATGAGGGTTCAAGCTCCAGCATTGATTTGTAGTTTGGGATACTCCTACCGACCATGGGTTTTGAAGTGTCATTGGTCCCATCACTTGGCTTTCAATTCATATATGTGCATTAGTTAGAGAACAACAAGCCTTTAAGTGATCTCCACTTCATGTGGAACCTAACACGTTTTCTTAATTTATGAACCTGTGAATTTATTCAAGTTGATCTTCATATTAATTCATCTGTCCAATTACCAAACTCTTTTCATAGGGAGAGGTCAAATCATGACCCTTGCAAAGATATAAATAAACCATAAGATGAGTCTGGTTGGGGCGGCAAATAGATTCGGATGATAGAAGTTAAGTCTGACTTAAATTTTGGTTGTCTCTTATCCAAAGTTTTCTTTATGGTGATTTCCCATGCCATAAATGAAGCACCCTTTACCTTATTGGGGTGGGTGCTAGACAGCCGCGAATTCCCTAGCATGGGAGACAAATTCTTTTTGTTCAAGAAAAATTGTTTCCTAAATTGAAATCCATTTGTTAAGTGGTGTGACAGTGATGTAATATCAGGTTGGCAAGTGGTTTGCCTTTGTTTTCCCTATTGGATAATGGAAAGGTGGGGAATACAGACCATTATTTGTACCAGTAGGTGGAGGTATTAACCTAGCTATGCTCCACAGTTAGACGATCTCGGAAAGCAAGCAGGTGCCAAGTCATAGTGCAGTGGTTCCCAAACCGGGGGCTGTTGCGTGCGTGTGCATGCGTGTGCGTGTGTGTGCGTGCGTGTGCGTGCGTGTGTACATGTGTATGTTGTAAAGTATTTAAAAAGGAGTTTAAAAAAAGAGCTTCTGGCTCAATCATTTCAAGGCTAAAACATCTTTGTGTGATACAAAAGCAACCATCTTGAGTAGGGTTCTCGTCTGCAGATCTGTTAGAACAGAAAGGAACCTCAGCCACATTAAGAGAGGAAAGCTTTTTACGTTGCCTAAAGTTTTGCATATTAAGATGCTTTATGTAGCTCCAATGGAGGTGATACTGTACCTACATGGTTTTGTCAATCATCATTGGATTATGTGGAATGTAAAGATTTTAAACACCAGTAAGTTATTCATTTTTTTCTTGGGAACTTCCATCAAGCTAATGTTTCAAAGTTGGTGTAACCATATGGTGTGGACATTCCAGTTCATTTTAAACCTTTGCATTAAGCTGAATCAATTATTCATTTATGGGTCTTCTTTGGCTCTGTTGATGATGGGATTTTGAAGCGAGTTTCCATCGATATAGCTAACTGCAGTTAAAGTTAGATCACGCAGGACAGAGTTTTGGTCCCGCCTGACTGTGACAGTGAAGCAAACGATGTAAACGTCACCAGCTATTTATGTCAGACGGTCGTCTTAAACTTACTCGCAGTTATAATTTAAAAGGCCATGAAAAACATGTCCTCCTAGGCTCTGTGATCAATTGGAATGTACTAAGAATAAAGATTCGATAATGTATATATAATGTATTTGAATTGCATAATATGAATAAATGTAATTAAAATTAATTCTAAGCTAGCACAATTTCTTCCAAACAGCTTGCCCGTTTTAGTTTTCTGTGCAACATTGTATGAAATTATCAATAATGATGACTTAAGAATGACAGTCAGCCAATCAGTTGTGGCATCATCGATTATGCCAGTCCTACCGCCATGTCGAAAACCTGGCCTGCGTCATGTCTGTGAAACCAGGTTTGTACAGACAATTTAAAGGACACACACATATATGAACATTTTTGTTGAGTCGTGTCAAAGATTATTCATAATTTATAATTCCTTACTACTATGTTCTTTCATTGAGTCTGTATTTTGGAAGCATCAGACACTGTATGAAGACATCCTTGTTCCAGCCATGCTTTTGAATATTGATTTTGAATAGCATCTCACCTGCTCTCCCTCATATTCCTTGTATCTTTAGTGTGGAGTGAGTGAGAAGTGGTTTTCTGGAGGCCAGGATTTGAGTAGTCCGTTCACAGTTATGAACTTTCTAAGAGAATTTTCGCATAGAACTGCTTGTTCAAACATATGTAGCTGTCCGCAATCTTGTGATAATCTGGTTGCTGATTGTGGGGTGTTTAAAATATGTTTACATGTGTGGTTCAGAAGGCATGCTAAGAAAATCATTACATATTGTAGCAGAAACTGCATGCATTGTGTGATGGAATTCTGGAGGCCAAAAATCCAGTTCCACGTTGTTGTCCTTCCATATTTTAGCTAGCTATCCCTCACAAAAATCTGAAATCAACTCGTAATGATTGGTTATGCACAGCCAATCTCCGTTGCATTTAAAATGGGAAACTTGTTACGAGTGATAATGTTAGCAGAAGCATGCAGTGGGTTGATGTTAAAGTTATTTGTCTGTGCCATTCCAGTATATTTATTTTTGTAATATTCCTCCTACAAATTAAAAGCATGCAGTCCAGGCCCTACCAAAAAACCATTATTCATAAGACTCCACAGGGTGCAAGAGGAGTATTTTGTTCTGTCTTTTGAAGTTTACACCATGGTTGATAGCTTTTATCAACAAAATGACTGTGTGGCTGCTGCTTGTAGCAGATGTGAAGCAGAAGACCTTGCTCCTTGGCATTTTTAATGCAGAACTTATATTTTAATGCTTAGTACTTGTTTACCTTCTTCATCCATCTCTCATGCTTTTTTTCCTCTCAAAGGACCTAAAGAAGTTTATATTTAAAATCAGAATCTATTAAATAAGAATAAACGGAAATCAAAATCATTAAATCTTTACACCGTAATTTAAAGCTATTTATTTACTTACTCATTTTGACAATAACCTGCAAAATGCAGCACACAAGAGACCTGAAATGAAAGATTTCTCAAAAGTACGAGTAAAAGAAATTTTACTACTGCTAAAACACAGCATGAGGCGTACCTCCAATGTGACACTTAAACGATGTAATTCTGTCTTCCACGTTAAAAGCAGCGTTATTATTGTTGCTGCTTATATCGAGCATTAAAAGCTTACCGGCACGTCTTGCATCTTAGGATTGTTTGGAAGCCTTCTGCCAAAAGTGCAGGAGGGTCAACGTACCATTCAGAGAGCTGATGACAAACGGTCATCTTGTCATATCTTTTGCTAAAGTGTTAGGTATATTTCATCAGCTTGTGCAAGCTTACAGATCCAGATGACAATGTGTATATTCCATTCTTTATTGCATTTTTATTTGTAATGAATATTTATAATGGCAGCAGTAGCACCAAAAGCTTGCTGAAATTATAATGGCATAGGCGCCCATGGCGTATTAGACGTGACTGCAGTATAAATGAAAAGTATTTTCAGTTCTAATCACTAAGTCTTAATCATTCGGTGCTAACCCAACAGATTAAGATGTCTTGACTGACAGCAACGCTTTCCTGTCCTTACAGCTTGCCATTCTGTCTTCAGATCATTATTTTGACACTATATCTCTGCTTGCTTTTTGACAGAGAATTCATCCACATTTGGATTTTAAGCATGCAAAAGGTTCTAGCTCAACTCATGGAAAATCAAAATTTTTTTTTTGTATAATCGAGTGCTAGATTGTACTTCAAAAAATACTTAAATTTTCTGTATCTTTGTTGCCTTTAGCAGACAAACATGTACATTCCCTGTGAGGTTGTGTTCTGCTCACAAGAGAAATCAAAGCTGTTAGTGTGTCATTCCACTTACTGTAAATTTACACCACTGTAACTTCTCGATTTTAAGCATTGCAAAATAAATAGTCATTGTTTAATTGAGAAATTGGTCATGACCCTACTGTGTCTGACATTCTGTCAGAGACTGTAAGGACAGCATAATAAAGTGTATAGTTCTGTAATGTATGTTAGCGCTATCTGAAGTTATTGATCAGCCCTTAATTTGACACGTCTCCTTGGGACATACAGGCCAGCAGCTGTACCCTCAATACTCGATCTCATTGAAGTTGTCGGAGAAACCAGAGAAAGACATGCTGTCCCCAGAATCTGTGTAGACAGAAACAAAGCCGTTAAACTGCAAATATTTACATTCATCTGAAGATGGATGAATGGATTATGTTAAAAAAAAAAAAAAAGGCAGTGTTGTGGGGGGCTGGTGGCTGTGTGGGCAGCCTCACAGTTGGGGGTTTGAATCCCATGTGTTGAGTTTTCATGTTCTCCCTGTGTTGCATGGTTTACCTGTTTGCATTAAAGTTTCCTCCCCCAGTCCACAGACACTGGATGACTGGCACCTCTGAACTGCCTATTGTGACTGACTGTATGTGTGAGTATGGATGTGTGTCCCACATGTGACCTATTCTGTTTAGTAGGGTGACCATACGTCCTCGTTTACCTGGATATGTGCTCTTTCTGGGACCTAAAAAATGGATCCGGCCTGGATTTCAAAATCACCGAATATGTCCGGGATTTGGTTTTTGATTTCTGCTTTCACTATGCATTGTTTACGGGTGTCCGTCTGCCCCATGCCACCATCCTGCCCCCAGTGCCCTTTTTTTTTTCCTTTTTTTTTTAAAACCAAAATACGGTCACCCCATGTTTAGAATATGCTCCAGGCCCCCTGACCATGATAAACAGTTGGAAGATGGATACGTATATTATGAAAAAGGACATATTATACACCAGTTGTCTCCTAAATAATTTACTATAGACGATAACCTTTTTGTAGCAAGATCTAGTCTTATATATGAGTTATTAATGTATTAAAGATTCAGATTTTCATGGTTCTAGGATTATTGTATTTTTGCTTATCACAATCACACTGGCCGCAAACATTTCTGCAGCTTCATGTTACAACTAAAATCTCATATTGAGCCAGGCTGCATTGTGAGACGCACCTGAGGTTTTGCAAGGCCCTTTGTTAAACACAATGTCATCGATTGCAATGTCACTTCGTATTGATGGTCCTCTGATGGCTTCAAATACAATCTGCAAAAAAAGTAGCATCATATCGCAGGACCTCTTGTGTTTTAATAATGAATGAATCTAGATTTATTTTGCAAATGCAGCCATTTACGCTGAGATAGTTGTCCATCACTCACTTTGTGTCTGCTGCCAGACTCGTACTCCACCGAGCCCTTCATCCACGATATGCTGTGCTCGCCTCTGCGTCTCCATAACAACACGTCGCGTCCTGTGTCTTTGCTCCACAGGAGGACGTTGAGCAGGCCCGTGCCGGAGCCATACATGTGATAGTAGAACACCAGACACTGAGGGCCAGGTGTAGGGCGCAGTTCGGTCGTGAGCAGCCGCGCTGAGTGACCCTGCAGCATGTACGACGCCTCGATGTACATGAAGTGACCTCCAAAAGACATGAAGAAGGCCCATAAGACACATGAAGGGCACTGACTGCACTGTGACTAGTTTTTCATTCAAGGAAACGATCTGGTTTGACATATCAACTTTGATCTACTGTATAAGAGTCAAAATGTGATAAACTGTAAACATCCAAAACCGTTTTGGTGGAAGTGACAGATGTTTCTCATTTTTCTTTTCTACAAACATTCTTTGATACTGTTGTTCTTAGACATGCATTGACAAATTTAACTATGGTAACAGCCAGTCACAACATCCTAAAGATGACAACAGCTAAAAGTATTTAGGGAGCACTAATTCATGTCATTGCCTTTGAACCAAGCAGGGTTCGCCCATATACAAAAACCACTGAGAGCATGACTGAACGTTTAGGTCATTCGCAATAATATTTTCTGCTGAGGTGTCTGTCTCTTTAAGAGGGTAACACTACAGTATCAACAGTGAACTACTTCATCGCTGGTCAGTCTGTTTATCCTTATAGCGCAGAGCACAATGACCAGCAGCCATGTGGGGAAACATCAACACTTCAATGCAGAGGATATTGTAGCCTCCATAGGATCACTAATGCAATGGCACCATGTTGGTCAAAATGAAAGTGTTGGCTAAACTTTGGCCAGGTAGACATGCTGTGGGATTACCTGCAGCTGTGTCTTCCAGCTGGTCGTGGGTGTTGACTTACCCGTTCCTGTAGTGTGGTCGCCTTTGGGCCCGGTGTACAAGGTCGGGGTGTGCCCCTGTAGCCTCACCCAATCTGTCACATCATTCTCCTTGTCCTGAGTGTACCCACAGTCATCTACCTCGAAGTCACATTGTCCAGGAAGGGAGCGTTGCAGCCCTGTAGATGTGCACGAAAGAATGTCAAGGCAGTCCGTGTACGTTCGAGAAAAATATCTCAGCAAAGAGCACCATTAAGACCAGTTTAATACAGATTTAACTTTCCCAGTTAAGCTGATGGATCTAGACATCTCATTATTACTAAAGGTCATGTTCCATGATGTTTCTGTATTCTGTTAAGTACAGACGGTTTTCGTACTGCATGTACAGTATGTGTGAGAGTTGGAGAATGGTCTGGAATATTATTATGAGTAATGCTTAAATGAGAGCAGCAATAAGCATCAGTTTGCATAACAGAGATCAATATTAGGCTCGTCATTCATATTTTATGAATTAAGGTGTAGAAATAAATGTTTTGTCTGTAATTCTTTATAGTATTTTGAATGAGGCTAGTCCTCGATTTTACTTCAGAATCATTTTAATTCAACTATCCCATTTTGCCATCAGTATTATTCAGCATTAATTTGTAAAGCTACTTGGCTCGACCCAGACTGTAACAGAGAACAACTGCTCGATGATTTGTTAAATAATAGTATGAATCAGATTTTGGGTACTCTAACACAATGTGTCTTTACACTAGAGTAAGGATTTCCCTGTTTTCTCCATGCTCAGCAGAGAATTTAAGTGTATTAGTTTGATCCTTCCCTGACCCCATGGCACAGAGGTAAATGTTCTTCCTACCAGCTACAAGTCGGCAGTCCCCTAGGTCCACTGTGATGTCATCAAGGGCCACCAGTCCACAGTCCCACAAGTTCTTACATAAACTGACAAACACCACCTAGAGGACACAGCGGTGACATCATCTAACAATATGTCCAAATTACCTTTGCACGTGCATCACTTGACCAGGAACAAAATCTGTATAAAAACAAATTCAAATTTTGGCAGATACTTAAAATCCATATCAAGAATATCAGTTTTATGATATTCTAAATGCGTTTCTTATCATTCACAAAATTTTACTAGGAAGCTGCATTCTTGCAGCTAGAAGGCAAAGCTTCATGTTGATGTTTGCCAGCCTGTTAATTACAGCAGCATTTCTGTTCAAATTAGATGTCATTCGTTTGGAAGTATTGTATGGAAGAATCATGATATAAAACAAATACTGCTTTCAGGCACAATACGTCGAGTGTTCACATAAATGGACAGAAAACATAAGAGGAACAGGCAATGATCGCATTGGGCAAGAATGTTGTGATTTGATGGGAAATTAATTCTCTTGTGATCCTTTCTGTAGCTTTTTTTGTTTCTGAGAAACGGAACATAGCAACGCATTTGATTATTAACAGCTGAGTTCTACTGCTGCAGGGTGTCGGGTGATTCTGCAAAACCTCCACGTGATGCAGCTTCATGGCGCTAAGGGCAGGACCGTAATGAGTGATTGCTCGTCATCCTCAGTGCAGCCGGGTTTGTTTGCTGAAAATAGCCAGTATAGTCCCTGTCTCTGCAGTCTTGATATTTTTGTCTGTTTATATTTATGGTGAAAAGTTATCTCTGTGATTAGTTTATTAGGTATACCTGCCTGCCAATATGAACAGAAAATGAATACATGCAGCAGACAGACAGGGTCATGGGCTTCTCTTACTGTTCAGCTAAGCATTAGAATGGCTAAGACTCCCAATCTAAGGGATTTTGAAAATGGTGTGATTGCTGGTCCCAAACGTGGGGGAAGCAGCATATAAGAAACAGCTACCTTCCTGGGATTATCACCTACTACTGTTTCAAGAGCTGGTGCAATGAATAAAAAATTGGTCAGTAGCATTTCTGTGGCCAAAAACGCCTCGTTAATAGAGAGGTTCGAGGTAAATGCCAACATTCATTAAAGCAATCAGGAAGCAAAACTTGTCAAACCTTGAAGCAGAACCCAGTGCTACCTATACACAACCGATAAAGTAGCCACTGAGCATATAATATATTTATTCTACTAGAACATGACAGCTCCTCCTTCCCCAGCATATTTAAGGGTAGATATCAAAAGGTCCTTTTATTTCCTATAGGAGCCTTCTAATCCTTCTCTATTCTTCATCGTGTAAGCATTTCTGTGAAATTACTGTATGTCCTGGACTCTTAGCGAGGTACAGAAAACAATTAGTGTACAGGTAAATAAACTTCCATGGTGTCCTGCTGAATGAATACCTTGGTGGGCATAGGCTTCTCGATGGTGATGTCCCTCATCATCCAGACACCCCTGGAGCCTTCGGACACAGTCCAGACCTTCTCTTGGGCAACGTTGTTCTCATCGTAAATGTAGACCGACAGGACGTTTTCCATTTTCATAAAGCCATGCACGGCATAGTAAAATCTCAGACAGTACTTCAGGTTCCCTGGCAGAAAGGGCCCATGGAGGCGACTGACGTAGCTGGGTCGCGAGTTAAAGCGTGCGTTGGCCAACAGGAAGTAACCTATGGAGAGGAGCCGTCCTTCTTAATGACTGTTGAAGACATGCTGCCGTATCATAAATAAGAACTCTTACTCTTACGTTTTGATTACTATGATTATCAGTGCTGCCCCATGCTGGCTGGTATAGGCTCCAGGTCCCCTGCGACCACAACATTCCAACTAGGATACATGGTTAAGGGAAGCAAGGATTATCAGAGCTGGGCAACGTAGGCCATGTTAATATAGAGCAAGCTGGATTTGGACCTCATGTACCTGAGTTGATAGGGTTAAAATTATCACTTCAAGAAAATTACAAAATTTGGAGGCATTGTTCTTTATTGCTAATGGTTATGAATATTTTGGCTTTGTATAATAAATGTAAATTTAGGTGGGGATGGAACAGACATGTCCTGACTAACTTTCAGGAAAGCGGAAAATATCCGCAATCAATTTTACACGTGTATAATTGAAGCAATTGTTTTGTTCCCTGCCAGCCTTCAAGCCAAATCTATGACCCACCGTCGTATACACACAACACACCGTGTATGATAAAAGCCAAATTTCCAATCCTTGTGAACCTTTATTTTCTGTGTTGTATATGTGACTGTTTACCAGTGCTGCATAGCATAGCAGCAGGAGAAAACCACCCTGCTACTTCACCTGAACCTGTTGTATGGTCTCCAATCCTGTAGCCATTGGGTTTCACAGACACTCTGTTCCACACTGATCCGTGAAGTTTCTCTTGAGAGTACTGACAGAACCCTTCTTCAAAGTCACAGCTTGCGATGGAAGGGTCAAAAGCTGGCTCTGCAACAAATGGTATAGGCCCATTGTTAAAATCTGAATCTGTTTATTGACAATCGGCTATGCTAGCTAGCATTCAGATTAATGGCCACAACATTGTGAAGTGGGCCTCTTTCCAGTCACACCTGCACCCGTGCCTTCAGGCACCCAAACTACAGCCGCAGTGGTTTAGCGAATCTGCCTTCATCATTCGTTTTCGGCTGCTCCCATCAGGGATGGCCACAGCAGATCAACCTTCTCCATCTCCTCCTGTCCTCCGCGTCCCGCTCTGCCACACCAACCACCTGCATGTCCTCTCTCACTACATCCATAAGCCTCCTCTTTGGCCTTCCTCTTTTCCTCTTGCCTG
>JAACJT020000034.1:7958186-7988555 GCA_009936485.2 Gymnarchus niloticus
CAGCATGATTTTCTTCCCATTGAGATCTGATGTGTTTTCAAAGTGTTCCTTTAATTTTTTTGAGCAGTGTATATAGAGATAGCTTTGGAACAATAGAGGTTCTTAACAATAGTTACACATATCACGTTTGATTCTTCTCCAAATATGGCACTGACAAATTGCTGAAAAATAATATTTCATGAAAATTTTCAGCATCTAATTCTTTTTCAGAAAGCTGACATACCTCAAAAGTCAGTCATGGAATCAATGTCACAGTACCCAGAGACAAAGCCTTGCACGGGATGTGAGGCTGATACTGAAGGTATATTTGAACGTGCAACTCTACAGCATAAACAACTTGTGTTGAGTGTCTGTGCAGTTTAAAGAATAATCATGATTAAAAAAAGATTAAAAATGATTAAAAACTCTCTGCTGCGTATTTAGATGGTGGTGAATAATCCAGTTGGTATGTAGTCTGAGATACTGAAACGATAGACATCTTCTGCAAAGGTTTAGAGTGATACTCTCAAAAATGTGTTCTATAACTATAGTTAAATCATACTATATGCACTGTTTATATGCATAACTGGAATATTGTAACTAATTCAACTTTAATAAACCAAATATCTTTCCATATTTGACTATGTCATCTCATTGAAAGTATTACCACATACGTCATGATTTATGCGTGTTCTTGCAAATGAAAATTTACACATTTTCTTCAATAGGTCACTACACGTAATTGTTCAGATTTGTTCAATGAAGACCGTAATCTGATCATAATTAAATTTTAGTCGCCTAAGCATGCTGTTAGGCGTTTAACTAGGAGCATAAGGAACTACATTATTCCTCGTATACCTCACAATAAAAATCTTTGTAATTATATTAAATGATTTTTTGAAATATCTGCAAACCTTCCACATGGTAAGCAAACCTTTTTAAATCGTTAGATAATAGCGTTTGTTTACTTCCTGCTTTTCAGCTTTTGAACTTTTATTACATTTACTCATTTAGCAGACAGTTTTGTAATTATATATAAGATAAAGATTGTTGATCCCACACACTAACTCAATCAACCTATTCTTTTAAAATGGTCAATATGATAAACAGTTTGGGTGGATGTCATATTAAACCTTTCTAATGTAATTTTTGCTTTAGGCAAATGGTAAGACTAGAGCATTGAACGGTCATAAGGCATGTTACTAATATGATGCTTCATCATATCAATGGTGGTCATCAATGTTAAAAGGAGATGATTCTGAGTTTTTAAAAGTCAGACTGTCACTCTGAAACTTCCTCGTTCGAATACTCCCCCAGGAGGCAAGATGAAGAAATGCAGCTTGGTTCATCACTAGGCAACATGGTTACATAGGGTAGGACCTGCCTATCACACTGTGTTGTTTTTTGTTACTCAGCGTATTAAATGTCATACAAAAGTTGAAATGTCGATCTGTAGCATCGTTTTTTCTCCATAATCTCATACACAGATTTTTGTGTCTCTCTGATTTCATATTCTTTCTTCAAATGATATTGTAAGAGCTGTGCTTCATTGATGATGATCCAGTGCTGAAGAGGGGTTTATTCAAATTATTTTGCAAACGATATTGTGCACAATTTACATGTCCAATGGCCCGCCCCCGGAAGCGCTGTCTATCACGAGCGCAGCGTTTGCGGCCGTGACCCGGAAGTAGTCTCACGCAATGTTGACATCACCCGCCCCCGTGAAAAATGGCGGAGTCGGAGGAGGAGGTGGACGTCTTGGTCCAGAGAGTTGTGAAAGATATCAACAACGCGTTTAAAAAGAATCCGAACATGTAGGTGCATTCCTGAAATGGGATGATGGGGGGGGAGACGAGTTGTGTCACCGTGCGAAGTGTTCCCGAAAAGGTGTTACTGCTACACCGATGGCGATCGTTTAGCTAACAGGCTAGCTGGGAAGCTACAGCGCTAAGGGTGCGAGCAGACATTCGGGTGTCCCGGCGTGAGGGGAAAGTTTTCAGAAATGCGTCCCGGATAACCGTGGGGCTGCCCGGTGAGCCTCCTGGCATGGTGGTGAATGCTTCGAGCCGGGAAGCTACGTGGCTAGCCGGTGACAGCCGTGCGTCCCTCCTCGGCCGCCGTGTCGACATCCCAGCTGCCGCCTGATTTAATAACTCATTTATTAAAAGTTCGACGTCGTCGCACTGCCGAGAATCTCAGTGTTCTGTTAGCTTCGTTCCCGCTTCGTTCCCGCTTCGTTCCCTCCCCTCCCCCAGCGACGGTAAACGAATCGCCCGTCTGGTTTGAGGGCTTCACGCTTTTTAAAGGGCGACGCGGCGCTCAGTGTTCGCCGGACCCCGAGTGCGTGTAGCGGAGATCTCAGTGCGTTTGTGTGCTATCGAAACCCGACACACCGGGTTAGAATAAAAGAGAAGGCGCACGGCTAGCTGATTTTGGACTTGGACCTATAGATGCGCGTCACTATTAAAAGTGTAGCTCTCACATGCTTGGGGACTTGCTGGGATTTGATGTAACTTTAGGTGGAAGACCAGTCATTGTGTTCACAAATAAGAACCAAAATGTTTAAAATGATTTCTGCCGTTTTGAAAGCCTTGCTTTTTGATTAAAGGTGCCGTGTCTTTGTAGTTATGCGGTTGTGTGTGACGGTGTCATCCCTATTGTAGCTTTTATAAAGGCTCTTTAGGTCTTTGTAGCTTGAGGGTTACTCCTTTTACGTGAAGCCTTTTAGATTCCATCCATTGTCTCGACGGTGCTTTTCATGTTCTTTTGGGCTGCTCTTAACACCTCAGTACTGTAACTGAGATTTCTCCTTCATTGTAACTGGTTACTTATTTTTGCTTGGGGTTGTCACTGCAGTGATGAAATAGGTCTGATACCCTGTCCGGAAGCCAGGTACAACCGAAGCCCCATCGTCCTGGTGGAGAACAAGCTGGGCATGGAGAGTTGGTGTGTCAAGTTCCTTCTGCCTTTCGTACACAACAAACTGTTGTTATACCGCCAACGTAAGCAATGGCTGGACCGGGAGGGTAAGAGAATTCTTATAATATGTCTGTTCCTCTGCGTTTGTATTCAGGGGAGACGTTCCCGTACATCTATTTGAAATGGCAGTTGGTCGATTGCGTTCTTGTATTGCAGGAACTTTGGCAAGAACTTGATTCTTGCAGGAAAGAATACAGATTTTTTTTTTTTTTTAATCATTTTGGTATGACTTTCTGCTGACTAAAGGCAATGGGTCATTTGTGTCTCAGAGGATGCACCTTGTAAAGACGAGCTTTTTTTTTTTAAATGTCATCTTTTCAGATGACTGTGTGATTAAACCTTTGTATGTTTTGACTTGCTGCTGATATTTACACTGCAGGCGTTTTATACATATGTGTATGTATGAAAAGGTCTGTATACATGTATGTGTGTCACATATATGAATGATTTCCATGTAATTTGCACAGACGTGTAGTTCCTGTTATGTATACCAATAAACACATGAATTATTTTTATAATTGAAGCTGAGGCTGCATTTGTCTATACTAATGATATTCAAGTCATACTCACCCTGTTTAAGAGAGCTGTAAGGTTTTTTTCTTTTCATGCTGTTAAGCTCTGGGGATATTGAACTCTAAAGTTTTCATCAGAATAGAGTTTAAGACTGTTGGAAGTAGAAAGTGAATTGGCAAATGTGTGTGGAACAATTTTAAGAGTTGTATTCTAGAATTAATCACCTTTTTTCCGATAATTGAAAATTGGACGCCGCTCAATTTTCTCTTCTCTCTTGTGAATAAAAAAAAAAAGGTTTCATGTCGAAACATCTTGCATGCCAAGTCTGAAAAGTTTCATTGACTCATTTTCACCTGGAACGTCTACACTGTTGCCGTCTTATATGTTTAAAATGTCTTTCAGCCCTGATTGATATCACCTGCACGCTGCTGCTGCTGAGTCCTGACTTCACTACTGCTTGGAATGTCAGGTATGAATTTTTACTGCCTCTGCTGTGCCAGTTCTTATAGTAGTGAACAAATCCATCTAATTTAATTTTATGTAGCATTTTTTATGGGATGCTGTAGGATTTGTAGCAACCGATGTACTGTATGTCAGTAATTGCACCAGGAAGCTACTCAGAAAATGTCTGAGAAGAATTCTTAAGAAGATGAGTAGGAAGGTTGGACTGTCCTTTTCTGTGTCGTTGCTGGTTTCCTCCTTTTTGCATATTTAGTGAGACAAAGGAACGGTCTTAAAATGCTGTGTGAATAGCAATATGGTGCATTTGAAAAATAGTGTGAATGCAATTTATTAGCCAAGCACAGAAAGGTGAGTTGCTATTACCAGTAAATTTTCAGTGGAGGAAATTCTATGGAGATGGTTCTGTGGTACTGCTGATCGAGTTTCACGTGCGTCAGTTCCGACAGTTAATTGACTACCTGCGACTTTGTGCTAATTCTTGGAAGTCACTCGAATAAGTGTCGCACTTCAGAGTGGTGAAGTAATTTAACTCGACTATGAAGCCAGTTGAAAATCGCAATAGAAAAAGAAGCTGCTATGTCCAGCTTATCAAAGGGTCCTTTGTGTGGTTGGGGTAGCTGTAGCCGGGCTGGATTGAGACTCTGTGCTCTGCTTTGTTGGGCCATCGCCTGGTAAGAGGCTACTTTCAAGCAAGAATGCAACTATATCCTCCGTCACAGTCACTGAAGCTAACTTGCATCACTATTAACTCGGTTAAAGCAAACAAATGGGCCGTGATTATCCTGTTAAGCTTTTAAACTGCCTTGTTATGCCAGCCTCACAGCTCTGGGAGGTGCGGCAAAATGTTTTAATTTAGTAGAAGAATGCTTTCCAAAACATTAAAATTGTCCTTGGGTGCTTTCTAAATGTGTAGGTGAAATTTTGATTGCACCTAAAAATTTGGCACTCCTCCTTCACCTAAATGAAACCCCAACTTCTCATCTTTTTTTTTTTTTTTAAATTCAGTAAACGTATTTTGGTAAACAGTGAGTTACGTAAGCTTCTTCTGGAGGGAGAGAGCCTCTAGGAACAAAAGCAATTTGTCCTTTTATCAAAGCACTGTTTGTCAAAAGATCTGCTTCCTGGAGGCACTGGTTTGCTGGGCTTTTGGTAGAATCAAAATTAAAGATTTCAGATGTAGCTTCTGTTATGATGTGCCTGCAAAATGATGAATGGAGGAAAAAGTGGAAAACTTTACATTATTTCTGTTGCATGTGTAAAATGATGGATCTCTTCCAGGGACGTGAAGTGCTGGTTATTTCGTAGTCATTTAGCTGCTGGGACAGATAAACAACTGCTTCCACCTAGCCAGTTTCAACTACAAGTATTTTGGTTGGCTGCAGTTTGGTTATAACTGTGATGACTAGTTTTCTCTCTTTTTAAGAAGTTTTCAGGTCTTCCAGGCACAGCTGGATAAATATGAACACTTGTAGAGGATGTACTGTAGCTAGATGTAATTCAGTTTGGTGAAAGTATCTTTGCTAAACCATAGCTTTCATGTCTGTTATAATCTGGGCTTAGTATGACTAATTTTCATGCGAGAAAAATTTGTGATTATTCAAATTTTTGGGACTAATGAGCTGTTCAATTAATCATTTACTCTTTTATATCCAGTGTTTTGAAGTTGTACAACTTAGTAATAACGAACATGGAGAAAAAAAAATTCTAAATGTGAAAACGGCGCACCTTTTTATTTGTCGTTATATATATGGGTTTTTAATATACTTTCTTGGCTATTGCTTTATATGGTACATGTGGATTTAGAAGTGCAATACATCCGTGTCTTTAACGGACATCCGGTTCCTCAGTGAAGTTGCAGTAGCACTTAATTTGAAGGCTGAGACAGTTTCTGACTGGTCGTCTGCTTGACAGACATGGTGTTTTGACCAGTCAAAAGCAGTGGAGGTAGCCGGAGCTTTTATTCCTTCCCAGTTCCTTTCAGAAAAGCGGGGGGGGGTACTATGGACCAATAACAAAGGTAGTTAACTCTTCTAGTTTGAACTTTGTGAAATGGTTGCAGCGCCTAGTTCATTTTGAAACACTGTATACTGTTGCGAATTTACCTTGATGCTTCGGTCAACTGGTGCCTCTAACTGCACATCCCAGTAGCAGAAGGCTTCTCAATAGTGCTTATTTATAGACTGTACATTTGCTGTTTTAATGTCTTGTCTGGTATCTTAATGGGTTGTAATTCTTCTTTGTCGTTAGCATTGCTAATGCTCTGGGTTAATTATAGGATAGCCTTATCTGGCAGAATGCTGAGTCGTTACCATGGCCTAGATCATTGTCAGGCATAAAAGAGGCTAGGTTATTGCGGGTATCACTATATTTTTTACAGTTGTTTTTAAGCTTTTTGCATGCTGTTGTCACCGTAGTGCTCCTCCAGACCGGATCAAAATGGCTGCTGTGCTGATGTGTCCAGTTCCCTCTCCCTTACCGTCCTTTCTGATCATCAGGGCCTACCCTTACCCAAACGCAGGAGGGGATTATTCCTGGTTTTACCCATGTCATTGCATGATTAGATCATGTCATATCGGCGGCTCTGAGGAGTAAAAGGTACTGAGTGTGCCCTGAGTCAGCCTCCGTGATGGCGGTGGAGCCTGGTTGCCTGCTCTCCAACGCCGTGTAGAAGACTCATCTAACGGTGCATTGCAGGAGCCCGGCAGTCGCACGTGTTGTGCTCTGCTGCGCAGGTGGAATTGGAGCGTGATAGTGAATACGGCAGCATGTACAGTGGGAGCTGACCATATGGTAGATCTTTGTTGATGCTACGTGCATTCTAGTTGATGATCTGGTTTTATTATTATTTTCAAAAAATCAGAAAGTGTTGCACCTGACAAAAGCTGCCGAGTGGTCATGGTTGGTGAAATTCCACATGAGGCTTTCGTTCCTGGTCAGGAGTTTCTGACATTCACCTGCTTTTCTTGGTTTTGCATTGCCGCTTACCGGCGGGCAGAGCTGTTCCTACATGGCGTCCCTTTGCTCTCTCCATCCAGGAAGGAGCTGGTGCAGTGTGGTGTGCTGAACCCTGAGCGGGATCTCTACCTGGGCAAGCTTGTCCTCACCAAGTTCCCCAAGAGCCCGGAAACATGGATCCACAGGTTGTGTGATTCCCTTCCGTTTTCACCACGCCGGTCTAGTATTGCTTATTTGATCCCCTGTTTTTTCAGGCTGTTCTCTCCCACAGACTCCACTGAATAAACAGGAATGATTTGTGTTGACGACTAACAGCACTGCCTCGTTTATTACCTTTCATAAACGTGTTTTCTTGTACATTTCCCTGATCCTGCTTGGAAAAACTGCCAGCAGATGTACTTATTGTTATGAAATGCAAGCATATCAGCTGTAAAATGTAATCTGTTAAGGTGCCCACTCAAAACCTGCCCATGTTCAGGAGAATTACACCGCTAGACTTAGGACTAAAGTTATCTTGGCATTTCCTTTGTCATAATGACATTATATACACTCTCACAATAACAGGATTTGTTTTTGTCAGACAGGCATTATAATTTCCATTAGTTGTGTTTGCAGTCAACTTGCCATGCTGTATTAAATCCTTCTGTCATCTAAAAGCTTCTACGATAAGTTTCAGGAAAAATGTTTTTACATCTTTGACCACCGTCGTGCCCTTTACTTTGCATGTGATTTGTTCTGCTGTCAGGTTATTTGTGATACCTTTTAACTTTGTTGGACTCTAATTGGCGTAATGCTGCGGTCCCCATTCTGTTCTGCATGAAGCTGCCCCGCAGATGTTCTGCTCCTCCACTTCAAGCATGTCTTATGTACCCTGATAGTGTCTCTCAAGTCTTTGGTGAAATAAGGTTTGCTGATGGTGGAACAGAATAGATATATAGACTGGCTGGGTTTCTGGGCCCTCATTAGATACTCAGCCCAGCTGCACTCATACTTTGGGCAGCTTCTGACCAGCTGTATGCTTAAATCATCTACTGAATCAATGTAATGTAAACGTCTCCACGCAAAATGGTTCAGGCCCTTGGTGGTGATTGCTCTTGCATCTGGTGTGTCAGTTTCTTTTATCTGGTACTTTAACGGTCCTCATTAAAGGCTTGAAGTTTGAAATGGCCCTCCAGAGACCATGGTACAACTACATTTACTGTCTGCCTAAGTTGTAGCAGTTTTAAAGAGGAATTGCCCCCGAAAGGGCATGGCACATGTGCTGAAACCCCCGCCCCTGTCTCGCCCGCTCCAGGCGCTGGGTGCTGCAGCAGGTCTTGAGGCAGTGCTGCCCGCGCATCCTGGAGCAGAAAGAGGCAGATGAGCCCCGGGGCCCGGCCCAGACCGAGCGCCTCCAGAGGGTGCTGCGGGATGAGATGGGGGTGTGTGGAGAGGCTGCGGGGCGTTACCCCAGCAACTACAACGCCTGGTCACACCGCATCTGGGTGCTACAGCACCTGGCCAAGGGCAACGTGAAGGTGACGCTTGTGCTAAACCAATACTGATGTTCTCCTTAAATGTCCCTCTGCCTTTTAACTGCAACCCCCCCCCCCATAAATCTGTACTGGATAAGCAGTGGGTGGATGGATGGATCTTGCATGTTGCATTTTAAAAACTGGATAGATAGATGGGTGGGTGGTATTGCACGTGCACTGAAAAGTAAAAAGATGGATGGATGAGTGATGGACAGATGTTCTGTCCCACGCTTAACACCATGAGTGCGTGTGAGTAATACCCTGGGTGCGCTTTGGTGCAGGTTCTTCACGATGAACTCTCCTCCATGAAACACTGGGTGTCCATGCACGTGTCTGACCACAGCGGGTTCCACTACCGCCAGTTCCTGCTCAAGGCATTGGTGGCAGAGTTGAGCCGGGCCACGTCGGATCAACGCCGTGGAGACGGGGGTGGAGCAGCGGGCCCCGAGGACGTACAGACGGCGGCCAGCATCCCTGAGCTCTTCGCTAAGGAGATGGAGCTATGCACCGACCTGATTGAGACCTACCCGGGCCACGAGGCACTCTGGTGTCACAGGCGAGTTCCTCCGTGTGACCCTCCACCAAAATGTTGCCAGTGCCGATACTTGGCTGGCGCTAGAATCTAACATACGGCAAACCGGCCCGTGTTTCCACCGCCGTCAGGGCCAAATTTGAGGTGACAAAGTAGCAATTATGTCACTGAGCTGCTCCACAAAAGAAACGTAGTGGACCGTGTCCTTGGTATAGTTTCACATAGGGTGTTGCCGGTCCAACATTGTGTCCAAAAACAGTGGACTGGTTATTGGAAAAAAATAAGCATTAAGTGGAAGCAAAAAGATGATTGGCTGATATTTAAGATTAAAACTTATTTTTTCTGGGAGATGGAAAAAGTGGTGTCGAACCATCCTAATCAAGACAATTCAGCCACTTTACCCAATTAGGAGATTCAGAAATTCAGATTAAATGTTTAAAAGACCACAACATTAGCAGTATTTGTGTTGTTTGTCCCAGCACTCAGCACTTTGCGTAACAGGTGCCTGGTTATAAATCAGCTGGTTGGTGAAACCGGCTTGGCACCAAAACCATGTCAGTTGGAAAAGGGTCATCAGTGGGTTATTTTCCCCAGACTTCAGTCTTAACGCTCCACTTGTTACTGTGGTTTGTTTTCTGTGTGGACTGCAGATAGCTGCTGTGGTTTTTCCCATAACCTCTAAGAGCAAAGGTTTTGAAACCATAGCTTCAGTCCTGATCTATTGGGGTGAAAGGTGGTGAGAACTCAGTATATCACACAGTATACTGCACACAGCTGTATTTGTTTAGGGCCCCAGAACAGTATTCTTTACTCCTAGCTATGGCCCTCCTGATCACTGGCTGGTTTAGACCTCTTCCTGGTTTACTTTCCTGGTTTCTCTTAGATTAGCTTGGCTATCATTACCAACACAAGATTATCCTGCTTCTGGCTGTTTTCTGCATGTAACTTTGAGCTCACCTCTGACAGGCGACACGTCTTCTTCCTCTGGTGTCACTGGAGGAGAGAGCAGGCCCAGGATGGGGGGCAGCAGCTGTCCCTCAACCACGCTGATGAAATGCCCCCCGGGACCACGGGAGGCGGTACAGGTAGGGGTGTCCAGGCCATGGATATAGACTCGATGCCAGATGGGGCCAAGCGGACCAGCTACACCCGGGACACCAAGCGTCTGAAGCGGGGGCCCATACGGCCCTGTCCCGGCCTGCCCTCTGAACACGGCTTTGTCACCAAAATCCTCAGTGGTTGCCACAGCCCCGAGCAGGGCCGCTTTGCTGCCGCCTACAGGAAGTGGCTGGACTCCGTGATAGGTCAGTGACCTTGTCACGTCTCTATTCTAGAATCTGATCGGTTGTGTCAGTATCACCCACACTGCCACCTTGAGACCGGACTGGCCCTCTTTTCCCCTTCATAATGAAAATTGAGATTTCAATTTAATGTCCACCTGATGCCGTCTATCACTCAGATTAGGTAGCACAGTCATTCAGGTTTCTGTCAGTCCTCAAAGGAGGCTTTGGCCCATCAGCCCAGTTGCTTGTACGTCATTCACTCTAAAGCAACATATCGTGTTTGAGCTTACACCTTTTAAATGGTTTAGTCTTCCAGACATTATCCACTTTGGTCATCTTTGCTCCCTATTAAAGAGTACATCTTAACATTTCAGTAAACAAATTTGAATACGTAGTAAAAAGGAATGTTTTAATACAAGTTGATTAATCTCTTGGCAGTCTACCTACTAGACAGATTTTGTGTTTTGTTACAGCATATATCTAACTAAAGGTCAGTATGGTACTAATGGAAAAGAACCAAGCCTTTTGAAGTGATGAAATGTCTTGTTTGTACTACGCTGAGTGCTGTGAAACCTAAAGTGGGACGACAGTCTTCCGGGTTATGGAATGGAATGAAGGGCGATGACTTCAGCCTTTTGTAGCTTGGATATGTCTCATTGCACTTGTGTAGCTTGTTCGAAATTATTTTGGGTGTTTGGCTGCAGATCAAACAGAAGCATAGTCCTCAGGGCAGGGGCATGGTGATGGTACTGAGATTACGTTCATTGTCGACGTACTGCTGTCAGTTAGCAATGTAACACTAAGGCATGATCGAGACCGGTCTTCAAGCACAGCTGGAACTGTTTTGCATTTTGTTCGCCAGTTTTCATTCTGAAGGGGAATTTCTGGCATCTTAAATGTCCTACCGAGGAACATGCTCTCACAACTGCTGTTTGTTTGTGCTTTGGTAATGATCATATTTATTTGCATACCTGTTAACAGTTTGATTTTGATTGTCCCCCCCCTGTTATTTAGTTTAGAGCTCTGTGTTTGATTGCTAAGACTGCGTTTCCACAAAGCACTTTTCCTTAGTGGCTGCTTAAACCAGGAGTAGTCATGTGAAAGTCAAAACAAAAGTGAATAAATGGATTAAAAGAGAAAGTGTAGAAACACTCCTCCTTCGACAGCACTTCAGTTCTGCCATGGCAGTATGGTTTTAACCATGTCATTAAGTACCGCTGGGCCAACGGAGAAGAGGACATACTAATTTGTCCTGTGGTCATTTTGGAATCGTCTGGCAAAAAAAGTCTTGTTTTCAAATATTGATGTAATATCGCTAGTGATACAACAGGTTATACAGTTCTGCAAAAACAAACTTTTCATTAGCTGAAACGTATTGGCAATACCTCAAGGCAGTGTGTGTGGAGCAGGTGGTCCATCGACTGGCTTTTTGGAGTTTGCTTGGCGAGTCTTGGGATTCCTTCCAGTTCCTTTTGTGTGCAGACTGGTTAAATCCCCCTGTGTGCACAGATAAATGAGGTTTTCATTTCACAAGTAGCCATGTTCAATTCTGAGTGTTAAACACTAAAATGCATCATAGCCTGAATCGTGGCAAAGTGACCCTTAACACAGCACTCCCAGAGTGTTATTGTCATCTTCTGGGGACACAGCAAAGGCCACGCTGACCTGGCAGATGCAGGTTTGCTTTTTCTGGAAATTGCCGCCCCAGCTGTGCTGAAGTACCAAAAAGAGAGGAGTAGTAGTCTTTGTTTGCCCTTCTCTGGGCATCAAACCCACAACCCTTGGCTAATGTCCAGATTCTGTAATTGAATACCTTTTGAGTGTGGATGAAAAGGTTAAATCAATGTTTAGTTCTTCACAAATACAAGCAGATGAAAACCAAGCAGACCTTTTGAAGAGGCGTAATGTAGCTGCAGGGTTCTGTATTTTTATGTATATTGGGTTTCACCACATTTGCAATGGTAACAAGTTTATACATGTGGCAGCATCTGTCAACATTTTCTGTTCTCTCTGTTCTGAATGACTATGATGCGTAGAGAAAGTGAACATGGGCTCTGGCTAAGGGTTCTGTTGAAAGTACTGTGGTATGTAATACTTGCTTCAGTGCTTTGTAGTCCTATCGTCCTATGCCTATGAAGTATTTATTTTGAGTACATGTGCACTTTGTATACAAACAAACCCAGGTACAGTTAAATCTGATTGAATAGGGCACTGTGGCTCAGTACAAAGGCTGTACCATTAATGTGTTTCGAACTTGGCAGTTTAAAATGCATAAGCCTTCTGTTGTCAGGACAACACAACACACACTTGTGCAACCGCGCACACACACAGTCCTAATTTGACACCAAATACTATGAACTCGTGAAAACTTGCTGTATTACCTGAGACCCCGAAGAAGAAACAGATGTTGGTGTTTGTGACCTTGTAACATTCTCCTATGGGTGAAGACTGGCCTTAATACAAACTGACAACATGAAGGAATTTCCATAGAGAAAATGCAGTGCCATCATGCATACACCTTCTCCACTAACTGACATGGACAGTACACATGAGTGTATGTTACATAAACTTTGATAGTTAAATCTCATTTTTTTCCATGGTATGAAATGTACTGTACATTGAACCTTTCTGTATGTTACATGTATTTTACATTTTAACTCCTCAAAGGGTTTGTTTTTTCCCTCTGTCAATGTACCACTCATTTTCCGTTAAAATATGTGCTCTTGTTTGTCCCATTCAACAATGTCTTATGAACTGTGAACTTAACTAAGGGACCTGGACAATTGCTAATACTGGAAGTATTCGTTTGATTAATTTTGCCATTGTTGGGTTGTATTCCTCTCGTCATTCACAAATATTTCTTTCCTCTTTTGACAAACTTAATTCTGATGGGTCAAGAAGAGCATCGATTGGCGTGTGTCAGCATCTGAGTAGGCTGTAAACAGGTTAATGCTAAAACAAGCATATCCCTTCGCTTCTAGAGATGACCGAAAGATAACCAGCTGCAGCTTATGGTTGCCGTGGTTGAAGGCTGTTTTAAGGAAGTGAATAGCTTACATGATGATTTTTGGAGAATGACCAGCAGGGCTCAGTGTGAGCGTTTGAAAGTGACAGCAGGCATTGCGCACGTGTTTTCAGGTGCTCTCGTGTGCACAAGCGCTTGCCTGGAGCATTACATAGCGGTAATATGTAGCTATTAATTGGCCTTTGTAATGTTTTTTTTTTTTTTGCTTTTAGACGTTCTACATTGGCATAGTTCAGTCAAGATGCAGAGAACCGTATGTTTCATTCAAAAGCAGCCTTAGTTTGAATGTTGTGCACTGTGCTACGAGTGGTTATCCAGATGCTAGTGACTTTTTGAGGGCTTCCACCTAAACACTGAGCTGTTACATGCTTTGATTAGGAAAAAAAAATGTAGATGTATAATTGAAGCATACTTAAAGAGGCAATCATTGGATTTGTCTTGCTGTGTTTTCGAGAATTTTTGTCTTAACTATTAAACAAAGCAAAATATTGTAGTACCAAACTCTTTGTGTTAATTTGTATTCATCAAAGAGAAATGCTTTCTGGTGTCTCATTTGTGAAACTAACACAAGTATATCCGTTTTATTTAAGGGTGTGATAATGCATACCTTTATAGAATATAAATTGTAAATCTATGCAGAAATATTCCTTTTAATGAAGGTTCGGTGAGCTTAAATGCAAACGAAGCTAGGTAGAATCCCTTTTGTAGGATACACACCTCCATTGTGTGTATATATTTTTTTTGCTCCCAAGATAAATCTATAAATTGTTGATAGGTGTTCATATCCATGGCGTCTTGTCTGCAGTTGATTTTGTATTTATTTTAGACTACATTTTAAAAACTTTTTTTTCCACCTTTACAGGTTTCTCATGATCCAGTTGCTTAACACATGAAATAAAGTTCTTGATCTTTTTTTTTTTTACACATTTCCCTCGATTGTGAAATTCCTCATTTGAATGTTCAGACTAAAAAGTTAAATGAGCACATTTTACGATCCTATTCTTGCCTGTTGCACAATAACTCACCATACACAATGTACTGTATTCACTCAATAAAGAACCTAAATGACTGACCATGCTGTCTGGAAGGGTTTTTTCATATACATTTTTCCTTTTTTGGATTACCCATGCTGTGTGTGTGTGTGTGTCTATCTCTGGAACTGTTAGGATTACTTTATTTGTTATCAGAGGAAATATGTACATCCAAATACCATCACCCTTCATCCAGTACAGGGTGGTGGTAGTCTGAGTGCCTGTCTGAGCTCAAGGCACAAACCGGAGCGCACATTGGATGGAATGGCTGTTCATCTCAGGACACACATGCTAGGGGTGGTTTAGGGACTATGTCTAACTGCAGGTTTTCGCACTATATGGGGGTGGGGAATGGTGTACCTGGAGGAAATGCGTGCAAACAAGGGGAGAACATAGCTTCACACAGAGCTGGAGGCATGATTTTAATTCCCACTTGGGGAGGTGTGATGCAACAGTACTGTTGAAGATAACCGGCGTGAGAGAGATGATCTTCCTTCTCCTTTTCAGGGGATTAACTTTAAATTGTTTGCTCCGTTCGAAAATTAAACTTTAGCAGAGCTTATATACAAAAGCTATATTCCAGAGCATGTGCTTTGCAAGAAGGTGCCATGAACATCAAATGAAATCCCTAAAAATCATTATACAGCATTCCACTACATTTTCTAATGCGCGATTAATCGACGCGGTCTAGTGAAGAAAACGAAAGCACACTAATGTTTTGGGGTTTTTTTTCTCACGGCGTGTAGAGATTTGTGAAATGGTAATACTGGGGGGGATGATTCGGAAAGCCCACTTCCCTTTTATCAGCACCACGAACGGGACAGTGGCGCAATAGTAAACCCAACTGGGCGAGGGGGCGCTATTCAGAAAGGGGTTCATACAAGCCAAGTTCATACACGTTAAATCAAAATATATGTACACTACATATATGTTCATAGACATACAGACATAGAGAGAACCGTCTCCGATGAGCTTATTCGTGCATGTGGCTCGGCACGGAATTAGCGCTCTTTTTCCAGGATGCTTCTGGCATTGTCTGTAATCCGTTCTGATGTCACGGTAGCTGGGTTGGGCTCACAGACCGACGGGGAAGATGGTGGAGGCGCCCAGAGCCGGGTGGTCCAGGGGCTCCTAGAACCTCGGATGGTGACACACGGGTAGGGCGCGTGACTGCGTGCTCCTCAGCGGGGTTTGAGTAGTGAGCATAGGAGCGGCGCGCTGCAGAAGGGGACCGTGATGTCTAAGCAGCCTTGTGCCGTGAAGCTTCATCTCGCCGGAATCCAGCCTTAGAGAAGCTTCGTTTACAGCGAAGGAGGCAGGCGACCCGATGGGTGATGTCCATTCATCACGAAATGAGCCTTCCTGCGTGAATGCATGCACCCTAACTGCAGCTCAGTGCATTCTTCTGGTTTCTGCTGTGGTTGCAATAGAGGAACGCGAACGCCCACTTTTAATAATATTATTATTATTGTTTTTAATTAATTTCACCGGACGGCCACTCGGTCCAATACAGGAAACCAATTATAGCCGTGCGTTTTCGGCACGCGCCCAGCGAACGTTAGAGGTACGTTACGGGAACGTTGAGAACGTAACGAGAATGCTATCGGACCTGAACGTTCCTGGATGCGTTTATTATATTATTATATTTATATTTTCTGCTATATTGCCGTGCATTCGTTTGAAACGTAATGCTTAGTCTGCAGGCCTTTTAATTTGTCTTTATGCATGATTATTGGAGCCAGCGGGCTGGTTAATCCGCTATTTCGGTGGGATTTAACTTAAAAACTTGGTTGGGTGGTCGTAAATCGTGCGGTCGAGCGGAGCTCGGTTCACGTCGGTGTGCTGCTGCTGTGTGGAGAGTACAGCTGGACGGATTAGCCTCGGCACTGGGGAGTGCGGTAAGAGCCCGACGCGATTCGGCGGGCGTCACTGCCGCAGAAACACCGGCAGTCCGCGGGGACCCGGAGCGGCGGCGGCGGCTTGGAGAAACGCTGCACTACGGTAGATGTGCAGTCGAATGGCGGCCGCCGAGTACGCCTGCGCCGGGGGCGTTCGGGACCGGAGGACCGGAGGGGTTCACGGTCGAGTCGGGGTTTGCCCTGCAGGTAGAGGAGCGAGCTGCTGATGCCCAGGGAGGGGGGTGATAAAGACGTTTAAGGTATGCAATGACAGCCATCTAAATACTGCATTAGCAGGGCTCCTTCTTTTACAAAGAAGACAAAAATAAAAAATAAATAAAATGCATGCTTCTCCTTTCGAGTTTCTCGCTCCGCGGCGCTGCACCTTCTCCGCTTCGGAGTGGCCGTGAAGCGCAGGGCACAGAACGAGTGTCGACGTCCCGACCAGCCGTCTTAAGTAACACCGGCGTCGGCGTTTAGCGCAGCGCTACGCCGCTGCTCGCCAGCCGAAGCACGGGATATTTGCTCCGTGCTTCACCTTACGGAAGAGGCGTCGTTTTATTTGTTGTTGTTGTTGTTTATTTGTTTAGCGATGCAGCCCATGGCGTGTCATCGGTAAGTCGCCCCTTATGAGCGGACGGGATCTGTTGGTGGAGCGCGCAGCAGGACAGCCTACATTTATAATGCAGAACACGCAGCCACATATTAATGTCACCATTGGGGAAAAAAAGAAAAGAATGCCCTAGGCTGCATTGCACCCGTCGCATCTTTCCTCCTATGCCAAGCTGAGACAGGAATGGAAACTTGTTAAGAGTGTGCCTTCATATCAATATATCAGTAATTAGGAAAGCCGTGATCCCCCATGCCGAAGTGTGCCGGTGTGCTGATTGGAATCAGGGAGAAATCCCAAGCCGGGGACCGCTGATAATGAGCTGGGGAAGAGTTAAAATCCATAACTGCGGATTATTATGATCATTGTTATGGAAGAGAACAATGGGCAGAGCCATCATCATCATCATCACTGTTCAGTACGCCGAGACCCTCGTCCCTCTGCCAGTGCAGTATGTTGGGTTCAGCAGGCATGGGGAAACACTTTGTTTGCATTTTATATATGTGTATGATTTAGCCATGTGTACTGAGAAGATTCTGAAAGCTGAATTTTAAAGGGGCGTGTCGCTGTCCAGTTTAATATCCTCATATGATTATGTTGATGTATATGCTTTTGTGAAGATAAGCATATAACCACTACTGTTTAGTAGGCAAATGAAGCTTTATCATCAGAATAGTACTCCTGAACGGTTTCCCATCAATCTATTATATGATACATTTATGTTACATGTATTGATTTTAATCACAGAATTCCTCCTGGGTTGTTTATCTGTGTTTCTGATTTGGTGTGTGGCAGTCGTTTTATTGAATGGTCTGAGGACTTTATGTTGTGCTATAATCATAACGTGTTTCCTGCCTTAATGACCCGTAGCAGTTTTGTGTTTTAAACTGTCATTATCTATCATATATATGTAAGGCCATGTCAGGCCAGCCTTGAATAGGAGCTGCTAAGTGGGGTGAAACTAATGCTCTAATTTTTCACCAGACAAACAGTCACGGGCATATTCTCTTAAATGGGAGGGGGTGAGAATTGTCTTTGTTTTTTTTCCCTCAGTTGATTTTATTTGGGTTCTTGATCAAGAGTATCACAGATAGGAACAAAATAGCTTTTTTTTTTTTGTAATGGTCTCGGTACATTAAACAAATAATCAGCTGCCCTTGGTAGATCTGTGAAGATGTTACCTCCAGGGATGAACATTATCTTAGCTATTGGAGAGGAGAATTACGTAGGCCGTTTGACACTACAGAAACACGCTTGGTCTTAGAGACACTGATAGGATGGGATTGCATGTGTCTCTCGTTTGTTCCTCACATTTCGTGCTGTTTGTGCTGCCACGGTAGTCCTGTGCAGTACGTGTAAAGTAAGCCAGATGTAAGTGTTTTTAGTCAACCTGAATACTTTGTGTCAGATTTGACCTGTAGTATCTTTCTGTCCTGACTCAACACCAGGTCAGGTCAGGTCATGTCATTGTAACTGGGGTTCATCTTGTGATTTCAGCTGAATGACTTCAGTAGCCCCGATTTTTATTGGACATAAACATGCCTGAAATTAATGGTGGAATACTCTACCCTGATATGCTGGTGATAAAATAGTATAGGAAACGTTCTTTGTAACAGTGTCTTTTTTTCTTTTCTTTTTTTAATCAGATTGTTGGTTTCTAAAACATGGAATTTAGTGTAGATTTGTCATGACTTCTAGTGTGATAAACATTTAATTTATTGAGACCACATTTTGAATTTATGTTGTATTTATTTCACGTTAAATCATTTTGGCAAATGGAATTCAATGTCACAAATAGCATCATGAAATAATAAAGGACTTCAACACTTGCGAACTGCCTTCAGAACAGAAGCGAACTGCAGGCACGCTCCTGTGTTGGCCATATTTAATTACACCTCAGGCACAGCATTTTATATTATTCTGTTGAGCATCTGCATCAATTAGGCTGAAGGATTACATATGTATTTTTGTGCCGGGGGTGGCAGTGTTCGTTCGGCATTGCCAGATCGGCAGACTCGTGACTAATTTATCTTATCCTTAGAGATTATGATGCCTTGCCTGTCACCACCTCTCACCCCACCCCATAATTACAAAATGGATATACCATTTGTAGACAGTGTGACTCGAACCCACCCACATACACCCAGCCTCACACACGCCTCTCCCCCTGATGGGCGAGAACCCACGACACCAGCATAAGTGCCTTTCTTCCCCATTAAGCCGCTCGCAGTTCCTGTCGCCGTGTTCGCTGCCACGCCATTTAGAGAGCGCTCTCCCTCCTCACGAGGCCTCAATCTCCTCCCGGCTCCTGCAGCCTGTCGCTCTCATCAGGGGTCGAGCGCAGAGTCGGCTCATGGCGCCTCGAGGAAATGACGGCCGTCCCCATTTTGGGGCAGGTCAGTGATGGGGTTGTGCAGTGAGATCGGCAAATGAGCCTCGCCCTCCTGTCAGACTTGGCCTGACGTTTGGTTTCTGCTCACGCTTAAAGCTCTGGGCTGCAAGGCGCTGACATTGAGGTGCTGAAGTTCTCGTACCTGGCCTACCGAGGGACGCTTTTTTAATAAATGTCCACCACGGAGGGTGGGCGATCTCACGGCAGGTCATTATTTTTCCAACTTACTGGGTATAAATTACATAGTGCGTATGTCGGTATTCCTAACCCTTTTATCGGGTTCTGGAAGGAGGAAAAAAATGCTTCGAAACTGCATTTTCAAGCTTCGCAGATTTTGAAATTGAATTTCTGAGGTGTCTATTTTTGAGACTGGATTCAATTCCCCCCCACCTAAAATGTGTATCTCGGTGTCGTTTTTAATTATTAAGAGAATTTAATTGCATTACAATAAGTCACTAATTTATTTCAAGATCATTTCTAACAGTCACACTCAGTTGTTCATCACTGCCTCGGTTCACTCAGCAATAGCTGAATAAATTTATGCCTTTTTATTCATTCTCCAATGGTGTGGAAACACGATATTTTAAAAAAAAAAAGATACTATGCTTTATTCATCATAGGGGAACATTTCTTACTCATTTATATTTTCAGTGCAGCATGAAAATACATCAGGACTTTTTTTGTTTTCAGTCTCAAAATTTTTACAAAATATTTTGTGTGTAACCTGAATATCAGGCACTGGCAAAGTAGTATTTTGTTGCATTGGGTTAAAAACGTTTGTGACAGAAACCCAAAGATCAGGGTATGCAAAATAGTTTTAATATACTCTGGATCTGTCGGTCATTTTGTGTGAACAGTCAGTTATGGATCTGTGCAGATGTCCAGGAGGTTATGGGTTTGAATCCTATGGCTGGCAGAGTAATTTGATCAAGGCCCTTAATGCCAATTGCTTCTGGGATGCTGGCTGCCCTGCTCTCTGACCCCAAGATTTCCTGGACAAAAGCATCTGCTCAATAAATAAATTACAATGTTTCTTTGGGACTGGGGTCTGAACATTGGCTAAGCAATTACAAAGCTTGAGCTCGCGTCTCCTTAATCCAATCCATGGTGGATTCGTATAGGATTGTTGTCATGCCGTAATACCCTTTTTTGGTTCAGCTTCAGCTCAGGCTCTTCAGAACATTTTGGTATAGCTCTAAATCTGCTGTCCCCTCAGCTATAGTGAGATTTGCAGCTCTGTAGGCGAAAAGCAGCCCCATAAGCATGACACTGCCAGCAGTGAACATCACTGCTGATCTCATAGCTGACCTTCCATGAATGTCAATGCTGTTTGGCTGGTGGTAAACTGAAGTATGAAGTACGACCTCAGCTACAGCAAGAGAAGTCAGGCCCTCCTTGGATGTTCTCCTTGGGTTTGATTTCCTGTGTGTGTGTGGTTTTTTTTTTTTTTTTTGGTCAGGCTTTTTCCACTTTATTTACTGACCTTGTTCTACTTATCTAGTTGACTTAGCTAATGAACCTTGCCGTTTATCTGATGCACTTGCAGTGATTCACCATTCGTCTATCCACCAACCCATCCGATCAGAATGCTAATCAGAATGTCTGTCACAGGGTGTATAGGGTATGGTGCATTCTGGACAGGATGGCATCAAGGGCGAAACATCCCAGTTTTATTTACAATCGTTCAGCTGAAGTTTTTGTGCAAAAGGATGTATGGGTGAGGAATGAGCGGGGTCAGCACGCGTCCCTGTAGTAGCTGGAGCTGGAGGCCTTGCTCAAGATCTCAATGGAGAGAGATTTGCTGTGTTGGGTGTGGAACGTGAGCGCTTGACTTTCTAAACACGGACACTGATAATTGATCCACTGATCTTCACGTTGATGCAGTGGTCAAAGATTAAGGTCAAACTGGTGATGCCACACATCACTTCACCACGGAGACCAGAGTACCTGGGGAAAATGTAGAGGAACACAAGGAGAACAATGCAGATGGCATGAGAACAGGGGCAGGAATCGAGCCTACATTTCTGGAGGTGTGAGGCAACCCACTGAGGCTCCACGTCATCCTGGCATTGACTCCAAATTTCCTATTTTTACACTATTACAAATCCGTTCCTCCTCATAATATATGCTTACTTATCGGATTTAAAACCTTTTCTTTTGAACTGTACAAACTGATTTTGATCAAGCATGAGACTATAGTTACATCAGGGGTTTTTAGCAGAGTATATTTCTGCTTTAGATTTGTTCGTCTCAACCTCCCCTCCCCCAGTTTCGTCAAGCAGCGCAATTTGGAACCCTGGTGATTTATGAACAGCCTCACATTTTGTAATTATTTATTTTCCTTCTGTGGTCATTATGTTCCTTATCAGAGCTATGGTAGGTGTAGGAAGGTCTCCCTAGTTGCCAGACGTCTTGCAAAATGAGCTAGGTCTGTCGGTGAATTAAAGTGCATATTCTGTGAAGTTCAAATAAACTCCATCCATCTCCCCACTGCTCAGTCTGGACAAGGTGATGGTGAGCCTGGCGCTCATTCCAGAATGCACCGGGCACACAGATGGGGAACACAGCGGATGGGATGCAAGTCCATCACCTGGCACACACTGTGGGCGATGTAGAGATGCCAGTTGTCTGAACCACGTGTTTTTGAATATGGGGAGTGGAAATCAAAGGTAGTAAAATCAGTGGTACCTCCTGAAGTTCCCCCCTGAAGGCCCTCTTGTGAATTCCTCTGCCTGGTCCCGGTCTCCTCATTTTTTTGAAGACCCTCGAGATCTTCATCTGTACGCTGTTTCTTTTCTGACAGCTGCGCTGCTCCTTCTTCTCTGAACGAGCACAGAACGTCTATTGACAGTTCGCTTTTCCCTCCGTTTCAATGGCGTAAGATGGAGGAGTGACTCGCTGTTTGCCACGCCGTAACCAGCGATTGTTAGTTTTAAGATAATTGGCTCTGAGACCCACTGCCAGCTTTGCTTGTTCACTCAGCCGTGATGCACCGAGCCTGTTTTGTTTGGCTGTCTGGTCCCGTTAGTCACTAATGCCTCAGCCATCGGCGTTTTGAACACTGGCATGTGTTTTGCGTTACCTCTGTGCCATATTACTCAGTATCCTGTGCCTCAGTAGTACATTATGAAACCTGGTATCGTTCCTGTAAGGAAGGTTCATGTTGTGTGAGCTAACGTTCATGAGATATGGCATGAGACATGGTAGGATGGGAAATACGAAGCGTTTTATAATGGGGGGGGCAGCCATTATGTATCGTTATATCAGTCTGGTGTTCTAGAGTGGGGAAGGAGGAATCAGGGCTGAGCCTTGTGTAACAATGGAGATTTGGTCTCATCAAAGCATTTAATGTAGTCATTCAAGGATGCTGAGAGTTTTATCCAAGTCAGGGTGGTCACTTGACAAGTTGAGCTGTTAAGTTGTGGAAACTTTGTTGCTGTGGTTAGTGATTAATATGAACAGTTTGTGATGTATCATAAATATAACTTAGTACTTGGCCATCTGTTTAAATGCAGACAGGTTTTGATACTGGTAGATAAATGGGTGAACTTGACTGGTCATGCTGGTGGGTTGTAGTTAAGTGGCTCAGGATGGTGTAAAATGTCCCCTAAACATGACTTGCACTTTAAACAGTCTCAAGGCCATGAAGTTTCAAGAGGGTTTAGATTTCTTAAGCCACATGTTGGCTCCACAGTTGGGATCTACAGGCAGCGTCTTCCTCTGGTTTAACCCCAAACCTCACTGTCCAAGGTTCAGACGTCTCCTCTAGAATACGTGGGAGATGCCAGTTGACGTTGGGCATGCAGTTTGCCATAAGTGGCTTACGATCACCAGCGCAGATCAGTCATGTTCTGCACGGACCATAATGAATTTGTTTTATGCCATTCTTATCCGGCTTAGGCTGCTAATGAGTGTGTTAATTTAGCCATTGTTCCTTTTTCAAATTTGTAATGAATTTAAATTGTATTTGCGCATTATGAACTGGGATTAAGACTGTAATTCAGATATTGTTGCTATTTTTATCTGAGGATTTAAAGCACCGTGGAACAGTTCTAGGATTATTTCCTTATTTTCGCTCTCCATATTTTTATATATTTTTTTTCTGTTAAGGAGAAGAGTGCAGAGGAAACGTAAAACGTACCACATTAATGTGGTAAAAGGATTGTTAAGGTGGCGTGTGTTCATTTGGGGGGTTTGTGGCTCTGTTGTTTGGACACACCCATGAGCGGGTGGTCATTAGTCCCATGTCTGCCAGAGTAATCATCTCGATGTTGGGCCCTTGAGTAAAACCCTTAACTCCAAAAATTGCTCGAGGGGTGCCAGATAAATATCTGACCCTGTGCTGTGACCCCAATCGCCGCTGTAACCTGTGTCTCGTGATGAGCAGGATGGGACGTGCGAAAATGAAACCACGTGTTCCCGTACTTGTGTGTGTCTAAATGTTCAAATGGTGTATCAGGGTTTTATTACCGAACCTGAATATTCCCAGTGTGTTTTAGGCCATCGCAAGAACAGACAGCAATTATCATTTGCAGGTTTGAATAAGCTGAATTTTATTCCTGGTTTAAATTTGGTAGATTTTATTTACTATAATCTTTTGGGGTGCTGCTAATTGTGAAGCTTTTATTCGGAGGAAATTTAGTCATTTCGGTTGCATCCATCGACGCGTTAATAAACTACAGTATATCTCATGATGGCATTTTGAGTTTATCTCGATAATATTTCTTTTTATGATTATTATTTGTAGCGTGTTTCCAGTCAGGGATACCCATAAGTCTGGATCCCACTGTATGTAAAAATCAGTAAATCTGTAAGCACACTGTGCTGGAGGATCAGCACTGAAGGAAAGTGTTACCCTGCCTAGAATCCTCAGCTGCTCATGATTCGCTGCTGCTACGAGACGACGAGGGCCTGCTGGTGAAATGCACACTGGGAATTCGCCGACTGCGAAACATGATCACCCCACCTGCTAGAGAATTGTAGGAAGAGTTTTCTTTACTTAAGACAGTGAAATTAAAGAAGCGTTGGTTTCTGTCATTGTAAAATTGAGGGACTGGACGTGAATTAATTTACCCGAGTTACCAAAGTAGGCAGGAGTGGTTTTGGTTGCAGGATCGCCACCTGATGGTGGGCGGTATATTTTAGTGAAAAAGCTGCCTTCAAATTGTGGGTTTGATTGGTCTCAGTGACTTGTCCTGTTAAACTGTCATTTTGTGGAATTATGATTGTACATTAAATCAACCTGATTCTTGTACTTGTTAAGTGTTCCCCGAGAAGGGATGGGTCCACTTCCTGCAAAACACTTAAATGTAATGAGTCATGTTGACCGGGCTCACTGGGTGCTTTAACTGCGATTAAAATCTCTCTCGTCAGTTACTAAGGTCTTATATTTGAACACTATCTACTTGTAGCTACAGTATGTGCTTTGACCCCTCCTATGTCAACACAAAGATATTTGTCATCGTGATAAAGGACAAACAACAAATGAGTTATGGGGAATCCTTGCGAAACTGACAGTTTCCACATTCTTCCACAGCAAATGCAGCATAAGCATTCTGGAAGAAATTTGCAACTCTGATTTGCATCTTTGCATGTGAGCTTTATTGGCTGTCCAGGTGACTCAGCACTGCAGCTTTTTTGGACATCCAGCGCTATCGGTGCAGCTAAGATGACCTTGATTTGAAGAGCGAGTTCTTCACTGCCACGGGGGTTTTATTGGCCTACATTTAATATATCAATATCTAGGACAGGTTTGGTGGCTCACGAGTTGAATTTGAGACTCCCGATGACTTACAATGCCTGGCAACAAAAGGTACACCTCTGTGTTTAACTTCTAAATAACTTTGAAGAGACCTGTAAGCCATCTTGTTGGTAGTCGTACCTCTTCTGAGGATTAGAGAAGCTGCTCGCCAGAAACGGATCAGACGCTAAAGGCTCCTCACTTCCCCTGTAAAAGTCGAGACGAAATAAGTATAAGCCTTCCAAGGCACACTTAAGAATTTGTTTTAGAAGCCTAGTTTTGGCTGGGTAATCTTTGTTGGCTTAATATCCTAACAAAAGGGAGGATGTTAAGAAGTAGTTTGGTCTGATTTCACTTCTCTAATGAGTTTAACTTCCACATTCATTTTTACAGATTGTTGTGAAAGTGTGGGTAGGGAGAGTTAAGGTCCTCAGACAGCCTTACGGTTTTGCACCATAAATGTATACAGTATCTCCCTCCCACGCGAAAGAGTCTTATTTAAAAAGTCCTCTGGAGCTTATTCTGTTTTTTTTCTGTAAACTAACCGATATACTAAACGGTCTTGCTGGAGTGTTTATTCTTTGAGTCATCCAACCACCTGAACATAAATTTTATTGAATCTCGTAGCTGACACAGTTGTGCCTATTGTTCTTTTTTTTTTTTTTTTTAATAGCTTGTCATTTTGGCATAAGCACATTAAGTATTTCCACCTTGAGACTGCAGCCATTTTCACTGTCCTACCTGTTGGCTTTTGGAAAGATGAGATTTTATTGCGGTTCTCATTCTCACTGTTAATACATACAGTTTTTGCCCAATTTAGGACAGATTGCGACACAAAAGCAGTCGTCGTCAAAGAATATCTTAAATGGGATGCTCATTGAGATTTTGAAAATAAAATATTGCATTGCATCCAGCAGGTTCATACTTAATACGAATTCCATGCAAACCATTCCCTTCATAACAAAGCTGAAGAGCTTGACAAATACGGCCCTGTCGAATGACACATGTCCAGTTCTACTGGCATGAAAGGTCAGGTATAGAGACTTCTGTCCTGTTTGAACTGTAGTTTTCTTGTTAAAAGGCCTTCCGACACAGCATTGCTTGCTTTAAGTACCCAGGATCCATAAACCCCATTTTCACGTCTTGATTTCTTTTATGCTTTGAGGCCTAATTATTTTCTTAAGTACTTAGAAGTCATCCTCTTTTCCTTATCATTGGGATTTACACATTTTCGAGTCTCTAACAGAATTAAGGAGAATATTAATGCAGCATTTTCTGCCCCAGTCTTCAAACCTTCAAAGGAGCACAATTATATTTCTGTATAGTTTTGACTGAAGAGTAAAGCTTTTCGCTGAATTTTTAGGTAGGCCAAATGCTGATGACACTTCAAATATAGATTGCGTTTTGTGCTGAAAGTCATTTTAAATTGAGTTTAAGGGGATGATTATTCCTACATCATGGAAGCGTTAATCTGGCCTTTATCCACACAACATGAAGAGATGACCTTCTTGTTTTTTGGGATTGACCAGAATGGGCCAGCTCAAACTTTTAGGCTCTTTTTTCCTCTTTACCAACATTTTTACCCAATTTGAACTATTTTTTTTTCTTTTGCCAGTTTTCACCTGGGGGCTTTATGTCAAAAGCAGGAGGCTGAAGTTCCCTGGTCCCCATATTCATGTTTTATTTTAGTGGCTTGACTTTTGTTGGGAATTTGAATTAGTTCCAGGTTCTTTTTTAATTTAGATTTAAAGCTTCTTTCTACCTTTGAACTTATAAAGAAAAAAAATATTACTGGATGTCTACGTGTACATATTTTCCCATTGTATTGATGAATTCTGGTACACCTGATTTTAAATCAGGTTTCACTAGTAAGATGATATCCGGGAAATCCCAACCTCAAAAATAATATGATTATTAATGGTGCAGAACAGGAAACAGATGACAGTGTCTAAGTGTGTGTTTACAATTTACCTTGTAATGAATAGCTTGTCCCCTGTATAACACAAACCGAGGCTATGCAATATGATTAGCTAGAGTAGTATCACACTTTCACTTGTGCCAAGATTTTGTCTGCCAGCACGCTGTTTTTGTTCCTCAAAGCTCTCGTCTGTGTGATACGATATATTTTATGGCAGGTTTATCTCTGTCATTCGTGTTTCAGTTCCGGTATTCTAGATATTTATTTGCAACGGAATAGATCAGCAGTGATGGAGTTTGTGGAGCTCTGTAATCAGCGTCCGTCAGGGAACGTGTACCTTTGACCACATTAAATAGGCTTCAGGGACCACATTCTCACAAGTTTACACCTCCCTCATTACCTGGGATTTTTGGTTTATCGATTAAGGTGAGGGCTGTGGGTTTGTAGCATTCATTTGGTGAGAAGGAGTTTGCTTGAGACTAGACCACCGAGGTACGGTGGGTAGGGTTGGTGACTGCTTGCGGTGTTTGTTCCTAAACACTCCTCAAGGTCAAGCTACATGAAATTCGCTTTGTTGGCTGGGGATTGGGGGGGGGGGGGTTCCTTTAGAGCCACTCTGATGGTGACAGTTGGCATGTTTGTTGCTGATAATGCTACTGTAAATTGTTGTTAAAAATAAAAAAAGGCAAAAGAACCATGAAGTGAAAATATGAATGTTCCTTAGGATAGGTCTCTGTATGAACTATGCGATTTAAACTGATGTATAATTGTTTTTTGTACAGTATATCCTATTAAATATATATGTATGGATGGGCATCCAAGCTCTGTTAATTAAGTCTGCAGGTTCCGCATGCTTCGTTAACAGTCATGTCTAGGGTGTCTACAGATAATGCTACCTTGGGTCAGGGCGCTTGTACGTTCAGGCCGGACAGCCAACCGACAGCAGATCGATCACCGGCAAATGTCACCCCAGTGCGTGAGGAGCCAGCTTAATGAAGAATAGCCAGCCGGAGAGTCTGGAGTGAGCGGCCCAGATACCTGTCAAGGCTTGGTGAGGGGGACAAGGGGCTCGGGTAATGGACGATAGGATGATGAAAAAGCATTGCATGGCTGGAGCTGTCTTCAGTCTTCCTTAGCAACACTGTGGTAACGCCAATGGACAAAATATTCAAGGGACAGGGGTTTGGGTCCAGTAGTCTGGTGATCTGATTTTATAGAACTGTCAGGATGAGGTAGTGTTTTTGATTGGGATAGACATGTTGGATCCTCTCCCTCTCATCGATCCATGGCGATGTGTACCGAGATTAAGCAAACAGTGCTGTCCTCCAGCCATGTCGATTCCGTGGTGAGATGTGAGTGGTGTGCTGCAGCCGTGACCCTTTCAAACATCATTTGTAGCATTTTAGTGACATCAGCGTTTATGCAGTGCCGCAGTTAGATCTGCTTTTGGCGCAGCCATGCTTTTGTTTCCCATCAACCTTTGAAGAGGCCAGGCCATTATGTGTTACTGGACAAGCAGAAGTAGCTTTATGCAACATATTAAAATGGAGAGGAAGTAATATGATACAGTGCATGCATTGTGATTATTTTTTTTGCTTTTTTTGAGGCTCAGATTTAGTTTTAGGCAGGATTTTCATTAAAACTTACATCTAAGTTACATCTCTGGAGATAGACTTTTTTTGATCAAAGTATGGTTTTGGTGAATACAGTACCAAACACAGATTTTAGTGCATAGGCATGGAACTATAACTATCTGTGCTTTAAACTGTATACACTTGTCAGTCAGAAGGCAGCTGGTCTTACGGGGTAATGTGTCTTTGAAATCTTACGGTCCAACTGCGATGTCTTTGAAATCTTACGGTCCAACTGCTGTGTCTTTGAAATCTTACGGTCCAACTGCTGGACACATGCAACATGCCGAAAGGGTACATGAGTCCTACATGTGTGGCTTCTAATGTAAAGCATAGAGGAGCCAGGGTCATGGTCTGGAGTTACTTTACTGACGACCAGGTTATTTATCTTTAATAAATAAATATGACAAGCAGCACGGCCATCATAGCTTACTTCAGAGGCATGTCATGCGTTCAGAATTATGACTGATCGGGCTGAAACACCTCGGAATGTGGCAACTCAAGCAAATGGCCCCACCTGCCCAGTCTCCAGACCTCAATCCCATCTCACTGGTATGGGGCACGTTGTATTTTCAGTTTCCTCGTGTTCTAGTCTTGTGTTACATTTTGCATATTTCATATCTGAACCCATTTAGTGCGACAAATGCGCAGAAGTCGAGGAAACCAGCATGGCGTTTTTCACAGCACGGTCACTGATATACCAGTAAAAATACTCGTCACCGTATACCAAAGTGATGATGAAAAACGTCCACTTCTGAGTCCCAGCTCAGTGCTGTCCCTTCCCTGGAATCGCCTCAGTGTGCTTTACTGCACATGCTCACTAGCTTAGCTTCCAGTAGCATGTGGCTTTGTTGTCCTTGCCAGCTCAGATGTCACCTTCTGGGCTTTGTGGACCATTGTCCCACATGGCCTTCTCATGTGGCGGCCATGATTTTGGGGATGAGTGGTTTAGTTTGTGTCCAACAGTGTCCACCACTGTTTTGCTGTTTATGTCCTTCTGTGTGAGTCGAATGGTTACAGAGTAAGACTGATTTCCTCAAAGTCGTCCCCTTTGACTTTGCGCAGGATGTGTTCGTAAAAAAAACAGATGGTTATGTGAAAACCCCATGCTCCTCACGTGAGGGGGGAAGAGCCAGCTAATCAGAGTGGAACGGCTTGAATTTGGTTCCCCTGATGTTGTTGCAAGGTTTCTTATGCTACTGATTACGATGCAGTATTTGGGGGGGGCAGCGTCTTCCCAAAGGGAGCAATTACGGGGTGGTGGTACTGAGGGATTTCTGTTACTGTCAGACGATTGAGGACACAGCAGGGTCCTGCTTCTTATTGGTGTGTTAAAACCTTGACATTAGGAAAGGTGGAAATTCATCCACCCATCTTCTGACCTGCATAGGGTCACATGGGTACAGGAAAATCCATGAATGAATAAGTGAGTAATAATCATTAATAATGATTATTAATAATGATCATGGAATAATGAAATAGGTTTAGTTTGGTTGTATAGAAGTTGTCTCTCCTATCTGTCTTTCTCTCTTGTGAGTCTGGCTGGGCACTTGATCAGGAAATAAATGGAGGTTTGAGTTTTACTAGGCTAAGGATTTCAAATAGCAGGAGGAAGGACTTGATTTGGAAAAGCATTTGATGACCCTATCTGGGCATTCGCCTAGGTACAGAATTGAGAGCAGCTGTGGAACACCAGCAGTTAGGCTGTGAAATATTTTACTTAACAGATGCTTTTGTCCAAAGAGATAAGTTTAGGTTCGGTGAGCAGGGTCAGCAAGAAATGGTGAGGATGCAGGGAGTAGAGTTGGCGAAGGTAGATGAGTTTAAATGCTTGGAGTCAACAGTTCAGAGTAACGGGGAGTGCGGAAAAGAGGTGAAGAAGAGAGTGCAGGCAGGGTGGAGTGGGT
>JAACJT020000034.1:8000568-8024962 GCA_009936485.2 Gymnarchus niloticus
CTTCCATGATAGCCCGGTTCTCCACCGCCTCTACGACCATACACAGCTCGAGCACTACTCCTACACTGCTTCTTCCATGATAGCCCGGTTCTCCACCGCCTCTACGACCATACACAGCTCGAGCACTACTCCTACACTGCTTCTTCCACATGCAGTATAACTGAAATATTCCAACCTATTGAATCATAGATCTCTGCTGTCTGAATAAATAACAGTAAGCATAGCATTTCTAAAACAAATAAATAATTTTAAATGCAGCACAATTCTGCAAAAGCAGTGATGTTGTCAGGAAAATACTGAACACAGGTAAGAGAGTCCTCTGTAAATACAGCAGGTTTTCCAGCAGTGTAAGAATCAAAAAGTGGGATGAGACCGCCTCCCCCAGGACAAGACAGTCACGGGATCATGTTAGTTCCACCTGAATTTCTGTGTCTGAAGATATTAGGTGTCTTGGCTCATGCCCAGTGAGATTGGAGGAGGGGGTTACTCTCTGGGTATCCCTCGACCGGGAGCCCCCTTTTTGGATGTACAGCATCTGACGGGGCCGTGATCTGAGGGTGAGTGACAACGCCGACAGGAACTCAGCTCCCAAATGCAAACGGCACTTGGTGTTGAGCTTTGCTGGTCAGTGGTACCCGGCAGTTGGAGAAATGCAGTTAGACAAACAATAAGTGCAATTATATATAGCACAGATTTGAATATTTAAGTCCTGTACTAGCAGCCTAATTCTCTTCTAGCTCTTAGCCCTGCAAAGGATGATGGGAAATCAAACAAGATGCCCCATTATTGATCTTTAGACTTTGATTCTCTCGGAAAACCACAAGCAAACCTGAGAGGTGATTATGATCTGTCGAGAGCAGTCTGACGTTCACGTGACAGGACAGGTTTGGCTCTGTCACACGGACATTACGCTTAAGCATTATGCTTAAATGTTGCATTTAGGCTGGAAGCAACACCTGCATGAATAATCTATAAGGTTTTTATTTACTGTCCGTCATAGTTCAGATTGTCTACATCGGTCACTTCCCATGTTATAACTTCAAGGACAGCATGAGTGGTGGTGGTTAAAGCTGGCACTATCAACCCAAAGGCTGCAGTACTGAGTGCTTGCAGAGTCTTGCTGTTGTACCCTACCATAACTAGGCTATTCCAGTAACACTTCCAGCTGTATGACTAGATGAAAACTAAGGTCCTCTTGAGAAAAACTTCAAAAAAGTGACTCAGAAAGTTCAATTCTTATTTACATGAAGAAAAAACATTTTACTTTTTTCTACTTTGCCATTCTGCTATATAATTAATGAGTATTTAATTATAATATTCTGATCAATCACTCAGGATGCTATCCGTAGGTCTTGTAGAATCCATCACTGAATGGCTGATGAGCTTCATCGTACAGAGCTTCATTAGCATGGCTAGATTATAAGATTATAATCTATAAGTGTGTGCATTTATCCATGAAGATTCCATGCCACTCGGGGGAGTTAGTGTCTCACCTGTTGATTTTCAAAGCCAACAGTGAAGCCTGACTGACTCTAACATCACTGGATCTGTAGCTCAGAAGATCACTGGTTCTGTAGCTCAGAAGATCACTGGTTCAGTAGCTCAGAAGATCACTGGAACTGTAGCTCAGAGGATCACTGGTTCAGTAGCTCGGAGGATCACTGGATCTGTAGCTCAAAAGATCACTGGTTCTGTAGCTCAGAGGATCACTGGTTCAGTAGCTCAGAAGATCACTGGATCTGTAGCTCAGAGGATCACTGGTTCAGTAGCTCAGAAGATCACTGGTTCTGTAGCTCAGAGGATCACTGGTTCAGTAGCTCAGAAGATCACTGGATCTGTAGCTCAGAGAATCACTGGTTCAGTAGCTCAGAAGATCACTGGATCTGTAGTTCAGAAGAGCCTGCAGTGTTGCTACTGGAAACATGTCAGATCAGATCGAACCAGGTCTGTGTGTTTAATTTCAGGGAAATGGAGGTGAAACCATACAGGAGGAAGCTTTGTTTGTTTGGGCTGCGTTATCACAGAGAGTTTCTGGTGTGCAAACCAAAACGGCAAATGTAAGGAAAAACAAGCAAAGATTTCTACATAACTTGCATTAATGTGACACCGGCCCAGACTCAAAACCAAACACAATTCCTATCAGAGAAGTGTTTTGTCCTGTGTGGCCGATGTATGAAAGCAATTTTGCAAAACATATCACTGCTGGTGTGTTGGGAAAGAACTCACCAATGTGAGCATTACATGCGATATGATATGGCAGACATCGGCATGCATAGGAGAGACCTGGATAAGAAGAAGCTCTGAGACACTGGGCACAGCTCCACCTACGAACCCCCCACCCACCATGGCTCTCACTCGAACCCCAGTCTAGAGTCGCATATCGAGTCTCTTCCCAGTTCCCCAAGAATCGGGTTCCTCGGATGGGCATGTCCAGGGAGAAACCAACCTCAGGCCATAGAGGACCGTGCCGTCCGGGTGGAGCCGGATCATGCGGTTCTTCACAGTCACACCGTGCACGAAGGACTTCTTGTCATTCAGGAAGTAGGTGTCGGGGACCCAGAGCTGGTCTGCCACCCGGTTGTCCAGTGTCAGGTTCAGCGGGATGCCTGAATAGGCCAGCCGCTTGTCCCTCCAGTACTGCTGAAAGTACATGGTCAACGTGTAGTCCTGGGGGGGAGGGAAAAGAGGAGCACATTAGGGCTGCGGTGGAAGAACGCAGAGCTTCCACAAAGCAGACCCGGCACTTCCTAATAGCTCCTCCGTAAGTTCAGCAGACTCTGGAAATCTTGTAAGGTTAATGGGGGTTGAAATTTCCTCCGTTTTTTCAAAGACCATCTTAAGAGAACTCGACACTGCAAGACGACACCAGCACCTTGATGAGGGTATAACTAATGTCATCAAAGATTTGTGAGTTCATTTACACTGCTCATGATTTGAAACAGCAATAAAAAAACAAAAGAATGACCACTTTTGATGGCTCAGGTGAATAACCTTCAGAAAAAAACTGCATTTCCAGCTCCCGAGCTCAGCCTGTTCGAAGTTTATAATGAGTCCTAAGATTCACGTTTCAAGATTTCAAGTTTTATTATAGTGGAGATTATAATGGAATGCCTAACAGAAGTGCAGATCTAATGTTACCCCCATCTTGCCCAGGTACCTCACCATTTTACCTAGCTCAGAACGACACGTCCGTGTATTGCCACTCTATAGGGGCACAAGCTGACACCATCAGTCATTAACGAGTGCCGAGTCACCTTTTGACTGTCAAGTCACTTTACCTGTCGTCATGAGCAAATGCAGAATTTTGGATTGGACAAGACTAGGAAAAAAACTTGAAACATATTAGGAATGTTCACTTTAATTATCACTGAAGTGATTTTCCAAGCTGCAGTCCAAGACCACGTCAGACAGCGCATTCCGTCACTGGCCTCCAATGATCTATGCGCACAAATCAGTCAGATGATGAGTCGGATAAGTCAGCAGCAGCCTGGGACAGAGGCACTCTCCAGCCAGAATTTGCAGAAGGTGCCGGACCACCTTCCGCCCATGAGCACTTCTTCCTGGGGCTCTGGTCCTCCCGACGGTTTACAGAACCATTACATCACTCTTCAGATGGTCTGCACCCCAGATACCAGCGGATATCAATCCCAACCAAGGAGGGTGGATATCCAAAAATACCATTGCCATAAAAGCATCTAAAATATCACGGCTTCTGAAGCATAACAGCTTCCGCGATGTAATGTAATTGGCACAGGCTAACGGAAGAGACTTGGTGAAAACAAGGTTCTAATGGTCTTTGACGACTTAGAACACGAGTGTGTCTTTGGGTGTGTGTGAGTGGTACCATGTGACCTATAAAAATGCTGTTTTGGTGCCTCGCCCAGCGTGACTTGAAGCCCCGACATGCAGTCCCTCCGGACGTCTGGTGCAATCTGTTAACGTAACAAGGCCAATTAGAGTCTAATTTACAAACATGTGTCTGAACAGATCACTCCCCTGTCTGTGTGTAAGCAGCGGAGCGAGTCACTCTGCTAAAGAAGGTGACTTGGGGCCTGTTAGCGAAAGGGGCCTGGCTTCTGCCTATTGCCAAACACGAGCTGCTAACATCCTTTCCCCCATTTTTCGCCTATAAAAATCTTTATGGGTCAAACACCCTCATCAACATTCGCATCTCCCTGCATTAGCGTATATGCTAACAAGGTTCTGTGAGATTTCATTACAGATCTTTCTGTTGGTATCTCTGTGTTTTGGACTCAGAACAAAACTGCTGCTTGTGGAATTTAATTTATGTTTACGGGGGCTTACGGTAACTAGACTACCCTCCCCCAAGAACGACGAGTCAGCGTACTGAGAGGAGGTGCAGCGGCTAATGGACTGGTGCAAAGCCAACAACCTGTCTCTGAACATAGACAAAACAAAGGAGATGGTTGTTGACTTCAGAAGAACCAGGAGCAACCACTCTCCGCTGAACATCAACAACTCACTTGCGGAGATTGTCAAGAGCACCAAATTCCTTGGTGTTCACCTGGTGGAGAACCGCACCTGGTCCCTCAACACCAGCTCCCTAGCTAGGAAAGCCCAGCAGCGTCTCTACTTCCTGCGAAGGCTGAGGAAAGCCCGTTTCCCACCACCCATCCTCACAACATTCTACAGAAGGACTATCGAGAGCATCCTTAGTAGATGCATCACTGTCTGGTTTGGGAATTGCACCATCACAGATCACAAAACCCTGCAGCGGATAGTGAGGACAGCTGAGAAGATCATCGGAGTCTCTCTTCCCTCTGTCACGCACATTTACACCACACGCTGCATCCGAAAAGCCACCAGCATTGTGGATGATCCGACACACCCCTCACACAAACTCTGGAAAAAGGTACCAAAGCATTCGGGCCTTAACTACCAGACTGCGCAACAGTTTCATCCCTCAAGCCATAAGACGCTTAAACACTCAGGAAACGCACTGATACAACACACACTCTCACCTGTCTCAATCATATATTTATTATTATACTGTTGCCTTCTTCATGCTCCCAGTGTCATGTCTTCATCTGCTCTTTATTAACTAATCATATTGTCACCTCTTTGCACAACCTGCTACTTTTTGCATTGTAAATATCAATTGTAAATGATCACTACCTGCTACTCTTATAAATATCACAGCTGTGTGCTGGTCGGTACTGCGCTGTCATCGTCTGTACCGCTGTCTTGCCTTGCACTGTTTGCACACGTGGACTTCATGCTGTCATGTGTAGTCTTTTGTAGTCCTGTGGTCTGTGTAGCACCGCGGTCCTGGAGGAACGTCGTTTCATTTCACTACGTACCGTACTAACTGTATGTGGTTGAAATGACGATAAAGAGCTACTTGACTTGACTTGAACAACCAACTACATTACATGTTTTGAACAAGAGTGCCGACCATCTGTACACAACACGGTGGTGTCCACTGTGAACGCCGTGTGTTTTTTTTTTAACCGCAGCACGCTGGATGCTGTGCAAACGTCATCTTTCCTGTCTGACATAAACTACTAGCTTAAGCGAGAACAGGGTTGTATGTAGAGTGTGATAGAACCCCCCCGAACCCTACCACGGAACTGGCAGGGATACAGAGCATCATGAGATATGATGATGGGAGGTGACTGGCCATTCCACAAGGACAGGGAAGTTTACACAAAAAAAAAAACAAAAAAAACACCAAGAATTTTTACCACAAACTGAAAATACAAAACCCAACATTTTAAACAATGCTATCGTTTCAATACTTTAATGTTCACCAGAAAAAGAGAATCAAGAAGAAGAGATAAGTTCCTTTTAAAAATCAAAACATACGTGACCCCCTTACATGCGATAATTAGACTGCTGGGGTGAATGTTGAGATTATAAATAACTCCCAGTCCATCTGGACTCATCAGGGCTGCATGCCTCTCTCCAGCTGCCCCACCCCCCACTGCCTTCAGCCACTTGTACTGTACCATCTTCACTCATGTCACTTCATCTCACAGTCCCCCCCACTAGGATGGGGGCAGCACTGCCACCCACTATTCAACATCTCAGAGGCTGTTCTGGGTGAGAGCTTCACCTTCTGGTGGGGGAACGATGGCCCGCCACCTCACCTCCCTGAAGCGGTCTTGCGAACAGATGGCTCAGCCAGGAGGGTCCATTACTCACTCCAAGAGCAGCGAGCAGGGCTAACAGGTGACACAGCAGGAGTCCAGTAACCCCCCCCCCCTCCCCCACAAACCGCTGCCCTTTATGGCATATCCCCAGTTCCCACCAGGTGGTGCACAGCACAGCTTCCCACAGCTAAACCCACACAGCCGAAGTATTCCGAGGTACGTTGGCTGAAGAAAGGGACAGTCATGATCAAAATCGAGTTAAAATAAAACCCCAAGGAGACACTGACTGCCATCACCTGGACAGGAAAACACGACACGTTTCATCAGGGGAATGTCTCCATACAGCTAAATACTTCAAAAAGTACAAATGCTGAGTACTCACTGGATACAGTTCTGTAGGCAGGATACAGAGGCATGGTCCTGTTGCCTGAGAACGCCCCAGAACCTTCACATATCTCCAACAGTAATCACATGATCAAGGCTCAAACATTCAGCTCCTAACTTAATTACCCAAGGAATACAGAGCTCGCATTAAGAACCAATTTCAATGTAATTACTCCTGGTCCAAATGAACTTTTCAACTTAACAAAAGGCAATGCAGGATGTGAGCTGGCACGTGTGTGTGTTCCGATAAAAATAACAAAATGGATAATATTTAAGGTGGAAATGAACTAGACGGTAATACACACAACTAGCTGTACAATGCATAACTGGAACTGCTATGACAGAACCCATTAAGCTACTCAATAATAATGCACATATTATTTCTCAAGCAGTAATACTTTTCCTCTTATCTACAGAAACCGATACCAGATATAGTTGCCATGACAACACATTGTCTTGAAATGCCGATTTCTAATAAGAGAGCAACTAACACGTCTCTGCTCGGGGCGAGACGTTGCACCATCAAGCAGGAAATGTTCACACCATGTCTCACAGGCCCTTCTCACATTGAAGGTTTTCAGTGCTAACGAGGGAATAGCCAATCACAGCGCACAGTTAAGCAGACGGTTACAAGCGGCCCTGTTCTTCTTGTCCATAGGTGCTTCGCTTCCTGTCTGACAGCCTATGACTGACAGACACACCTGCTTCGGAAAACTTGTTTGGCCATACAGACTTGAATGAGCAAGCGTATTGTTTTTACTGGCATTCAATGTCAGGTCATACAATTTTCTTAATAGAGAGCGGCGATTGTATATGAACTCACAAAGGTAATGCCTTTGAGCACCAGCACGCTAATGCAACTGTTCCTTTTAGATGCTGAATTTTATTTTTAGGTTCTCGCAATGATGGCTTTCCCATTAACCAACTGAATTGAAACTTCACCCTCCCATGTGGCTAGATACAGTATCTCAGTGAAATGCTATTCTCAGTGCTACCCTTTGACTTGACGTCAACAATTAGTAAAGCTACCAGCAGGCTCTCTGCAAGCTACAAGATCACTACAAGGAACCATAAAAATCAGACAGAAACAAGAAAACAAAAAAATCCATCAGCTGGATGAGAGCAGGAAAATCTTTTTCTACCCGCCAGTAAAATCCCTAACTTCAGGCAGGGAGGGACATTTGTGGACCAGACCAGGCCTGGATAATAGTACCTCCCCAACTGTGGCAGTGAAGGGTAACTAACTCTGTGAGTTTCTGGCTGGCCTGCTCCTTTGTTTGGCTTTTGGAGGGGTTCCTAGAGAGGCCAATGGGTGCCAGAACCATCCGACGAATCTTTCCCTTACCAGCTGGCAGCTGGACATGCTGGAGACCAGCTGAGCTCCCTGACAGCACAAGATGAAGCCAGCCAAGTTGAGCAGGACACAGACCACCGAAAGGAGAACGAAGAGGTTCACCTACAGAAGAAAGACAGTCAACACTTTGCATGGGATGGCCATATAGCCACATAATGCTGATCAAAAGATGAGACATCGCGATCATGTGCCGTGTTCTTCTACATTTCAGTGTCTTCTTTGCTATCTTGAGCAAACCAGGAAAGGTCTTCTTGGGCTTTGAAGCAGGGCCTCTCTGCTTTTTTCTGTACCTTTATACATAAATTACTATCTAGAGTAGAGTGTGGCTCAGTGGGTTATTGATCAGTGCCCGTTTTCAGAAGGTTATAGGTTTCAATCCTGTGGCTAGCAGGGTATCACCTTTGTGCTCTTGAACAAGGCCCTTAACCCCAAAAAGGGCTCCAGAGGTGCTGGATGATGTTGGTCCTGCTCTGGAACCTCAAGCTTCGCTTACTATCATGTCACTTTCAGCAGAAGCATCTGCTAAATAAAAATGTAAAATAATACGTTGGGTAAAACTGAAACTACCCAAGGTGGAGTCCTAGGCTCTGAGTCTATACTGGATCTTAAGGGCATCCCTTCTTTCATAGCTCTTGGCCAGCTTCTCCAGTTACAGGTCTCAGATTCTACAAATAACCTGTTTTAACCTCTCGCATCTCGTATTAATAATACTGCTGTTGGTGTTTTCTGCCCAGAGTAGCATAGGTTTTGGCCATACCATTCAGACAATAGCTCACACTCAGGGTTGTCTTCTGCTGAATAAAGAAAAAATAAAAGCAAACCACAATATACGTTTCAAGAGAAACATCTGGAAGAAAACAGACCACTTTTAGCAGTTCTATAAACTATGGGAAGACAACAGTAATGCAGATGGATCATATGCAACAGCAAGGGGTGTAAAGAGAATAGCTTGAAAGAACAATGAGATGCTTGCTAGGAATGGCATTATGACAGAACAGCACTAATGTTTAGATAACAGAGTGAGAAAAATGTTTATTTTTTGGTTGTGTGATCCTTATCTGTCAGCTTCTAACACGAATCTTATTTCCCATATTAATTACGGATTCACAGCTTGATCGGAGCTCTAGCGTGTAAGATGTGTGTGTTCAGACTTATAGCAACCGCCTATATGTGCCGCAAGAGGCATCCAACCTGTTCACGAAATGCCTTGACAACGTGCGTCTAGTTCCAGGCCTGATATCTGATTAGAGACTGAACAGTTATTACAAAATCTGGCACCAGCTCTCGCACGCATCCCAAAAATCGCCTTTGGTGAGAATTATGAATAGACTGTGAAATTTTGTGCACATGCAAGCAGCCTACGAGGTCTCTCTCTCACAGACTGGCACGCATTCATTAACCAAAAACAATGGCACGCATTCCATGGAGCGGCAGCACAATGCCACTGATATTACCCACGGAAGAGGCCCTCAAGATTGGAGAACTTGGTGGGAAGTAAAAATGCTTAATTACAATCCACTCATTCATCTTTCAATCATTTATCCAGTACGAGTATGGTGGCTTGGTGATCAGCACCACTGCCTCACACCTCCAAGGTTGGGGGTTTGAATCCTGCCTCCACTCTGTGTGTGTGTGTGTGGAGTTTGCATGTTCTCCCTGTGCTTCTTGGGTTTCCTCTGTGTACTCCAGTTTCCTCCCACAGTCCATGTCACAGGTTAAGTGACATGTTTACAGTGTGTGTGACTGTTACCCATGATGGGTTGTTATGTCCCAAAGCTGCCTGGGATAGGCTCCTTGCCCCCAGTGACCCAGGACAGGATGAAGCAGTTTGGAAAATGAATAGATGGAGGGCACAGGAAATTTTTTTTTTTTTTTAAATAATCTTCATAAGAGCCACTTTGGTTTTGTAAGTCTATGCATGCAAAGCTGTTCTAACTGCTCATGTATAACCAGGGTTTTTCTTGCATAATTCTCTATAAGGCAGCCGCCTACATTGAATTTTGTGCCGTCTCCGGCTCTTGACAAAACTCTGGTGGGTATCTTCATGGAAAAACGTACTTTCTAACAAGCGTTGCACTGGGTACATTTCTGTCATTTGTAAGTGCGCTTGCGGCATTACCGATATGGTGACGCTGTATCGTAATCAGCACGGTGCACTGGGAAAGGCGTTACCAAAACTGACAAAGAGGAAGAAAAGTGCCGGAATTTTCCTTGAAACAGAGCGGCTGTTTTTTCCTGTGTGTCCAGGAGCCCTGATATTTTGTGGCTCTTCAAACAGGTGAGTATAGAATAGAATATATTTGGCATCCAAGCATGTCCAGTTTCTTAAAAAGGTTTCCTAAATTAACATCTCATCAATATGTTGTTTTCAGCTTTGCAGATATGGTCCATAGGATCAGCAATTACTTTACTAAGCGAGTTCGCAAGGAGGAGAATCGTGAGGGCAGGTGAAACAGTGCAGACTTCATGCGATAGGCAGTTTAAAAGTAATAACTCACGTTACTGACGAGATGCGGTACATTTGTCAGGTCTGAAAGTAGTGCACAACGACAAGAAGTGGAAGGGACCGTGATGGAGAGGATCAGAGTCAGAGTGCAAGAGACGAGTCAAGGCGAGGGTGTTCAGTTGCCAAGTCATCAGGAGTGTATTAATGCAAAGTCGAGATTTAAGTGATTTTAACGTCGCTTTTTATCCATCTTCCAAGATTTTGTCAAAAACACAGAGCAAGTGGTTTTGACCCGCAATGGCTGGACAGATTTACCAGGCTCAGACATACAGAGGAGGGCATGACATGTTACCCAAGCCAAAAGCATCGTGCCCCCACGCTGCGCACTGCTATTGCTTTTATATAACATTAAATGTATAAATTAATGTATTGCTTTCATGTTGTATTTAATGTTGAACACGGCACTTTTTGAAAATAAAATAGGCCTATGCTTTAATGGGATAATTGTCATTTTCTTCAATTATTAGAACTCCTAAAATATGCTGCTTGTAAGAAGTGTTTGCTTGAGCTAGCTCAAGGCACGGTCCACCTGCACCTATGTGTGTTCTCATGATCTGGATGGTACGACATCCGCCTCATTTTGAGCCAGGAAAAACCCTGATGACGGCTAACGATACATACGGACAGGCAAAAAAAAAACAAACAAAAAAAAAAAAACAATCTATCACAAGCACCAATATGCGAAGCATGCTACAGAATTTTATGGAAAGGTTCAGGTTTTGTTTTTTTTTTTTCCCGACAATGTTGGGTGTATCCAGCCATTCCTCAGAAAATGTAACTGCTGATAGCTGAAGCTTACGTTTTTGGTAAAGTTGTTCCTGGAAGGTGACAGAAGATTTCTCAGTTTAATCATCTGCGCAAACGGATGGGTGAATACACTGAACGTTGCCTGTGGTTACATGGTATGCCTCTCATAAAGATTCAGCTTACTGCTCCAATCAGGTGCCAAACTACAGGTCAGCTGACCATGCCACTGATCATCTGAACCTTATTAGATTTGAAATTCACAGAAGTATGGCTAGAAGAATCTGTGAACGTAGGCTACCTACCAAAAGCAGCATCGGTCTTCTCCATGTTGTGAGGCCAATAATTCCTGACACTATGACCTGCAAAGAGCAGAAAGATTGGGCTCAAACAGGAGGACACACAGGTACACAATGGCTGCATCTACCTCACACACACACACACACACACACACACACACACACACACACACACAAGAGAGACGGCTGACTATGCAAGTCACACAGGAAGCACACACACTATAAACTTCCCATCCTATCTGCAGATAATTGGTAAGCACTGGCCAGGGTAGTTTAAGGGTAGGCAGGTTTAAGGCACTTTAAGACCCACAACGCGGAGTGTAATGCCGGCCTTCTCCGAAATGCTGAGCAGCAGAAACTATACAGCAATTCCAGGCATGACAAGTATCTCAAGGTACACTATGGTATCAACTGTTCTTAGAAAGGGACTTCTGTGTAGCAGAAGAGATATTTCAGTTAATTCTGCCATTAAACAAAACGAAACCATTGAAATATAAAAAAAAATTAACAATACCCCCAAGTTATGCTTAAGTGTTCTGTCTTAGATGTTCCCTCAAACTCAGAATAACGTAATTTTTATTTGAAATCTTTATTTGCCAATTGCACCATTTCTCACAGTACAATGGAATGCGTTTTTCTTGCCTATCCCATCGAGCTCTCCATGAGGACACACACCTACAGGTGAGAGTGAGCTTAAGCTTGCAGTCAGAACACAGGGTCAGCAATCTTTCAGGCACCCCTGGGGCCGTTAAACTTTGCAGTTGCTGAAAGGGCAATGCTGAGCGAAACTGTAAACATAACATTTGAGGGATGCCCACGCACTGAAAAGATTTAAATCACAAAAACATTTTCTAAGATACCACAGGAGCTCTGAGTTAAGAACAAACATCTCAGAAAAGTAATGAAAAAAAATCTTACAGGAAATAGACCACAATGGTGCTAAGCTGAAATCCACCTCCACTCTTGACTGAAAATGAATACATAGGCCTATGTGCTTTGGCAGTTCAATGAAATACCTCGTGGATTTCATTGTAAGTGTGTTACAGCACTTGAGAACTTGTCAGAACTTCCTCCAAAAGAATTATTTTAATATTAGCTATGCACCTTGACCCAATTATTATTTAAGGATTCATATTATTCATAAAATGGTCATTGATTATCATAATTACAACAAAATGACTAGCCTATATGAGGTAGATATGTAAAGTCAAAGCATGCACTAGCTGACAGTGAGGACGTATACAGCTAATCCAGACATCAGAATTTGTTCGAACAAAATACACAGTCTTAAACTTTAACAACCTTCTGAAAGTCACTTGAGTCACATCCTGTAGGCTTGCCCTAAGGTCACCACAGTTCTCCCAGTGATATCCCAGAATTGCGCGATGCTTATAAAGCACCACATCAACCGCTTGCAAAAATAAACACCACACAAAAGGCATAAATCACAGCAGCTCCGAGAAATACGAATGGCATTAACGTCATACTGCTCATTCACAAATGATCAGTGAGTTTACTGGAACAACAAGGACGTGCTGAATCCAAACTTGTACTGAACAGATTTTCACCCTTTTATTGTCTGCTATTCTGTGGAAATAGCTTGCAGGAGCTAGCGAGAACAGAAGAGGACAGAAAAACATCAGGTACATTACAACACACCGGGCAAAAAAGACAAACAAGACAACGATATATCGCTGGAGGATAATTACAAAATTATTATTACAAAAAAAACTCAACTGAGTGAAATGCCTGTACCACAACCTACAAACCTCTTTATGTAATGCTGATAATCTTTATATGGTGTATTGTTACTGAGGCAACATTATATTTATTACTAACATCCTTACACGATACAGTGAACACTCCATGGACTGGTATATAGTATTTCCTGCCGCCTTGACCAGGAGAAGCTTTAGCAGACAGACAGACAGACCGTCTATACACCTGCAGCTGGAAGAAAATCTCATTACTGGGTTGGTGGTGCTAAAAACTAACCTTAAATGAACACCATAGTGAGCATTTGCACTCTGCTTATCCAGGCCTACTTAGCCAGCATTACTGGCTACCTCCACACGTTCATAAGCAATGTGGCAGATGCTGACAGCAGCCAGTGTCCTCCAACTGTCTCCTGAACCCATTAAACTAAGGTACATTCTCGGGAGATGAGAGCATTAAGCAACACTGTCAAAACCGTCCGCCAATATCCATCCATCCATCCATCCATCCTCAAACGAACTTGCTGTTATTTAGAAAAACAACCTTTTTAACCCCATCCTCTTTGAATGATGCAGTTCATAAGCATAAACAATCATTATACGAACTACTGACAAAACCTTTACTGCAGACTCTGATGCAGGACACACTGTACAGCCTTCAAACAGTTGCATGTTTGAAACATTAATATTGTGATAAATACACTTGTACGACCATCTTTAAGTTTACAGGGGGGGTAGCCTTTCCCAGGCAGCCCACAGCACAAGGCTGGGGGACAAAAACAAAAACGAAAAACAAACAGAAGTTCCAGGTCCTGAAACAAAGCAGGCACCACAGACTTTTCACACTATGTCAATTACCTACTTAAATTCTGCCAACATTGACTTTTGTAAGTGCGGCTTGTGTGGACTAGTGCATACTAATTAGGCATCAGCCAGAACAACATTTGCGCGCGCGCGCGCGCGCGACGCCGCGGGGCACGTGCCTGTCCTCGTGCAGCGTCGCCTCTCGTATTCCTCAAATTATTTCGTGTTGAGCGGGTCGCTTCTACCTACAGGGTAACGTTAAAAGCGGGGTCTTATTCCAGGTGGTCATTTAAAATAATAATAAAAAAAAGCAGCCCCCCCCCCAAAGTGGGCCCAGTGAAAGCCTGGAGGGGATACCTGTTGATGTCCCTAAACCGTTTTAGCGAAGTCCTGTATGGAAGTGACGTCAGTCTCATCCTGGCGGCGTTAATAAAAAGCTTATTTTTTTAATCAAAAAAAATGCCAGCCGCGGTGTAGCGTAAGCGAGCAGTAGGGAGACGACGACGACGGCGGCGGCGGCGGCGTGTACTCACGGAGGAGCCGGCCCAGAACGGGCAGGAGTTGCGGATGGGGGGCGAGCTGCTGAGGGACAGGGCTCCGAAGGAGAGCGCCACCATGGAGCAGCCGAGCACCAGCTGCAGGAGACCCAGGGAGAGCAGCGGCCGGCCGGGCAGCAGCGTGGGGATCAGCCGCGGCTGCGAGCCGGCCGAGAGGCAGCGAGGGCGGCTTCGGTGTGACGGGTCGGCTAACTGGGAGGCCAGCGACACCCCGGCGACAGGGCAGCAAGAGCCGGGAAGAACCACGGGCAGAGACATGGAGGAGCCTCACTCAGTCGGGGCCACGGAAGGCGGCGTCGCGTCCGGCTCGTCCCTCCTTAGCTACCGCGTCTTTGGCGGCACTTTCCCCCTCTCCCTCCCCGCCAGAATGTGTCATTTATTCTCTTCGTGTTCGTCTAGCAAAGGCCGAGTTTTCTGTTTGAGAATAACTGCCGTCGCCGGCTGTTTGGATTGCGTTTCGCATATTTTGGCGGCGAGTCATCAAGGGGAGGGGACCGCCTGACCCGGAGCCCCCCAGCCCGTAGAGCCCCGGGGGGGGGGAGCGGGCGAACAATGAAGCCGCGACGGATCAGCTCTCACTTTAGGCCGCTTGCACTCCTTGGAGAAAACTTCCATGCGTTTAAGTCTTCGCTCCATGGCTGCTGTAGGATGGCAGGCTGTGGAGTTCTGCGATTTTAGCCTCCAGAGTCCAGCTACATGTGCATGCTTTGCACATCTCCGTAATACATCACGAAGTAAAACAGAAACGGGCTGGATTGTGCACCTGCTTTAGTTAATCCTAAAGTGATACGATATTAAAGGGATTAAATGTCTTCTCAAGACAGCTGAAATTAAAACGAAGTCATCCTTATATATCTAATGCATAATTCCTAGTCTGCATGACTGTGATGATTATAAGGCTGCAGTCCATCTCCCGACAGTGCTCTTGAACTGAGATACGACTGTGCATCCTTACTGAGGATAACAGCCCACTCATGCATGTGGTGGGCTGAATTTACCCAGATCTAATATGGAGTGATTGTTCTTTCATAGCCACTGATTTGTTCATCTGATGGACCACAGAGGAGGAGATCTAGTAGTACAGATGTATAGTGGTATCGTTCTCTGCGAGTCTCCAAGTTGTCAGGCATTTCTTAAACTTCACACCTGAACAGCACCCCTGTGTATTTCGCAGCTCCCATCTGAAAATCATGAACCCTCAATGGAAGTCTCCAGGAGTCTTGGCTTTGCTTTTGATGAGGCTTCTTTCTGTTCCCCCCCTCCAATACTGTATATCAAACAGGTAGTCTTTCCTACACATAACTTCTGGTTCGTTCCCTGATGGGGTCCATAATGGTAACATCATTTAGTGGCTCCATGCAAGTCTTACAGAACTCCACCCTTCGCTCCCCACTTTCTCTCCTTAATCCCATATGGCCTGACCTCCCCCTCCTCCGCTGGGTAAAGTTACCACCCACTGCCTTCTGCATCACTTCTTCATTTTTCTACACCCTTGAAGTAGGCTTGTCTCTGCTGATATTCTGCATGTTAACTCATGGTACCTTATCTACAATCCCAAAGGATCTGCTGGCTGCTTCCCTTCTCTAACAGACTCATCTTTAGACTGGTGACTCAAAAAGTCCATCTTTTAGGTGTGTGCAGTGCAAAAGATTGCTCAGTTTTGAGGCAGTATTGTTATTTATTAACCACACCTATAGGTTAAACACTGACATTTGTTTAATCAGTCTTGAAAGACACATTTCCTTATTCAATACATCCTTTTAGTTATTTATTGTGTTGTTTGCACCAAACTAGAGGCATTAAACAGAATATCTGTACATGATCTGGCTAAGGGTGCAAATTTTTCTTTAGAGGGCACTTCAGTTAATTAATTTGACAGTTGTATAGAAAAAATGGTAACATATCAGTAATTACTTTCAATAGTGCAGATGTATTTATCCACTGATCTAACCTACTCCATTTCCTGGAACTATCTGGGTAAGCCTGCCTTGAGAAGTAATCATCCGGCGTCATGCTCCACTCTCAGCCTGCAGGTTGGCAGTGCCACAGCCTGGCAGGCGAGATATCAACGGTTTGGGAAATCAGTGCCAGTTTCCGGCCTCACAGCAACTTATACTGATGCTTCATGCGTAGGTGATCGTGGGGACTTTACAAGATTGAAGTTGAAGGTACGTTTTCAGTTAGGGAATTTCACTCCAGTACCCAAAGGTTGCAGAGTTGAAGAGTTGCATTCATTGTGATTCCTTTGTAACAGCCTACCAACAATCACATTGTCTTATTCATTGCATAAATAATTATCTATTATTTAGAATAATAGACTGTCAACCATTATACAATATGGCTGTTCCGCAACATTTCTCAGACCATATATTTGTGAAACAAACTTGAGCTCCCCCTGGTGGCTGTCTTTGAAATACATGCAAAAGCAGTCCTCTCCGGCATGTAATTAATATCTATACGTTATAACCATGTAATAATGAGGCCTTTTCTTTGCCAACATGTTACAATATAAAAACGATGTTTGACACAGGAGGAAAATTAACAGAACTGGTTTATTTAGTCTGTTTCTTCAGGTGATTATCCCAGTGCCCTGGAATAACAACATGCCTCATAATTCATGTGTACAGAGAATATGAGATTATTTTTTAACACCAATTCTTTGTAAAATAAATTTTATAATGCAGTAAAAACAAGTGTCTTTATGTAGTTTCACTATAATACTATTTACCTTTTTAAAAAATTAACACCTGTTAGCTTGATTTCTATTTGGTGCAGCAAATTAAACTTGAAGTATCCACAACAGACCAGGAAGCTCAATCTCATTCTTGTCACAGTTTTTTGGAAGGGTGGAATGCTGTGAACGAAAACCATGTTTGAAACACCTCAAACTCATCCATGTAAATACAGTAAACTGATATATAATCAAGCAGATGTGTACATTCAGATTGTGTTGTCAATAACTACGCCATAAATCAGGAAGCTGGCAGCCCCTTCATGTTCCTCCCAGTCCTATAGAGTCCCCATTCTGAACATGACCACTCTGACCAAATATGGCTCGGAACAAGGACTGGGACGTTTGTCGTTAAGGATCTGGTGTCATTGGTTCCCTGTTATCCCTCTGGACCGAACGGTACGCAGGTCATGACGGGCTTGCTTGTCCTTATGTGCATCACACAACCATGGTACTGAAAGGAAAAAAGGCACTTCAAAACATCAGTGAATCCCAGTGTGAGCCTGTGTGTTGGAGTGTGCTCACAAAGGCAGGACCAGACAGAGTGGGGACGAGCAGATACGTAATTACAAGGGACCTTGTGGGATCGTTCCAAAGTTGTTTGCTCGTCAAGGATTACAAAACGAAACGTAACAAAAGGCCTGCGAAAAGTCACGGAGATTTGGTTCCTGTGTAAGAAAAAGGGACACGTGGCGATTATCAGCTGCTCTGTAGAAACCAAAAAGCTTGCATAGGCAATCAAAAGTGGCTCCTGATTAACAAAACACAGACAAAACATGGAAATACAAACAAATCAACCTTTTTTTTTTATCCTTATGGACAGATATTTGAACTTCTTTGAAGCAAAGAAGCAAGAGAAAGTAAAAAGCAGGAAGGCTTTTAAGTGAGCAGCAGCTGGGAGCAGGGAGAGCGTCCGTGCTCTCTGGAATGGTGGCTTCGGACAGCCCAGGCTGCCTGCACCTACAGCTCCGTGTCCTGGTACTGTTGCGTGCTGCTATAGTAGCTCTGTGCCGTCTGCGCAGCCAGCTGCCGCCGGTACTCCTCTTCCTCACTCTGGTAAAACGGTGGCCGGCTATCAGTGTACAGCTGCTTGGAGGGTGAGGTCTGGGGCTCCGGGCGAGAGCTTGAGCTGGACACAAGGCACAGGCAATTACCCCACTGGGTCCTGGAGGCCCAAGACTGTCTCTGCCCCACCCCTTTTCTCTCACGCTCCCACCCCCTTCCCCCTTTTCTCTCACGCACATACAAAAGCATTAAAAGTCTACCTGCCCTCCCCCCCCCACTCCAAAGCTGCTTATGATTTGACTTGTTTGTATGACTGTCTGTTGTCTGGAAACAGTAGGCACCTAAACACATGCTGCTAAACTCTATTGGATACTCTGCTGTTCTCCTAAAGTCAGACAGGGGGCGCTGCTGCTGTAGTACTAAACAAATGTCCACCATCTAGAGGAGCAAATAGGGAAAAACCAAAACAACTGCTATATATGCATATTGGTTTAAACATCTGCCAGGTGACAAAATGGCAACAGTGTAGGCGCTGAGAAAAGGGACTCAGGACTCAAGCTGGAATGAGACTCGAGCACCAAGGTGTCTAAGCTGGTCGCAAAAAACCCGTTCAGCTATTTGACAGACCAAAACATTAAAAATCCTTACAAATATGAACACGTGTATTAATTACACATGTATATAATTCTGGAGTACAAGGTTCAATGCAATTTTTTATTCTTAATAACATTAAAGGAGTTCTGTGCGCTATGGGCTAAGAGGAGGAAGGTGGTGGGGCAGAATGTCTTCGTGATCATATGACTAGATTGTGCACTTACCCTATAGGTTGTGGTCGGCTTACGTCGGGATTCGGTGGTTTCAAAGGAACCGCATAGATGTCAGGATGTCTCTGAGCGATTTCCAACTGAAAAGCAACATGATGGTAGCAGGAGACTCTTTTAATGGCCAAATGCTTTTCCCACCAGGTGCTACGTTAGGCTGATAGGACTAATGAGAGCACAGAGCCCCATCCAGCATGCGTGTGCTGAGCTCACCCTGGCATTCTGGGCTTCCTGGAGCTCCTGCATCCTCTGTGCCCGAGCAAAGTGGTCCATCTTCTCAAAAGCCTTCACTTTGCCCAGAAAGGACTTCTGGGACGGGTCTTCGGGACTCTGGTCCGGCTGCCCCAGCTCTCCCGCGGGTAAGCGGGTCCTGTAGTTGGGTTTGAGGGCGACAGGGGGCGGATGGGGCCGGCTGCGCATGTGATCACTGCTCGTGGGACTGCTGGATGGGGAATCGTAGGCCTTGCTTGGGTCGTGCTGCGCACGGAGCACCTTCTCTCGGGAGGGCGTTTTCACCTGGAAGTGGGACAAGCTCAATTCAGGACCACCTACAAGACACCTGGGGTTTCCATGCATGTCCTCTGGAATTCTGGAACTCCCTCTCTGGAACCCTGAGAGCTACTGTCTTGTCTGTCTTAGTACTTTTAAAACAAGGCTGAAAACACATTTGTTCACCATTGCATTTAATAAATGAAATAACCTCATCATAAGTTATTTAATGTGTTTATTTTACCTTTTCTTCCACATTTACATTTGATTTTTAATTTTAAATTCTTTCATGATTTTTTATCTTATTTTTCAATTTCTGACTTTCAATTTATTTTTTGTTTTTTCTCTACTTTTTAAAATGCCTGTAAAGCACTTTGTAAACCCCGTGTTGAAACAGCGCTATATAAATAAAGATTGATTGATTGACTGACAGACAGACACCTTCCCATAGCAATGTGATCACCCCGAATGTCCAGATTCCTTACAGCTACACACACTGCATCCCAGTCCAAAGTGGATTTTCCCCCCATTGTGTAGTAGCTGTACGTGTCTGCAGTGACAGCGATCTGTGAGATTACACTCAGTGTGTGGTGTCCATAGAGTAAGGAAAGGCCATTCGGTATTTTCCAGCTAGCATGAGCACGGCAACTTTGCTATATGAAAGTTTAAAAATAAATCATAATTGAAATCGCACACATGACCGCCAATACTGGCTACAGCATTGAGCCTTGTGGCATCTAGGAGAACCTCGTCTAGAAGTCTCACCTTTGGTGTTTCAGGGACAAAGGCAGGAGGAGGACTGGCTTCCCTGAGCATCTCCCCAGGCCCAAATGTCTTCATGCGCACCCGTGGCTCTGAGCTAAGACGCTTCGATAGCTACAGGGGGGCGGCAGGAAAAACAGGAATGAGGGAGCCGGAGATCCTGGGATGGCACCGGGCTAGCAGAATACTGGTCCTGGGCCCAGTGGGGCTTTCTGCCGAAGCAGAACACCACGGCAGACTTAGCTGAAGGCACCCAGCCGACAGACATGTAGGCGAGGTTCGGCCCGTATGCTTCACACACGATGGCCAGGTGAATGGTCTTTTCAATGCTGAATGAACTTTGACCTGCTCTATTTCTGGTATTGTTCTTTAATTCCAAAAAAAAAAAAAAAAAAAAAGTTTTGATAGTTATACCAAGTTCACACTGCAGGGGGCACAGCTGCTTCTACCTTTTACATAAACTTTTGTATCCAGCTTATTATGTGGTGTGAGTGTGAGTCCTTCTCTAACAGGTTAAATCCTGGATTGTGTGTTATTTTCAGGTGATACCTCACCTCTTCATTTAGGATGGGCTCAGAGGATCGACCGATGGCCGAAACCTGTAGGTCGGCAATTGACTCATCCTGTTCATTGTCAGTGTGGGCCCCGCCCTCATCGGCCGTGTCATCGTAATCGCTAATGAGCCGGCTGTCCATGCTCAGGTAGTCGGCACTCATGGCTGAGAGGTAGGACATGCGATCATCATGGAGATCAAGATCCCCCTCCGTCCCGTCCAGCTAAAAGAGACACATGATGGATCTTTGTACAGAGAGGAGCGGAACAAAAACAAAAAAGAGCCAAGCTGTAGACCACCACCGAGTGAAGATCGTCAACAAAGAATGCAAAGGAACCACACAAAAGTCTCTACTGTCAGAATAACAGATGGAACTTCAGAACTAATGAGGCCAACGCATTAACATCTTACAGATGTGGGAACCTCAGTAAAACATGAAGAATTGAGAACATCCCGCCATGTTTGGGTTCTGATGGTTGTCGGTTTCTAGCACCCGTCCATTTACCTTCCCTTCAGACACCCACACCGCCTGAGACTGCTGCTCCCGGATCGAGTCCTTCACACTGCCAAACCATGCCTCATTGGCCGAATTCAGATCGATAGTCGCTGATGGGATCACAAAGGTGGAAAAGGGAATACCAGCATCATGTCAGGCCGGAAATGCGGAAGCAGCCTGGAGTGTAAATATGGTCTTTCCTAACAGTTTGATTATATGGCCAAAAGTATGCGGACACCCATATTAATTAGTGGATTAGCTAATTAAGACACACCCATTGCTGACACAGGTATATAATTAAGCACACAGCCATGCAATCTACAGTAACGAACACTGGCAGTGGAATGGATCGTATTGAAATGACTTTCAATGTGGCACCATCTTAGGATGCCACATTTCCAAATGGTCATTTTGGAAAATTCCCGCCCCGCTCAACTGCAAGTGAAGTGATTATGATGTAGAAACATGTAGAACTAACAAGAGTTCAGTTGTGGTACAATATTCCAACTTCTAATGGAAAGTCTACCCAGAAGAGTAGAGGCTTTGACAGCAGCAAAGGGAGGACTAACTTCATACCCTGTTTTGGAATGAGAGGTCACACATACAAGAATCAACATACGTTTGGCCATATAGTGGATTTACTATTGTGCTGTAACAAAAAGTGGTTTAGCATTGGCTGTCCTAATCATCATTCTTCTGGAAATCGGTTTCCCGGAGTGTGAGCCGAGGTGCAAGCTGTTGTCCCCTCAGACTGACCGGTGAAGAGATGCAAGCAGGTTTTCCGCAGCTTCACCGCCTGGTCGTAGAGCTTCCGGGAGCTGCGGCTAGAACCTGGGACAAGGCGCTGGCGCATGGCCTTGACTCCCTGCTTGCTATCAGGGTTGAAAAAGATGACGATGGGATACCACTGAGTGTAGTTGAGCGTGTCCACAGCCTTTGGGGTCACGTCCAGCAGAGCGTGCTTATCCTGGTGGGGAGGGGTTGACATGGATGACAGCAGGTCAGCTGACCACACGAGGTCCGAGTCCCCACCCACGACGTCCACAGAGCCCAGTGAGAACCAAACCTGCTCAATTATCTGTCGAATGGTGTTGAGTCGCACCACCCCAGGGGACTTTTCGGATCCTGCATCTCTGGGCTCTGTTTCTGAGGCAGTTATAAGAGGTCGCTTACCACCTAAATGACTGCCTCAATAGTGTGCATATGAGCTGAGGTCATGCAGAAAGATCACAGCAGGCTTTGAGATGACGGCTGAGCTTCTCTGGCTCATAGCCTTGTTGCTAAACTACCACGCTGAACACCAGCACAGAGGTGTGCCTACTTACTGGCAATCATGAACTCATTGGGGAGGTCTGAGGCTAGCTTGTCAATAGCTGCATCAGCTATTGGCCCAAAGAGCACCACAGGTCTCCTGAATCCAGCTGCGAAAAAGAGAAAAGCTGATCAAGATTACAGCATTATACCGTTTAATTTTCTGTACGTTTGAGCACGTTTTCAGTTGCATGTCTGTGCAGCACCCAGAATTAATCGACTACCAGTCAGGAAGCGACTCTGTGTCCCCAACCCTTGGCCTCATGGCTGTCCATCACGCTGGCCTAGGGACACGTTACACTGCAGATGCTTTCAAATCAATAAATCTCATTAACGAGTCAATAGAAGGCATCCTAATGAGCGCTGCACTGCTACATGCAGATGTTTCCTCAGCCATGCTCTGGGAATGCACATTTCATTTCCTGTTCTTCTTCCCGTCGTTGCTCTGTTTCTTCTCAGCTTCTCCAAAAAGAATTTGTTGTTATTATCATCTTTTTTCCTGAGAGTCTACAGGCACAAAGTTCACCTGGGATTGTCAGCAGAGCAGATATACACAGTAAATCCCTGATAAATCTTGGTGACACGTTCTGGATGATGTAAGATAAGGATGACATCTTTATAACACAGATATACAGCCTCGTTCAAGGAACCTCACATCTTGCTAATAGGATCTGGTCTCTCCCGATTAAAAGGTCAGCTAAAATTTTATACGTTCACTTTTTCACAGCTCAGTAGGACCTGTGTTTTCAGAGGATCATTCTCTGAAAGGAAGCGGTTTTAAGGGGGAGGGCTTAATCTAAACCAAGCAAAGTCTAAGAATCCACCTTCTCGAAGGACCACCCTCTCATAGGCAGGGAAGCGGGTGCTGACGGCAGCAGAAGTCATATCCTCGCGGGTCTTCCGGAGGTCCTTCCTCCGAGCTGCCCTCTGACCACGCAACCTCCAGAAGTCACCCCTGTCACTTCCTGTCCCCCGCTGAGAATTCTGCACATTGGCCATCTGATCGGCCCTGATGATGGGAGACAAAAAGGAGGAAGAGAAAAGTTCAAATATTTCCTGTTTTCTAAAACAAGAATGAGAGTCAAACTAAGATAAGCTGCGACCATATGATAGGAGAGGTGCACTTTACTCTGAAGCCTTTCACAGCAAATGATACAATAAGATTTCTTGAAATGTCTGATCTGTGCTGGCTGTATTAAGTAACAGCACAATAGGATAATGTTCATCATCCTGTTGATACACAGAATTTACACAAATAATGCTGCAAAAGCTTAAATGATCTTCATGATATCTTAATAAACCGTCTGTCATTGAGGATTTTTATACAAATCTGAGCTAGTTACAATCTGCTGGTATTGCCACGCAGTGTAGGAAGACCAGAAAGGCGCTCTGGTGGGCTGGTTATGCTCCAGTGAACGACTCTCATATCACCCACTGTCAGTCTAATCTTCCAACAACTAGATTTCCTCCTCTGCCCCTTTCTAGTGCCTCAGCATCTAATACATTACTTACAAGCAATTGTAAAAAGGAGCTATAAGGACTTTCAGCTGGGGCCTTCCCTCTCGTCATTCCATCTATCCTCTGCAGGGGGCCCTCACTGTTGTCATTCTCTCCCTCCCCTGCAGGGGGCCCTCGCTGTTGTCATTCTCTCCCTCCCCTGCAGGGGGCCCTCGCTGTTGTCATTCTCTCCCTCCCCTGCAGGGGGCCCTCGCTGTTGTCATTCTCTCCCTCCCCTGCAGGGGGCCCTCGC
>JAACJT020000034.1:8025062-8053108 GCA_009936485.2 Gymnarchus niloticus
CCCTCCCCTGCAGGGGGCCCTCGCTGCTGTCATTCTCTCCCTCCCCTGCAGGGGGCCCTCGCTGCTGTCATTCTCTCCCTCCCCTGCAGGGGGCCCTCGCTGCTGTCATTCTCTCTCTCCCCTGCAGGGGGCCCTCACTGCTGTCATTCTCTCTCTCCCCTGCAGAGTGGCTCAGGCAGACAGGAGATCCATATGGAGCTCCGCTGTGATCGATTTAACACCTTGTACATTGCTCACAACTGCCTGGCCAAACACTGACAGGACCTCTCGCATTCTCACTGCGTATCACGTGACTTTAACAGCCCAACATGGCTAGTGGAAACGCCATACGCTCTACACAAGACATTCTTGTTTTATATGAGATGAGCAGTGATTAAAAAAAACATCGAATGTTCTATAATAACTGGACTTTGGTAGCTATAATGCTAGGATTAGCAGTAGTAATTTCAAGGGTTAAAGCAGAGCACCAGCTGGCGAGGTCACCTGCTCTTGTTGGGGATAATGCCCTTCTCCAGAAGCTGGTTGTCTCGCCCAACTCGAACAGCCAGCCAGTTGCCCAGCTTCCCGTCGTAGAGCGTATCCACCACCTTGAAGACCTCGCCGCGTGAGAAGGACAGGCCCTGTGAAGACTCCTTCTCGTACTCAAAGTGGGTCCTGATAAAGAATGAGTCCCCTCGGCCAGACGCCAGAATGTCCTCATAAACTGGAACACAGCACAGAGACTAACATGACGCCTCTGGAGGGGACACCTTCACCATTCTGGCCTTAAATACGAGAAACCTTGGTTGAACCAGAGAAATATGGTGATATGATATATGAGAAAGTTAACTTGGCCAAAATATTCTATAAGGTACCACCCTCTACTGGCAGCAAGTAAACTGAAAATTTATTTTATGAAAATGTCATTCATGTTGTTATATTAGTTGAAGTACTTCCATCCATCTTCAGACTGCTCATATTGGCCTGAGTAATGGGCGTTGGGTCTGGAGTCTGTCCCAGGCTGGAGTAGATCATGGATGGGATGCTAGCCCACCACAGAGTACATACTCACATAAAATCATAAACATGACACACTACAGACTATTAAAAGATGATAATTAGCTTAACTGCACCTCTTTGGAATGAAGGAAATCTGTGTGACATGGGGAGAATGTGTCTTGTTAAATACAGAATGGAGATGGAATTCGAACCCCCGACCCTGAAGGTGTGAGGCAACAGTGCTATGCAGTGAGCCACCATGCCACCCCACAGCACTTTCACACATGAATTTTAATTGTACAGAATCAATGATATTCCATACTTAGGATGTAAAAAGAGAAATGAGCGATCATCCACTCTGATCATTTCACACCGCAGAAGAGGGCTCATTGCTGCCACCTGCTGTTCCACTGCTTTACAAACGTGAGCCAGGCAGAATAGTTCAGAAATACCATTGCAGCTGGGAACACATCAAGCAAGGTCACTGGTCAGAACTGAAAAGATTGCAGGCACAAAGCTTCTGAAGATATTGTTTCTTGGGGTTCTTCTTGGGCAGTGGTCTTGACCCGTGGCCAAGACCCGGACTATTAGATGGTCCAATATGGCTCCCTAATTAGTGCAGCCAGGAAATTTTTTCTCTCTCTCTTTTTTCCAACAATGAGAGTTTGCCTTTAAGAACAGTGCAGGCTACCAGCTGGCGTTAAGTGAAGAGCTCCTGGTGAGTGGCCCTCGGCTCATTTGAGTTTGACACTCCTGTTGTCAGGGAAAATCACATGTTCTACTTACAATGGTCCATTATCTTCGGGTATATCCTGACCTAACCCTCCCTTGCCCTGACACAGCAAACCCCCTATTTAATTCTGTTAGCTATCCCCTGCTGTCTCTGTCTGATCCTCTGTCTTGCTCACTCTCATGAAGAGGGGGGTAGTTATCCAGCAGTCCCCCAGGGGGCACTCTCCAAGGCAGGACGACATAACACCAGCTACAGCGGCGTTCATCAGAGGAGACAGCACACATCCCGACTCCGATGGTGGCGTTGGGGGGGACTAAAAATTCACCCCACCCTACCCCTGACCCACCTGCTTGCGTGGGGTTGAATCTGACTTGCTAACGGATGGCTGCTCACAGGCAAGCCCTCTCTCATGCAGGGACAATGACGCACCTACATACACACACACTGCCTCACACCTGCCCTGTGATGTGGGGCACCTCCCTGGCAACACTACAGGAAAACTGCTCCAGTAATCAAAGGGACGTGGCACACTGGTGATTTTCAAAACTAGCTGTCCTCAGCTCTGCCAGACCCCCCCACAGACACAGTGGGGTGGATCCTTCTGGAAACGTAGTTTCTGGTTTGCATCTCGTTTCTAGGTTGCCTTGGCATCCTGTCATCTTCGAGAGCTTGCTTTGCATATTCTAAAAATGCCCTTTTTCCTGCTGCTAACCCTGCCCAGGGTGAGGAAGAGTCATCTCCACACCACGAAGAGCGCTGACCAAGCTGTCACTGGTTAAAACTGGTTCTGACCAGTTCCTTTTCCACTGCCAACGTGCCAACCATACTTTGACACAAAGGTAGCTGTCAATGTGTTAAATCACTTAGGCAGGACAAAGGCAAGGTCTGCAACTCACTAATGGATGGTAATGTGCAACAAGACTTTTATATGTACCCCATTAAGGCTCGAATTTCAATTAGAAATTGTCCAATTTCATTAGTACCAATGACAAATTATTACCGTAATGCATTTTGGATCATTCACAGTAAGTGACTGATGAAAAGAATGAGCCTTTATGATTGGCTTCAGGTCATATTGTTTTTTTGAGGGGGGGGGGGGGGGGGTATGCTAAAATGTTTGCAGTGTGGTGGGCGGTCATGCAAGAGAGAGACCACCCCAACAGCCCTGGCTGTAGAACTTTCTGCCAAGTATGTGTGTCATGGCCGTCGATGTGACAGCCCAAAGTCAGAACTAATTAGACAAGCTACGATTACATGAGAATAGTCACTGCTGTCTCTTTGACAGATGTATCCAAAGCTGGCTGGTGCTGAAGGGTCCGCAGAGATGGGCTCTGGCACATACCGTCTGACTTGCTCTGAGCCAGGATGGTCACGGTCTCCCCCTTGGGGATCTCCAAGAGGAACAGCACGGCTTCTTCTCGGACGAGGCCCCTGAAGTCGATGTTGTTGACCTGCAGAGAGTGGAGCAGTCAGTAACTGTGCCATCCGGTTTGATAAAGTGTGTTTGAACAGTCTGGTTTTGGCCCAGGTACTGAACATTTCCTGAGCCACAATATCCCACTGACAAGACTGGAGCCAGGGCTTTTCAGAACCTTCTAGATGTTTCCAATGGCGTGCACTACACTTTGATTTCTTAATTGTCTTAGGAGACAACTTTCTCAAGATAGCAAAAACATAGGCAGTAACAATCAGAACCAGGATTGACAAGAAATCACAGATTAAATAATGACTCTTGATGAAAACTATTAACCCCCCCAAAAAAGGAGAAGGATTATGCATGGTAATTTACAAAAGACTTGTAAATCCAAACAGGATTAGCTTTGCTAGATGCCAGATTGAGCCTTTCAACAGCATTATACATCAGCATACCAGTTTCCTTAAAAACTCTCAAAAATCGGGAATCTTGGAAGCCTTGCAGACATCAGGATGTAGGAGACTGACCTACTGTGCTCTGTGTATGGAAGCACCTAGTGTCCTCAGTGGAAAACCAGCAAAGAGAGGGAGGGAGTGTTGCACCGTACCTTCATTATCTGGTCCCCAGTTTGGAGACCCTCTTCTTGGGCTGGGCTGCCCTCCTGAACCCCGGCGATAAAGATGCCCACATCGTTGCCTCCAGCCAGGCGTAGACCTACACTGTCACCCTTCTGGAAGCTCACCATCACAGTGTTGCTCCTGCAAAAGTTAACAAGCACCAGGCTGGGCTGTGCTCTCTTACAGCTCACTATGTACTGCCTGACATTACCACATGATGGCGCTCAACACAAAAAGCAAGGATACCAAGGCCAACAGTGGAGTTTAAAATTAGTCAAAAACATGTCATATCAGATCAAAAAAAAAAAAAAAAAAGGTACTGTGGATACTAGTGTGGTTATTCACTTCATACGGTCCACATCTGGTCACATGACCCAGCGTCATTTGAGGAATCACGTAAGTAAATGTTTTGTTTGTCTTCATTTATGTATCGTTCTTTGCAAACACGTTTTTCAGTAAATATTTTAGGTGAACGATTTTTAAGTACAACAACAAGTATTTCAATCTAGTTACTTTTTACTGAAGCTGACAGTTTAGGTCACTCGCTTGTGACCACATAACCGCGGCTGGTCGGGTCTTGGTGGTCATGGATAAACGACCCCGGTCTGGAGCTTGTCCTAGTTCTGCACAACAACCTGAAAAGTGGCACACGTGTATGAAGCGAAGCACACCTCCACAGCCCCCGGCCCATAAACTGCTCGAGCCAAGTAGCCCAGGTGCATGTCGAGATTCGGGGGGGGATGTAAACACACCCTGTGCTGTACAGAAACAGCCGGAGGACAAAAGGCAGACCAACCAAGAAAAGCAACAAACCGAGAAAATATCTTTGCACTACCCTTAGAGGACTCCTCGCCCCTAAACCTGGACTTTAAAGCTACTTACCCATAAGTCGCCTCATCCTCAGGACTGGGTCTCAGCAGGATTTTTGGAGTTGTGTTTACAGCAGCTAAAATACAACAATATTAAGAGTAGTACAATTAATAAGAATATTGCGTTATTACAAATAATATCAATGAGAGTAATGAACAACACACATCTTTTTAATCCAGTCATTAGTGGCTGTTTTCTTTGACGCTAAACTGGCTGGTGCCCTTTCAGTGGTTACTTCCTCGGATCTTCTCTTCCAGTCTAAGAGCACGGTTTAATCTGCCTACCCGGTGGTCCTTCTGCCCGGGGCTCCTCTGTTAGCTCTTGCTGTGGATGGTGGTCGTCAGGCCCTCTGAAAGGGGACGGCGTGTTAGCCGTCCTACCCTGTCTGCTTTGGGGTTCCTCCCTGAATAGAAAAAGGGTCCCAAGATGGAGTGAGTAATACAGGTAATATGGTAATATCTCTAGCAATACCAGATACATATTATATTTTTAGTCAGAATCTGCAGTACGAGCCAAAGGAAATGCCCTGGATATTCTTCATATTAATAATATAATCCACGCTTTGAGAAAAATACTGCAATTCATCTCGTGCAGTCTCACACTGCCTGGCCTGACCCTGTTTTCCCGGGTTAGGGAGCATATCTCGCTCCCCCACCCTTACTCTACTGAGAAAATGGCACTCACCCACTCACCCTGCACAATTCTGTACCACTGGGGGTAAAATTCCAAACATAAGAATGTGATCATTACTATTATTAGACAGAGGAATGGATTTGATCAGTGGTTCTCAACCCAGTCCTCAACACCCACCAGCCAGTCCACATTTTTGTTACGTTCCACCACCTAGATACTGAACTTCAGTTGATGATAGTGCCATTGATTGCCCGGCTTAGATGTGCAGGTGGTGGGCTAGAACCAAAATGTGGACTGGCTGGGGTCCCTGAGATCCGGATTTGACAGACAGGCAGGCAGGGGGACACTCGTTAAACATCATGGGCTGTTACCCTAGCTTCTCACGTAGTCTCTCGTTGGACGAATGCGAGGAGAGGTCGGAATGACGGGACCGGTGATCTTCCTGCGGTGAGTAGGAGCGGTACGACTCGATTTCAGAGATATCTGCAAAGAGCGGGAAAAGGAGTCTGTTAAAGCAGAGGCTTTCCTGCAGCCGTTTTCTTCCCAAAAGGAAGCCCTCCACAAGTCCCAAGAAGCAGCAGCAGAGTCCTCGCGTACCACAGGAAAGCCAAGTTAGACAGATTTCCGCCTCGTTATAACTTCATATTAAAAGTCCCCTGCCAAGACGTAATATCACCTTCGGTCATTCATAACCTTTTTAAAGGCACAAATGCTGTTCCTTTAAAAAAGCACAAAATATGGAAGTTTGGTACTCTTATTTTAGTTCAAGACAAGACGGAATTACATCAAATTTAAGATAACTACCTTGTGTATGTTAGACATTTACTCGTACATTTTTCCATTACATAAGTCCATGATATAGCAATTATTGCTGTGGGTTTTTCTATTGCCGGTTTTGCTAAAGATCTATGGAATGTCTACATTCTTTAAGACAAACTCCATAAAATACCAAACAGAAAATAAGGCAGTACTCAGCATAGGGTTATAAAGAGGCAGAACACCATACATTCAATTGACACAAGATGAACCTCAGGGGGGAAAAAAGTACCTTAACTGATGTTTACAGGACCCAGGTGTGAGATCAAGGCAAAAAGCAGCCTGAATTGTCCTGGTAAACAACGTCACAAACAATCAGATTATACTCATCTGGTGACGCCTCGAGATAAATGTCATATTTTAAGTCAGCAAACTTTTCTATTTTGACTTAAGTCTATGTTTCCCCAGGACAATTCTGAAAAAAATCGCAGTTAATTTCATCCAGAAACGCAATTAGACAGCAAGACAACATTATTAGGGTTATTATGAGTTTAAAAATGAGGGTCTGACCATAAGGGAGGCTGTTGTTACCAGCGGTTTTGATTTTAGCAATATTAAGGCACAAGGCAGCCGCAATGTTCTCTCACAGCCTAAAGACGAGGGAATGAAGCACAGAACTGAATTTCTAATAGCACAACGGGTTTTCAAAAAAAGGCACAGGAAGATTTTATTTAGAACAGAGGGGTTTAGAAAGGGTTTCGATGTGGACTATGTCCGCAGAGAAGAACTTCATTTCAAGGATATTCCCCCCGGAATAAGTTGAGTTTGTCTGTGCAGCCAAAGATTAACAAAGAAACCGAAACATTCGGGGCGTGAGATCTGCAGAAGCTCCCACAGACAAATTGCGGTTTACATTAGGGTGGAAAGGGTATAATTACAGTCTACTTCCTCTGGGAGCAGCTCAAAAACAGCCGAGGGGAACAGACCCTGTTAGAGTGAACGCAGGACGGAGCCAAAAGCCCGTGTCCATCGCTTGTTAGATTACAGAACCGTAAACGGCCGGACTGGAGCCAGGGTGGGTGTTCGAGGGAAACGACGCCATTCCTGGGACCAGCTCCTGCAGCAGGCTCGCTAAACGGGTCAGCGGCAACCCAATGTGGGGCCACAGGGGTCAGCAGGGATGCTTTCAGGTCAGAGCTCTCATTATGTCCACTGGCTGCACCTCCCCCAATGACAGGCAGGCAACAAAAAAAAAAAAAAGTGGGGGCTCACCTAAATGAGCTCAACATTTCATTTAGTATTTCTCATTACTCTTATGTTTAATGTTTTAAATGGCTTACTACGGTACAGAATGATTCAAGGATGCTTACCCGATTTAGACCTTAAAAAAAAAAGTCAGAACCAAACAAGCACATTTTTGCATTACCACTTGGCCGTGATGAACAATGGCAACGGAGAAGCTGTGGGTATCTCACTATTCTGGATGCAGTGTATCGTATGTACACAGGTGGTACGACAAAGTCACTGCTGGACTAGGAACTCTTAGCACTAAGACCATAAGTTAAGCGAAAGCTGACATCCAGAAAGACCCACTCAAATTTGGCAAATAAGTCACACCATACAGAATAGAGCACAAAATGTTTTTATTGATATTAGAAATACGAGAAGTTAAAAAGTTAGCAACAGAGAAATGCAAAATGTGAAAGCTTTACAAATTTTGCCGGGCACAGTCATTTCAGACAAACGGCAACAATATGTTGTGTCTCGGGGTCCGTCTGCTAAAAGTATGACAATTTATCTGTAAAAAGAAAGACACAAAATAGGTTGTTTTGTAAAATCAAGGTTCTGGGTCATATTAAATGAACTTCCTGGAATGAAACATAATAAAACAAAAACAGAAGCATGGAAGGTGTGTTGATTCAGAATCGCGTACAGAACAAAACATCTGATGACGCAAAATCAGTTTGATTACTTCAGTGGTTACCACGGCAACGCGAGAGGGTGTGGCATTTAATCCTGTGTATTTTTAAACCTCCCTCTGCGTTAACCCTTAGAAAACCCCATGGCTAGTTTTAGTGGAATACTACTAATTTATTACCAGCAAGAAACATTCATCGATATTAGACAGAATCCACGTTTCAAGATTTTTAAAAGCAATGCTAGGAAGCAGCGTATTTTCACAACAAAATAATGCATACCCATGCATTGTGACATTTATTGGTTATACAGACCATAAAATAAACTGTGCAGTCTTTAAAATGGATCATTAAACCATTCTTAGATACTGTTAATCCAAGTTAATTGACTTGGATTAAAATCTGACACCTAGACCTCCATTACTGGAATCCTGGCCAGCAGGAGCAAACCCTTAATACTGTACACTATAACCGAGACAGGGAGCCCAATTTCTGGGTCCCGGCTCTCCAGCAGGTGCCTACTCACCCTCGGGCTCGGAGTCGCTGTCGGCCAGGGCTGGGATGCGGATCAGGATCTGCCTGTGGTCCCGCTGGACCACCAACTGAAGCTTGCCACGGGATTTCTCAATCAGACGCCCGGCGTCGGCCAGGGACAGGTTCTCCGTGACCGTCCCGTTGATCTGCGGGGGCGCAGCCGAAAAGAGAGGGTGTGACTGGCTGCACAACGCAAACTAAATAAAGGGAGAATTCCTAACATCATTTCAGGAATATTGGACCTGTCACCACACTGCCAAGAGCACAAAGACTCTAGCACAGCACATGAACGATTTAGCATGAGGACTCATGTTGGCCATTTTAAAAGACTATAAAAGATCTCACAACTACAAGTAAAATCATCTCTCTAAAATTCTTTTCTGGAAGCAAGTCTGCCTTGATAACATTAGCCAGATTAGCAGAGGCTCAAGATGTTTCTCTTCAGACCTCTACTCATGTCTTTAATCCCTCTTCCCAACAAGACGCTAACAGTCCAGTGATGAAGTACTTACATTGCCAGCAGAGACTGACAAAATGCTGAAGAGCTTGAAATAACAACATTCTGTCAGCCTATTACTGGTACAGTCACCATTCTTTTGCACAGTTGTCAACAGCAAGCCTTTTATTTTTAAGCCATAGAAAAAAAAAAAAAAACCCTTTTTTAAACAAGGTAAACACTGAGTTACACCAAACTTTGCATTTCCATTTAGCACATATACAGCTGTTAACAGCACTGATTTTCATAGGGTCTCATGACATTTGTGCGAGTTAAGGTAAGCACAGTGTATATGTCAGATACACCCTCATATTTGTGTACGTTTATGTGGCCCCGCTGTAAGGCAGGACGAGGCTTAGCTACCTTGAGAATAATGTCTCCTTCCCTCAAGTTGCCATCCTTGGCCGCGAGGCCAGTGCTGGTCATCTCCTTTATGTAGATCTGGCTGCCCAGGCGGAGACCGTACTCTGTAAGCAGATAGCAAGGACACATTGGTGAAGTGGGAGGGGGTGTCATTGGCAGCTAGAGAAAGCCATCCTTTTCAGAAGTGTACCCACTGAGGTGCCCGTTCAGAATAAAGGACAAAATATCCTCAGGTGAGCAGTGACGATAAAAGACCAGTGATCCTTCTGGGGTAAAAAAACAAAAAAAGATAAACACCACTGATCATTTTACTTAGCACAATTTAACTGAGAGGGCTTGATGGCTGAAGTAGAAACACAAAAAAAAAAATAGAACGGTTCCCCAGGAAGGGTGAGCTGTCATAAATGAGGCACCATCTAATTAGATATGAAGATTCACTAGCTTGAAAGGCAGCGACTCTAAATCCGGCTCCATCACACCATGAAGCCTCATTTTCTGTCACGAGCCACACGTCAGACACCCAAAAAAAAAGGCAGCATGGAGCAGATGCTGACTTTCTATTGGCTTGAATGGACGGGGCGGCAGCACGCTGACCTTCGTTGGGCCTGTTCTTCACCAGGAGGACGTTAACGGGCTTCTCCAGTGGCTCGCGGTCATAGTCGTGGATCCGGGGGTCGGGCGAAGGCGAGCGATCCTGTAGGTGGTCCCTGCTGCGGCTCCGGGTCAATCTCTCCTCCGGGCGAGGCTCATACCTCCCACGCTCGTAGCTGAGGTCACGGTTGTAGCTGCGGGTGGGACTGAGGTCGCGGTCGATGCTGCGCCCCCTGCTGTGAGCCCTCTGGTAGCGACGCTCAGGGCTGGGCTCCCGCTCCAGAGTGCGGCCTCTGCTGCCATCCCGGCGGTACTCCCGCTCATGGCTCAGGTCTCGCTCAACGCTCCTGCCCCGCCCGTAGTCACGGGGGGCCCGGTACTCGGGGTCCAGGTAGCCCCTCCTCCCCCGTTCTATCTCCAGGCTGTGGTCCCGGGTACGAGGGTAGCCCAGCGCCCCATTACCCTCGGGCCACCCAGGTTTGACGCGGCCGCTGTAGGTGCTATGCCGCTCATAGTCATCGTAGTCAGCTGGCCGCTCTTGTATTTCAGGGGAGGGCGTGGTCTTTACAGTCTGGACTGGAACCTTCCGGGGACGCTTCACGGTCTTCAGCAAGCACAAACAGGAAGAGCCGCGGTTACTCATCACTCAGAATTAAAGCCTAACTTTTTGTTTGTAGTGCTCATCTTCAGATTTCAGGCTTGGAGATGCTATCTCTCCGGAACTTCGCAATCGTCAATTAAAATTTCCTGTTTGATAGGCTACCTTAATGAAATTAATGAAGAAGGTTAAAAACAAATGACTCACACAGTAGCTGAACAACTACAGAATACCCTCCCTTCTTCATTCGAAGTTTCTTTATATGAGCAGAACCCAATAAATACTTATTACAGACAAAATCTTACTTTAAAAAGCAAAATAAATGCCAATAGTTCATCAAAAAGTAGACAAATGAACTATGAGATATGTAAATTAAGTTCAAATGAATCAAGAGCTTCTGTTAAACATACGACAGGCTAGCTGACACAAGAACAGCTAGGGAAAATCCTCCGGAGAACAAAAATAGAGAAACACTCACAATTCTGGCCACTTTCCCACATTTTCTCAGTTGCTGAACAGCAAATGAGTGAGGCACATTATCCATGGGGATGGCGTTGACCAAAATAACGCGGTCATTTTCACTGCAGGAAAATAAAGATGAAATTTCTTAAATAGGAGATGCTGCCATGACGACCGCTTGTTAAACACAAAGAAAAAGGGCCCAGAATAATTAAGGTGCTATGGATTTTTTTCCTTTTTTGATCCAAGCAAACAACTGATGCCTAGGTATAGATATACAGTACAGTAAATTAATTTTGTCATCTAATTTTAGGTTGGGAGATGTTTTAAGAAAAGGACTCAATTGATATCCTAGCAGCAGTAAATTACCCATGCCCATTTATGGTACTCACGGTAACAGATTTTTGGTGGTGAGACAGGTGTCAACTGACAAATACAGGCAGAGTGGAAGACTGACAGGTGCAACCGAAGAAGGCGCCGTACGTACTAGAGCTGTCCGTCCGCGGGGCCGCCAGCCAGCACGTCTGACACGATGATGGACGTCTCACCGCTCTCCACGCTGGGGTTGTCCCGCCCGCCTGAAACGGCGATGCCAAATCCCATCTTGGAGTCCTGCGTGCAAGGCGACAAGGAGGGAGAGAGAGACAGAAATTACCTCCAGCTTCGATGTGAGGCTCTGAGATGAAGCCGTACATCTCAGACGGAGACAGAGGCCAACGCATCGACACCCTGCCTCACGTTACAGCCTCTAATTATAACAGATGTGTGGCCTCTAAATGTGTGAGGCAATATAGAAATTAAGGGGTAATTCACAACACAGCCCTCGCACTCCTGCCCCCTCGTCATTTTACCCAGCACCCCCACCAGAGTACCGCTAAACAGTCCCCACAGCGTCCTCCTGTGGAGGGAGACGTTCTGACGGTTTTTCACTATTGCCAGCTCGTCAAATTAAAGGAAGAAAAAATTCTCTACTCAAGGTCTACCAGACATTGTGTTGTGTTTCTTTTTAGACTTCATCACGCGAGCTCCAATGGCGAGGGTGACACGGCCATATAAAAACTAGTTAAAATTAATGTATTCCATCATCATACCGTCCGAGTGTACAGCGCCTTGAGATGTCGTTCCCCCTGGACCACAGTATAACAAGCAGACAGAAAAGTGACACAAGGACAGTTCAGACTTCACACACTGCTGATACCAGCCGCTCAGACAAAATGAAGTCATTTTCACGCGTTTGCAGCTGGATGTGGCCTAATGCAGAGGCGACCTTGTGCAGGCCAGAATCTCTGTCTCTGCTGGGTCTGTGGGTCTCTGACAGTGGTGCCCCGTGTAGACCAGGCCTGGCACTGAAGGGCAAGGTCCTCCAAATCCTCATATATGCCCACATCTGCACTTCATTACAGCTCACAGACTGTCTGTTTTAATGCTCCCCTACCAGAATGGCTTCCAGAGAAGTGGCAGTTACACAGGTCTAACAGCCTGCTCGCACGTTTCTCAGGCCTGGCAGCAGGACCGGATTTCAAACTCATTATCCAAATTCAGCATGGTACAGAGACACCTGCTTCTTCATCACCCTGCTTAAAAAAAAAAAAAAAAGTCAGCTTAGGAACTTTGCCGTTTCTCTGGCTGCTGCAGGTGTGGTGAAAAGTGGGGTGTCAGAGTACACAGTGCGTGGCATCACTACACCCTGTCAGTCAAGTGGGTTTAAGCCAATGGGAATTCGGGGGAGTGGTTAACAAAGTGACAGACAGCAATGCTATACAACACATGGTTTCTAAGCAGCCATTTCTATCCACGTGACCAGATTCTCAGTTTTTAAATAGATCGTGACCTTTCCATTACTCCAGTGTAATAATGACATTTCAAAAAACAGCATTATTATTTTTAACCCCCATCTTGCCTTTTGTCATGAGCGCAAGATCCAGTTTTGAAGATGAGAAACTTCAGATTCACAGTGTCCATACAAACTGCCCCCCCCCCCAAACACACAAAACGGAAACAAGTCATCAATTATTTTTTAACCCCTCCAATGATACTAATCATCTTCACTGGGAAATGATGCCTTAACTGGTAATCCGCCATTTATGATTAAATCCCCCTTGTCATCTGGTAATTGAGGGTCTACACTAATCGCTCCCATTGAGGACCTCGGTCTCCATTCTCTTAATTAAAGTCACTTTAAACGAGTAGGTCTGTCAGACAGCATCCACACCCAGCTTATCTACAGGCATTCGTCATTGCCGCACCTTCCAACCCACAAAGCTCATTTCCCATCTCGTATTTAACGTTCCGATTGCGCCGATGGCTGATAAGGTAGCCGTGCTGCCGTTCGGTTCTGTCGTCATTTTGTTTTTGGTACGTCGGAGAGATTCCTGCCTCGGCACTGCCACATCCAGCTGGACGCACGATTACAGGCATCATGACCACTTGAAGCTGGCTGGCATTTTTTCTTTTTTACATTTATTTAGCAGCCTGCATGCCTAGAGCAGTCGGGGTTAACGGCCATGATCAAGAGCCCTAACAGTAATGGATGCCATTACATGGTGGGCCATGGGATTTGAACCCACAACCCACACAGGCATAGATCCCAAACCACTAAGCTATACAGTACCCCCCGCCCCATTTATGTATGCTTCATAAACTTTACATGCCATCACTAAAAATTCTTTGGGATTGGGAAAATTTGGCAATTATACAATATTAAATGTGTCACCAATTCACGTATCCTCCCGGCGTATATTCTGAAAAGCAGCTTTGTATGCCTAGGAGATTAGATTAATCTGGTTCTGAGTGGCTCTTCACTGGGTCTGTGACCTTGCTCTGAACTATCCCCTCTTCTCTTGGTACAAGTGGGCAGAGGGATAAGGAACCACTGAAAGGAAGCTCAGAGGGCTATAGGCACAGATGAGAGCCAAGCAGAAATGAGAACTCACCCGCTGTAGTGTCACAGTGTACTGCTCCCAAATGGTCTCCTCCATTCCTGAGGTCTGTGAGGGGGGGATATCAATTAGTTATAGACTATTAACTGACAACACATATCTACAAAAAAATACAATACTGCACACACAGTCAAAGAAATGAAGCCAACCAGACCAAACTCTGACCAGAAGTCATTCAAAGTACGAACAGGGTTATATAAGGAAGGTGAACGTTAATTAGTACTAAAATGTTGCTATACCTCCTCCCTGCTATTGATGCCTGCAGAAATCTCAGATGGCTACCAAGAGAAATGACACTCCACCCAAGGACAGAAATGTCCTCCAAACAGAGACACAAAACGATCGATGGCTCAATGATTAACCAGGTCTGTACCACACGCGACCTCGGCGGGGTTACAATGTTCTAATCCCGAACACTAGAAGTCACACTCAAAGCATGCTGTGAAAACTGCAAAGGCCATGCATGTTTCAACCAGAAATATTGTAAAATAAGCTGAGACCCTGAAACCTGCTACTCAAGTTACCTGCTCTGATAAAATTCTGATTATCTCTCAGGAAAAACGTTGCAGTTCGCAAGCCTGAAGCCCTAAATCTCACACACACACACAATATCATGCACATTAAAAGATCACCCCCATAAAAAATCTGATCTGACTGGTGCTTATCGTTCAGATATTTGCCCGTTATCTGGCACAAAATCACACAGTAAGTGGAGGCAAGGCATTACTCCATCGTCATGGCTGCCAAAATAACGTTATTAATTCACTCACACCCACAATCAGGTAGAAAGATTAGCTTTATTTAGGATCAGATGTCACACCTCAGAGAGAGGGCAAACAGAGAGGAACATGAAGCAACAGGGTGTGTGTGTGTGTGTGTGTGTGTGTGTGTGTGTGTGTGTGTGTGTGTGTGTGAGAAAGAGAGACTTGAGAATGCACACCCTCCCACCGCACACAGTCCTACACGCAGGGCCTTGATCTGGAGGACAGAACAGAATCAGGCCACTTACCCCCATGGACTATGAAAGGGGCATTAAGTAAACTGCTTAGCCCATATAAGGGCCCATTAAGTTAAAGGTACACAATCAATATTTGGATTTGTAATGATTTCCTTGTTCTTCACTTGTTTGCAAAATGTACAAATACAACGATGCTGTTAAGTCGACAGCCTGTGTGGGTTCCCGTACTAGGTCTCCTAGGTCCCAAAACAGTGGGAGAACCACAGGTTCCGCACTCTGACCTTCCATGACGGCTCTTCCGATTCAGACGTTCTGCAGACAGGTTTGAGATGCCCCCCCCCGAGACCACATCTGCAGGAACAGACCGGCCCTGGGACCTCATACTTCATGGGCACCCCCACCGACATCCCAGGGCCTTCTGTAGCCCTAATGGTCAAATAAACAAACCACATAAGTGTTGAAGGAAGCTCATCTCCACAGCGCCCTGCGGTCGGGTTCTTCTGACTTGGGCCTCCACAACCCAATCTGCCCGATCAAGACCAACATCTCAGTCGTGTCAGTCAGCTGCCTGAGCTTCTCCCACAAGACCGAAACCGGCCCGGTCGCACCCTCCACGTTAATGTCTGGGTTAGGCCTCTCGCCAGATCAGAGCCAAACGGGTGTGGCTGCTGCTAACGGGGAACCTGATGTAAGCTTCCGCCTGTAATAGCTCCGGCTTCAGCTTTACCTCGTTCAGTCTGACTGAAGCTGACGGCGGTCACTAATTAATGCTTCCAGGACCCGGTGCATAAAACCGCGTTGCAGAGATGGTATTATCGCCGCGCTTGCGCTAATCCCCTCGGGCAGCGAAACATCGGTGAGCAGACCGCACGGCGTGACTGACATCACTCGCCAGACGTGAGGCACAGTACAACCACGCCTAAATGCTACGTAGCTGAAATGCGAGCAACGCCAAGATGCCCCGGGGAAACCCTTTAAACTGCAATCCCTCACAAAACAGACTAATCCACCTCTTAAAGGGCCAAGCCCTGTGCAGCCATCCAGATAACAAACCCAGCAAAGTCAAATTGTTGCTTTCGGTTAAAGACTTATCCATACAAAAGATAAAACCACAAGAAGCCGCCCCCGTGTAACACAGCCACATGTAGCAAGCAGTACGGCCCACGTACCCCATGCATACCTGCCCCTCCGATTCCTTGGGTACAATATGCCCCACTTTGTGACCCGTGGCAATTGGGAAACAATAGCGATTAGTGACTGAGACGGAGATTGGGGAAACGCCTTCAGAGTCATCCAACGGGCAGTCTGCCTCACTAGTACTGTATCATACAGTCAGAAAAGTTTGAAATACCCAAAATAACAGGTGTATTGCCTGATTTGATTAAATTACTAAATGCACATAGATCTTGTAAAGTCTGACATAAACACATACCTCCTTCCATCCATCTTCTAATGGCTTATCCTGGTCAGGACTGTGCAGGAGCCTAGAGTCAGCAAACGCGCGCGCGCGCGCACACACACACACACACACACACACACGCACACAGATTGCTGGCAGTCCAGAGACACCAAATAGTCCGATTTTACATCTTTATACCGCTGGAAAAAACCAGAGTACCTGGAGAAAACCCATATGACACAGACAGATCATGCCAACTCCACACAGAGCGCATTCGGGCTTTGAACCCCAAACCCTGGAGGGGTGAGACAACAGTGCTTCCCACTGAGCCAGGTACCCCCCCAAATACGAAGATGCTCACAATCCAAAACAAAACACACAGGGTTAAATGACTTCAGCCATGCACTCCCTTGTACAAAAGGCCCACTCCATCTTTGTCATGTCAAACAAACCTAGTCCAAGTTATTCCAAAGTTCTGACTCATTCTCATCAGAGTGATGTTAAAAATTAAATGGAAACGAGACGTGTAGTCCTGCTGAGACCCCGGGAGATAGAGCAATCTGAAAAATGAGACTGATATTAGAAGTGTTAAGCGTATTTAGGAAGCTCGAGCCCCCCTGGTCTCCTGGGACCATCTGCTTCCCGTGAACACACAAAGGCACACTTGGCCAAAGGCGGCATGCGGAAGCACAGCTTCACCATCGCCACAGTTTAACCGACATGCATACGACGGATGCCATATGCAAGCTGCCATCCATGCGTTTGCGCATAATTTGCAAGGCAATGTGTGTAAAGCAAGCATTTCCGCAGACTAATTATCTGTGTATTTCCACCTTTGGCTCTCATTCTGCTGCCCCAGCTCTCTCTCTCTCTCACACACACACACACACACACACACACACACACACACACACACACACACAGGGCTTGTATTTCCCCAATTCCCTCACACCGGTGAATCGCCCAAGCATGCAATTACTCCTACCACAATGAAGAGCCAGCACAAAATACACTGTACCAAACAATGACTATTAGAGGACCAGTAAGTACAGGACCAGAACACAAGCAGGATGTTGAGAGTCCAACCAGAACAAATTACCACAAGTATCTCAGACACAAACCAGAACACGCTGAAAACATTCTCCCAAACTACTCAGCGAACCAAGATTTTTCTTTCTGTGAATCAGTGCAGGATAACCAGCAGAGACATTTGATAACAATTAACATAAAATTCAACTCAACTCTATTGTACATCACACTTCAAGAGCAAAACAAAAAGGTCGTCCACTAATCCCTCGATGTGACAGACAAACGCAAAACAAAAACAGTACAAATAGGCAAACGAATATAACAAATATAGCCTAGATCTGAGAAAAGTCAGTTATTTAACTATAAAAGCAAGAGGCACTTCAAATTTGCTGGTGCCAGCATTGCCCCCTCTAGACAGTCAACGACCCAAAACCTGGACCCCAGAGGCCTCAAGCATCAGAGATCGGCCATCCCCTACCAGCTTCATCAAACATCAGGAATGCCTACCAGGAGAGCAGAGGACCTCCAAGTGGCCCCCTGGTGCCTCTGCTTTCCTGAAAGGCTCCCTGCCGAACACGATATGGTCTGGGCTCGCCGTTCGCCCTCTGACTTTAACAGGTGCCAAGGAGATCAGACGGCACTAAAAATAACTCAGGAAACGCCTGAGGATCCCCAGCGTCTTCACAGCATGCGGCCGTTTTCGGCACAGTGCCAGCGTCGTCATGCCCATGTCGGGCCCCATCTGCGGCCAACGCAATATGCACTCGCAGCCCAGAAACAAGCCATCGCCTGCCGATGGGCTCGTCTGGCCTTGGGTTATGTAAGCCTAACAGAGCGCTGGCCTACAATTACACACAGACCAGCTCCTGATATCTACAGCTCCAAGATATATGCATCAAAAATAAAAGAAAATGATGAACCGACACACAAATGCAAACACGTTCTTCAGCCAAGAGAGCTGTATCATCATACCATCCGAGTGTACAGCGGATTGAGATATCGTTCCCCCTGGACCACAATGCAACAAGCAGGCAGAAAGTGACAAGGACAAGAGGAGTAGTTCCCATTCATTTAAAAGTGCAAAAACACACAGCAGTGCCAGACAAGGTGGGCTGAACTGAAGTATAATATTTTAAAACATCAGTCAGACTGGGCTTGAAGTTCTCTTTCTCCTGGGAACTCCGATTCCTTCGCTCGATCCAGCCATAGAGGTTCTTCGAGACGATTTCCAGACACTAGTCCATAAAGGTACAGTCTGTGACTCCGTGTGTGTGTGTGGGGTGTATAATTATGACTGCATTACTGGGCACCTCAGTTTGTCCCAGCCTGCCTCCGGGAGCCAGTCAGACCAGCGAGTCACTGTCCCCACTGACCCCTTTCCCTTATCGACCTTTACATCGAGTACTTGGTGCTAAAAGGTGGGCCTGTACGGAGAAGTCAGATCGATCGAACCACGTCTCTATGAACTTCATATGGGGAAACATTCAAAGAGCCCTACGCAGTACGAACGATCACTCCAGTTCGCTTCCATTGTCCGGTAAGGGCAACAGGGACAGATTACACTGGAGCAGGCCGGACTCGCTGTCTGATGCTGCAAGCTAATGCAGACAACGCTGCATACGGACACAAGCGTAAGAACTGCACTGTGGAGGGCAGCAAAGTCAGGCCTCGGCAATAAAGTGCTATTTTTAACTAACACCTGACCCACGTTTCTCCAGGGGAGGGCCTTGTTAGCTCCTCCCCATATTTAAATCAGACAGAGGGTGGCGCTCTGTTCACACCCACTTCACTTTTCCGTTTCATCGCTCTTCTCTTTTCCCCGTTTGGGTGACGCACCTCTGAAAAGCAGGAAGCTGCCTCAAAATGAATCAATAAATCAGAACCATGGTCGTGTACGGATAACCATGGCTGCCATGTTTGCAGGTGATTTCAGTTCCAGCATTGTGCAACATCCCAGTGACCCTGAACTCCACCAGTGGTTCGAGGATGAATGCACGGACGGATTTCGCAACAGAAGCTAATCGGAAATATTGACATCTCGCTCAGGGTTTCTCTTCTGCTGAATAAATGATCAACACTCCACTTTCAGGAACGCTTCCTAACGCACGTCATTTTCCTGGTGCAAAAAGAGCATCCAACACAACATTTACATTCAAGCGCAACGCTTAAGGGGGTGTGGCTCACACCTACTACTCTGTCCGAGCATAAATCAGTAGCATGCGGTCAAACCAGACAGGATTTTAAACACCCTATCCGCTAAGCAACGGCACCGGAGCAGCTCAAAAAGGAAGCAGTAGCAGTATTTTGGCGACACCACAGACGTCAGGACGGGGGTCGAACAACATGCAAGCCGGCTGTCAGGCTGCCCATGCAAGCAATAGAGCACAGCACAGTCCCAGGAGCACTTGGGGTTAAGGCCCTTGCCTGGCTAAAGGATTTGAACCCAAGATCTTCCCAACCCTGGCATAGATCCTTAGCCCGAGAAGCTACACATCACCCCTAAAAATAACTAATCCAGCAGAAGCCCATAAGAACACGGCAAAAGATCATGTACAAACACCACATCATCCCACCATCCAGAAGCAAAACAAAGACATCGGGCTGCTTAGTTCAGGACTGACCGTTAAGCCCTCTAGCGTTAGAGGGCTTCTATCAGCTATCAAACCATTATACGATTTGCCTGCTACCAGACACCCACTGGCTACAGTAGAGATCCGTTTCCAGTAACACAGCCAACATGCGACCCGGCCTCACAATGCAGAGGGAGGAAAAGGCCAAATATCATGAGGTTGGCACATGAAGAGGACAGGCCTGAATAATTCAGGGTTGGCAGTTTGGCCGCAGCTGAATAAATACATAAATGAGGAGATGGGGCTGCTCAGCCAAGAGATCGTTGGGCAGCTACTGGCTCCGCCGCCCGCTCTCCAACAAGGACACGGAGGTTCCTCCCGAGAACTACGCTGGAGGCACCCGTCCAATCGCGTCGTTCGTCTCCAGAGACTCCAGTTAGCTTGAATACCACCACCTTCTCCACCACAGGGAGTGTGTGTATGTGTGTGTCACACACAGCCTGCAGCGGTGCCCGTCCACAGGTGGTCCTCACCTGCATATAGAGGCTTCCGCACCATCGCCAGCTGTTCCCGTTACGCTAAAACGTGCCGCATTCAGACACGTGCTAAGGGCACTGAACACACAGACACTATACCACCAAACACAGAGAGCAGGGATCCACGCAGTTACAGAAATATTAAAATTAAAGAGAGAGGAGCCTTGGTGACCACACGCAGTCTCACTGCATAGTGGGCATGAAGCCTGTCCACAGCGATGATCCCATTTCATAATTATCACTATAGAACCAATGGTGCCTTTTTTTTTTTTTTTTTTTTAAATCAGAGTGTCAAAACCTGCAGCATGGTATAAACCATTTGATTTTCTAGGGCGTTTAAATCATTTCACAGTATTACAGGCCTTACATATAAATAAGTCCAAAATACACGGCCTGAATAATGCAAGTGAGGACACTGAAGAGAGCATTTGCATTTGTTCATATTTTAACAGTACGGACACCACAAGTAACCAAGTGACCCCTGGGTAATTTTCATGAATGCAGAACATGCAGTACTAACATTTCAATACCAAGCACTTGGGATCATGATGAAAGTAATTTCATTATGAATCCAGTATCAATACTGAGACCCAAGTGTTTATTTGAGAGTAGAACGGCCACTGTTGTGTAAATGACGCCTATTTTTTTTTTTTAAATGTATTTTGTGTTGTTTGACTGCCAGCTCTAAAATCAGAGCTGAATCAGTCTATAACCGAATCATTTAGGCCAAGACATGCTGCAGAAAGGCAGTGAAAGCAGAAAGTTTAACATATCAGTCATCAGAGTTCATGTCTTATTGAGGTCTTGCTAGCCTTCCATTTGAAATATTTAACACGTCTTTTCCTCATAAATAAAAAAAAATGCATCCTGGAAGCACTATGGTCTGTGGGGGAAGACTTGAGAAGGTCCTGCGTGTGTGTGAGAGCGAGAGATAACCCACAGCATCTATATTTCCCGCAGAGGAAGTAATGGAACGAGGGAAACTGAAAATTACCGTAAAATGACCAACTTTAGATTTACCACCTGACAGTAATTATACAGTTCAAAAAAGTGATTCGGCCCATGGTAGAACCCATCTACGTCACCCCAGCTCATTAACCAAAGGTTTCATCTTTAATAAAGGCTTAAGACTGATTTTTAAAGCTACAATCTACCCAACAGACATGTGACTTTCACATATAAAATCCCTCTAATGAGTGGCAGTCAGCCATGTTTAAGGGAAGCTCTCTTACCGCTGGGTGACCTTAGACTAATACTCATTTATTATTCACTGAATATGAGCAATGCAGGTTAGATATAGTCTCTCGCAGGACGTCAGACATACAAAAAGCAGGGTGACCGAAGTTAAGGCACAGTTAAGAACCTTGAATGCTGGGTAACTTTTTTATGCTAACTTAGCAAAGTAGCTTTAATCTGTTTTGCTGTAAATTCCTTCCACGGTCTACTGTTTGACAGTTTAAAAGCATTAATAATTAATGTCCCTATTGTGTATAAAAACATTTACAGTTTATGATTCGGGTGTGCCTTAAAAGTGGGCGAAACTCCCTCGCAGGCTATTCGAACCCAAAGCCAAACTCCATGATGCGCTGTGCGGTTGTGCCGAGGTCACCGCGCTGTGTCCCAGCTGCTGACAGGTCAGTTCTCTGTTCTGTGGGAAAATGGGAGAGGATGAATGGCTGCGGTGGAGACCCGCGTCTCCGTTTCTTGTCCCTCCCCATCAGTCTCAGCCACCGGTCCGTGACACGCAGCAGGAGCCGTACTTTCCCCAAGAGTGCCGGACTGTTTTTTAGACATAAACACAAGACTAGCTGGCCAGATTCACACACACTCGGTCATTTCCATGAACAGGTATCCTCTGGTTTCTCTCGAAAAATTCCATCCTGCACTTACATAAATGTACAAGTTGCAGGCATGTGTTCTTACTTGTGACGTTGTTATTTTTCTGTTTGTGACTTCCTCTATGCGTTAATCTCATACTGCATATTTTGGTTCAAGTACTGCTGTTTTAAATGAGCTACATAAATAAATTTGACCTGATCCGACCTTGGAACATTCCGGTTGGATAATTAAAACATTCAAACGTTTTATACCAGGTTTGTATGATTGTTACGTTGTTTCAGAAATAGACTGGCACCAAATGTAAAGGGTGTCCCCAGCCTTGGGCCCTAGACCACCATTGGCTGCAGCCTTACCATGACCCTGGCCTGGATGATGGATCAAGGACAGCTATGTTAGCATCACAATGAAGCAGAATGTCTCCATACAGTCAGAACCAACCAAACCAGCATTAAGGAGTGTAAGCACTTGGTAATTAAGAACAAACCTGTTTTTCAGATGCTTCATCTTTCTTCACATTTCCACAGAACTCAACTACAACAGCTAAAATGTCAACCTCGGGAACAACGGTAATTAAAACACGACCGATCCCCTGGCATGACACACAAACCAAGGACAGTTTTTATACCAGTCCAACACTTGCCAATGACAGCTTCATAAAACCATAATTCATCCATCAATCATCAAACAGAGATGCTCAGGCATGGATATTTGGGTTTTTGTTTTTTTTTTTTTTTTTTTTTGGGGGGGGGGGTATTCAGAGTATACATTTTAATATCAGTTTAATTTTTCCTAAACTGCATGCAAAACCAAAAAATATTATAGAATTAGTCATGGCTGACATGCCAATCAAAAAAGTATTTTCTATTTGTAATACCTGACAGTTTGGACAGAGGATCATGGGTTGGACAAGTTTATTATTATGGATGTTTCAAACAAACACCAGCAGGAAGGTGTAAACCAAGAAGCACAAACAAAAACAAAAATACACACACTGGCCAACGAGCCACGTCCATCCCTGTTGAACAGGCGTGAACATTTATACTGAAGGCAAGCTTTAAGACAGACTACCGAAACATGCTCCATTTTAAGCAATGTGGAAGATGCTGCAAAAATCATTTCCGCCAAATAAAACCATGGTCAAAAACAGAGTAGGCCTAATTTCCATGAATTTTACTTTAAAACTGATGCTTTCATCCAATTTATATTTAAAAAAATAGTGCGGTGTGCCATGGTATTTCTGTGATAATGACATTCATAACAATATGGAAAGTGTTTTTATTATTAATAACACAGTTTGCTTTTTCTGGTCACACGGACTGCAGCTTGAAAACGAGGCGGCGATACAAGGTTCAGTCCTCTGTCTGCTTGACTTGGGCCTCACATCAGCTGTTGGTCGCTCATTAACACCCGACGCTGAATCCTCATCGTCTTGCCATTTCGTCTGCCTTACACGATGAAGCAAGATTGCTGCATTGCCACGTTTTTCATCTGTTGCAAGTCAGTCCTCTTCTAGCCAATCCCTTTCCACACCACAGAAGGTACTCCTTCTAGGAATGAAATACGAAGAAGCTGACACACTATTTAAGCTTGCAGCTACACCGTTTTAAGTCCTTACTAAACGTCACGCTCCAACACGGTGTCCTGATCCAATATCGTGATGACAAATTTATATTAACGACACGGCGCAACCCTAATCACAACAGAATCAAGCAAACTCCGGGGCCCAGGGTCAGCGTTAAAACCAGGTCAGGGATCAGCAAACCGTAATAAGTGTGAAAAGTATATATTGTCGCAAGGATTCAAGTCTCGAGGAAGCCATTTAAGAGGAGATGCAAATGTGCGTTAAAGTAATAAGAGAACAGAGGCTGTACGTCCCTGAGCGCAGGATACGGAGTTACTGATGACTCCAGCCTCTGTGCAGCCTGAGCTGTTAGGTATCTCTATTACACACACGCCCATCAAAAGCATGTCGGAAGCTTCGGGGAATCAGGACGGCAGTTCATCTCCACACGAGTCCCATGTGGAACAACATCCGTGTCGGAAGGAAGCTCGGATAAACGCTATCAGCTCATCTGTAGCCAAATAAACAAGTCGAAGAGAGACCAGTCAACCACATGACTTACAGGCTGCTCCACACCCAAAACGGTGTTCAAAGCTGCAACTCTATGACTCTCAGGGCTGGAATGTCAACAGAGTCCAGTGATTAAAAAAATATTTATCACTGCTGGTCATTTTTCATTCCCCTCCGCCCCCCGGTCTTGCTCAGCTGTTAGCAGATTTTCGGTTGTGAAAACGTGCAGGACAACACCCACACACACTCAAGCCTTCGCTGGTTTTCCAATCACCTGTGAAGGAACCCTCTGTCTTTGGTGTGTATCTGGCAGTTTATCAGGGTTCAGGTTCTTACACTCACATCAAGTCCCATTTTAACAGAGTTAACCTTACATGGTAGCTACAGCACAGCATATCAGTAAGGACAGCCATGAAACAGCAAGCCGGCCATGCTTGCCGAGTTAAACGACATGAGATCAGCTCCTAAAGAGCACAGAGACTCGATGGCACAAGTCCCACGTCACGATGGTCGGGTTCCTTTCCTGTCGAACAGGTAAAAAATGCAAAACCTTTCGCTCTTGGTCTTTCTTTGTCACTGTTTTGTTTCTATAACTGTTAAACAGTTCACAAGTGTGTTTATTTTTTATTCAGTTGTTGTCTGGAAAAACCCAAAAAAGGTTTAAAAAGAAATGCGAAACCAACTTAAGCCGGTGGAAAATTCCGAGTCACGAATGAAAAAGAGTTCAGAGAACACGGGGCATTTGTCATCAGTGGGAACTTGGAAACAGTACCAGAAATGCAGCAGACTCTGTGACTGAATGACCCCCTAATAATCTAACGCCAAGCAAACAACCAGCCTCCTGGAAGACTGACATGCTGCCGAGAATTCAAAATACAACACTGTGTACTCTACCATTAAAAGGTCTAAAGAGTTAATGAATAATGAATTATTTAATAGCCACACTGACTGGGAACGTTCACAGCTCTGAATCATCACTCATTTGCTATGACAAGTAAAAGAATACGAAACACAGACACCCTCCCATAAGAAGTACAGGCATTCGAGGCGTTGAGAAACCGTACAGCGGTGCTCTATTAAATATTAAAATAACCCCATTGACCTTCACCTTTCATTAAGGCTTAGGGCTTACTTTCATCTCACTGACATAAACAAATAACCAAGGAATGTGCTCCTCAAAGACCAGAAACAGGTGAGAGAAAGCTGGAGAGGCGTGTCAATAGGACATACCTGTCTTTTGAATCTGACAGCCATTTTGTGCGCTCAGCACAAGGAGCTGGGGGACCATGTGACCAGCGGCTCCCAAAGCGACCGGCGGCAACGAGGCCTCTGTCTGTGAGCTAACCCAGGTGGAATCCACCCTATTACCATCCAGCACAGTTTGCACTGACAGAAAGCAAGAACTCTCCAAAGAGAAGAGAACTGAACCACAAACTCCTTCTGAAACAGCATAGCGCCCAAAATGCTTTGCAGGCTAATTGAAGAAGAAAAAAAAAAAAAAAACAGCCTGAAGGTGATAGGACAGCCTGCACCACACCTGCTTCGAGTCCAGCCAATCAGAAGTCCCCTCTCCATTCTGAAAGGTAATACAGCAGGTCACCTGAGCCCCATTCCACTTCAGAACGACAGGCATCTGTTTTATCACACCAGTCAAACTTCTCTATATTGTGAGGAACACCAAGAACACAAGAAAATCATGTATGAAACAGATTCATCTACTTTTGAAATTGTCAACAGTGCATTATGAAAAAAATACCAAAGATGCAAACCAATTACAGTGACTTCCATAAAAAATCTCTTCTGAAATGAGTACAGTAGGAAACACCTGCTTCATACACACACTGGCCAGACATTCAAAAGGGACTAACTCACAAACCAAACCAAACCAAACCAAACCCCCCCCCCGTGGGCCGCTGAGGCTATCAGAAGGTCACTATTGCGATGCAGCCGACAGACGACACCCAGTCAAAACGCCGGGTACGGTGACGGTGGACGAGCACACTCGAGCACCGCTCCCTCAAGTGACCGTGTCACTTCGGGTAAAATGAGTGCCGGGGCCTGCTGGCCGTCAATAAAAAAGGATCCAGTCAGAAGCCCTCGTGAAGATGCGAAATTAAAACGCTGCCACTCGACAGACTCTCCTTGTTCTAGCAACAGCTCCACCTCTCGCTGTGAGCTCCAGCCGAAAAACAAAAGCATCTTTTGAGGGCTGACTCAATTGTCTTCTGTCACCGTGGCCTCGCTGGGCTAGTCAGCTAAGCAGCCCCACATCTGCAAGTTCTATTAGGTTGGGGGGGGGGGGTGTCAGCTGGTAAATAAACACATTGTGATTCCCCATTTGAAGCCCGTGTGCGTGGTACAGCACACCCTCTGTGAGAACAGGCTGTCCTGGACTCGTGACGCTAAAAATTGTGACAGTTGCACGTGACATTAAAAAAGGCGTTTGAAACAGACAGCAAAACTGTGGCCTGCTGTTTCCAGAAACGGGTCTATTTAAAAAGTGTCCAAAGTACAGCATGAAAATGAGCTTCTCCATCTGCCTGGATTTGCTTTCCTGGTTTGTCAGAGGAACGATCGCACTGATTTGGTGTCCAGTGTTTGTTTCCCTCTGATAAAGATTAAAAAGGGGGGGAAAAAAAGCCTGCGTCCTGCATTATCAAGCGTGCAATCGGTCCATCCATTGTTCTCGCTAGCTGGAGGAAGTTCCTCACTAATTGTGTCAGGACAAACAATGCCCTAGTGTTCATGCCATCTGAAACAGCTACAGACACCACCCTCTTTGATCGAAAACGCCATGCGGCAACGTTTTCCACATTCCCTTTGTCTGTTACAGCATGAAGACATTCGTACTTATCGTCACAGTTAAAGTGCAAGGTGTTTGCATCACTGAAATAGGCTTGCATCATTGATCATAAAGGAAAGTTCAGCATAGCTCATTACCCCGGGGGCCCTACAGACTGAATGAAAACACAACCCGGTCTAACCTTCAGATGGAATCGAGAAAAAGCTGCCATTATTTATGTCACTGTATCAATCAGGCCAGTTCGAAGCGTTTCACTAATATTTGTCACTCCTTTTTACTATTCAGAGTGTAGCCAAGCCAGTGAGACAGGCTACACCGGGACCGTGAAAGAGTTAAACATTTCACCTTGCTTAACTAAAAATTCATCTGCCATTGGGCTTAAGAGCTAAACCTGAACATGCAGAAGGTCACACAATGAAGACCAACCCATATACGTGTAGAGAAAGTTATAGTCCAAAATAACGCAGTCACTCAGGCTCCTGTTAAAGTAAAGAGGGACAACAACAAAAATGCAGAAGAGAGTTATTTGCCCAAGTTCCTCAAGAACTAAAAAAGAAAAAAAAAAAAAACAAAAAAATGCTTGACGGACTAGTGAAATGCACAAAGGAGTTGTATTTTTGTTTCAGCTTACCCGGCGATTTGACAAGACGCACATTCTGAGGTCACGGAGAGGGAGGAGATATTTATAAGCATACAGTAGCTCGAGCTCCAAGATTTACTGACGTCTTGCTTTTATCTTCCTTGCTTACCCATGGGTCCAAAGGGCGTGACAATCAAAAAGGAAGCTCCCTACAAACTGTCCCTTTCCTGCCATCTATACAGATAAGGCCCCTCTCATTAGTCATGGTCCGGCACTTTTTGAACCAGTTTCCTATTCCTCTGACGCCACTGAAGTGCCGCCCCTGCTTGTGCGGACGGCCTCCATTTTCTGCCGAATGGTCGTA
>JAACJT020000034.1:8053208-8100129 GCA_009936485.2 Gymnarchus niloticus
CCAAACAAAAAAAAAAAAACAAAAAAAAAAAACAACAAAAGAAAAAGGAAGGAAAAATAAAGGAAGAGAAAAGAGACAGACAGGCGGGGGGGGGGGGGGGGGGGGGGGGGGGCCCAGCTCCAGGGGTAAACCGAGTGACTTGATGTGGGTGCGAGGACAGGGGGGACAAAACAAACAGCTGCCTCAAACACTGCTGAACAGCAGCTTGCTTGGAGAGTGTGTACCCATCCACTGTCAGACCGAGTTTGGGACAGAGAAACAAGATGCTGGGGTCCGGCTCAGAGAGCCTGTGGTGGAAAACTATCCATCAGATACACCGTCAAAAAAGAAAACTTCAAACATGCATACGCCAAAACAAACACACGAGCAAACACACAGAATCGCACCGAAGTATCTTAGTACCTTCTTGTTTTGACGTATAAAGAGAGTGAGTGAGTGAGTGTGTGTGTGTGTGTGTGTGTGTGTGTGTACACACTTCAGCATCTGTACCAGCAGGAGTGAGGCATCCTCCTCAGACTGTCACGAGCAAACACGTGAGCAAAGTGTCAGATTGTGGGTGGATAGGAGAAGCTACATCTGAACGGCCTTGAAGAGGCTACAAGAAGACGACCAGACAGAATGGCCAAGCCGGAGCAGCTCGTTAACAGAAAAGCAACTGCAAACGATGACACCAGCACCTGCTCCAATGTCCCTCTGTCAAGAAGTATATTCATGTCAAAAATGCGCATAGAATATACACAAAACTAGTCTGAGAAGCACACTTCTTTTTTTTTTTTTTTTTTTTTTGCTCTTTTCCTACGTTTAGTCAGTGGGGTGCCTTGTCTTTGTAAAATGTGCTATGGGCCCTGAAAAAAAGCCTCATTAAATCTTTATGTCACCAGTGACATTTAGACTCAACCCAGCTAGAGGCACATGGCGGCCCAGTAAGGCCTAGGTAGGCGGTGCCAGCCCACAGGGTCGGGCAAGGTCGAAGGCGTCACCGTGATTATGCATACGGGGGATGGCAGGAACATGCTGAGAAAGCCAAACGTCTTCCTCAGACCCACTGCAGTCCAACGGGGAGGTTCGGCGAATGCGGAAATCGGCCTCCGGCTGACCAAGGCCAGCCACACAATCCCCTCCGTGCAAACCGTTTACTGCAGGTTCGGTGCTCGAATCGGAAGAGAAGTTAAAAAAATAAGAAAGTTAGTGAGAGGGAGTGCTGTGACAGCGGTACATTGCCCAGCTGAGACTGGGAGTAGCCCGTAAATTGGTCCACACTGCCAAACATTATCCTGCTTTACTTTGCATTTTTTTTTCAGATTTAATTCAGCACGTATACAATCACACCCAGCCAAGCTACGAGACGGTAATTATGTAGGGAAAGATTTAGCATTAAAACAATCCATTACTTTTTTAAAAAGCATGAATTAATTGGCCATTTTGTTACCGTTAATTATGCAGTTTTATTACACAAATCCGCAGCAGCCCTAAAGAATGGGAGACGGGGTGGGGGAGACTGAAATGTACTCCCGGGCTGCCTCCCAGAGGACACTGCTTAAGGGACACAGACAGATTCCTGAGGCCGTTTGAACCGGGGGCTCTCTGGTGGAGAGCTCCATCTGGTCCTGGTTAATTAACACTGCTGCACGGCTCTGAGGCGCACAGAAGGGGGGAGAGAAAGAGAGCGCATATAATGTAATTAATGAAATCATGGCTATGAATGTATTATTAAAAAAAAGAAATACTACCAATATAGTTGCGTATACGATCTGTTAAGGCTTCGTGAGAAAAGTACAGACGCTGGGCCTGGGGTCGACGGTGAGCTCACATCAGTAGGAAGGGGGGGCAGGACACAGACAGAAGGCAAAACAGGGGTGACCTTCCCTCACTTGTCTGGTTGAGTCCCAAAGAAATCTCACTTCATTTTCACCCTGCTTTCGTTTTAGTGAACGTGTTTTACTCAGAAAGAAACATGTTAAAATAGGGGCAACACAAGGGCGACATTTCCGCTCCTCGTTTCTGCTTGTTATAAACAAAAACTGCATTCAAAGGAATTTGACAAAATTGTTTCTTTGAGTAATCAATGCCAAACAATACAATGTGACCATATAGCCTATTGTGGACACATTATATACACATTTTCATTTATGATGAACTGAAAGTAATTCCACACACAGGGGCTACACACACTGATGCCAAACCTGACTGTTCTTTCAAATTAAATTCAGTGCCTCTTAATTAAATATGAATATGCTATCCACGCTGAGACACGTTCATTTTTCCCTTGCGTTACGAGACTTTTGCAACAAAACAGTAAAAATGCCACCCTGTATCGGTATTTCAAGCAATAACACCCCACACGTGTCAAGACACATTTGTATACATGAAACGTCTACTCGCTTTAAACACACACACACACACACACACACACACACACACACACACAGCAGCACCGGCAGATGAGAAATTGTGGGATAACTCATGTTAAACTACTAATCTTAATCTTTCTGCTACTGAAAAAGGAAACATTACGCATTACGCGACGCTGTCAGTCATACCGCCGTTACTGTAACACTAATGAGGCCTGGTTACATGGAATAGATGCAAGTGCAGTGGTCCCTAAGAGAACGTTCAGGCATCGCTGCCTTCAGCTCTCTAAACTGCCAGTATATAGGCCTACTCCGCGCCAAACATTAGTTATATTTAACTAAATCAACTGATTCACAGGGGGCTTTCGTGTCGCTGCGAAAAAAAATAGGTTTGTAAAATTTTGAAGTTGCTCAGAGAGCTGCCCGGTGCCAAAGTCACAGACTACGAGAGCACTTTGGGAATGCAGCTTCTATAGATTTCACTTAAAACACAGACCGCCTCAATTCATTCGTCAGCCGAGTGCAATCTCGGTCAATCTCATTATATGAGCATACATTGTTTACATGCTCGTCAAATCCTCAGTAATGTGAATTAAAGGATACAAAGGTTAACGATTATGGTTTAAAATGCTTCTCACGCCTGTCTTTTTTTGCATTCTGGCAATTTAAATGCCGCTAGGAATCGCGAGTTTTTAATGCCAGTATTCTCGGACGTAGCTTATTATTTGTGAAATAACCATTGCTGCAGTATCTACTGCCCATCTTCCGTGTACATGTGCCAATGTTTGCTTTTCACAGTGTTAAGAGAAATGGCCAAAGTGGAGGTTAACGGCAGAAAGACTGAAACTGCCCTGAACAACAGAAAATCAGAATAGTACAGGGTGTTCACTCAGAATTTAAAGGATGAGCTGTTTGACCTTACTTCCAGGAACACTAGTAAAATAAATGATGAATTTTAAAAAAAGAACCCACTGGTACTATCAAGGTGCATCTGATTCTCAGAGCTAATACCCTTAGTTGGCCTATTGAGCTGTGTTTAATCATTTTACAAAAATATTCATTTTCTCCACAAACTATACCTTACGTGTTACACATCCCAAGTGCCTTTTCCCTATCCTCATTAAGGCACAAAACGTAAGCCCGGCCAGACGAAAACGCGCTGCCGTCAGTTTACTTGGCAGAACATTGATCCCTGCGTCCAAATCGTTCAGTCGATAAATGAACATTCATCTTCAGAACAAGGTTTAAAGCAAGTAGGAAGCAGACAGATTGAAACAAGAAATACAGCCTCGTCTTCCGTTGCAGAAAGTCAGCCTTTGCAGCTCCATGTTTTGCTGAACAGACAAAACACACATTTATCTAGTGTCCTTACAGAGGCAGGTTTGTAGCGGCTCGTGACATACAAACAGTACAGTAGCCGTTGCAATAAGCATGTGTGACTTCACACCCAGGGATATATGGGCAGCTTTTTAATTACGCCCTCGATAAAACTGCTGAATTGCCGTTTCAATAATGTATCACTTCCCTGACTTTTTTTTGTTTTTAATATCACCAGTGAGTATGAGCAAATCCATCTAGGTTTATTGGTACACAGGCCACCTTGACACAGTGCTTGTCAATGCCACCGTTGCACATCCAAGGTAAAAACAAAAAACAAAAAAAACAAACAAAGCAATGCAGAAAACGGCAAATGAGCCATTTATATACCACTCCCTGCTAAATCCAAAACGCTTCTGGTGACCAAACTGATCGTTAATCAGACAGAAGGTGACAACTAGACAAAGTTTTCATACACTTACATGTTTGCCTTTTAAATACATTGAAAACTAGCCAGTTTAATGTGAAAAGTATTCCTATATTAACTGGTACCCCTGCTCCCATTTTTTTTTTTTTTTTTTTTTTTTAAACAAGCAATGACTTTCTTGCATTTTGAGGACACGTTAAATACTTTTAGTAACTCCAGGATAGTCGCTGGTGTCCTCCTCTTATTCCTCCTTTTTAAATCTCAGTGTGTCTTATAACTGTGTGGCAGTAACACACACACAGGCACACACAAACACAGGCAAACTCAAGCCAAGCCAGACTGCTGCATTCGAACACACACGGCCAAGACCGCCGAAGCTTCCCAACACACACACACACGGTAACACAACATGGTGCACATTCCAGAGTGCACGGCACAGCGAGAAAAGACACACAAATGAAGGACGGAAGAGACAAACGATCGAAAAGCATAGATGGCACATCAAAGCCATCCAGAAAACATCACACAGTAAGCTAAGTACAACCCCCTTCCTGACTGAAGTTACTCTCTTCCTCCATACCAAAGAATGAGTCTACCTTTCCCTCCGCCCAGCAAAAGCATATGTTGCTGGAGGTGTTGAGGATATCCGAAAGGAAAGAACAGATTCCCAAACGCATGGTGGCTGGACTGGAAGGATGGCAGCAGAAGAGGAGAAAGCAGAAGAGGAGCAAGGCGTGGACTCCCTTGTTCTCAGAGCGGAGCGTTCGGGCGGACTGAGAGGAGGCTGCAGCTGCTATCGCCGTCGCTGCAGGACCAGCGCAATGTGCTGCGCTCCCGGCGCACGCCGACAAAGACAACAGGTGCAGTCCGAGAGCGAGAGGATGACTGCCCCCGCCCCCAGCACGCACATGCACTGGAGAGGCAATCCCGTAGGGACACAGCCAAAACACGTGCAGGGAAAAAAAAAAAAGAATGGGTACAGCGGCATTTGCAATGCACACTTAAACCTTTCCGAGTGTTCACCAAAGCACTCGACAAACATATGAAGGATATGAGAAAAATATTGCTTGAATCACATGATGTTTTGAGGGTGGTACTTCAAAAACAAATAATTCTGACGGGTGTGAGGATCGTGCCTCTCCTTCTCTCCAACAGCACTCACCAGTAATACATACACGCACAGAATGCACCTTGGACATCTAAAGCTATATACTGTCATTCCTGGTGCATTCTGGGAAGGTGCCTCAAGACAACGGTGGCAGAAGTTGCTAATGTGTCAGGGAGAGCTTTTTCAAAGTCCTGGGGACATGGAGGGAAAATTGCATCCCTGCGGATGGGAACAGTGGGCAGGAGGAAATCCTTTTAATCATAAGAGAATGTTACAGGGCTGCCCGGAGTACAGCTGATATGCATAATTGTTTATAAACTGAATATCCACATCAGGTCTGTTGGCACAGCATGCATATGCCATGCTCTTCCATGCTGAAAGGTATGATGTAGGCTGATAGGCATGCTTCTTCTTCTAAAAGAAGGCAACTTATGTTTGTTGGTATATGTGTATACAATTGTGTGTGTTACAGCAGTATGAAGAACTCAACAACAGAACACAACTGGACATCCAGTTCAAGTGGGAAGTTTCTACACGTGATAACGATAAGGGCTAGTGATGCCTCGGCTTGAGTTCCCCCATTGCGTTTAGTGCTGTCTGGTATTGCTCTGAACCCTTCCGACCCATCCTCTGTCATCCAGGACAACAGAAACAGCAATCTGACACACAACGCATGGTACGAATGGGAGGTCCGAAGAATATAAACACACCCATCACTCACGGCAATTCAAGGCCGTCTTGATCAGCAGGCCTCAACTAAAATGAAAATGTCTGGGTCATTATGAAGAAACTCCTGTGAACTCCTGAATGAAATAATGACTTCATATCTCTGCATATCAGATCCTGTCATTCCGAATGCACACACAGCTCGGATTGTCACCTACTGATATTCTGGAATTATCTTTAAAATATGAAGTTCTTGGGAACCAAAGATTTATGTAATTTTAAACCCATGACAAAAGATATTAATGATGTAATATCAAGTACTATATTAATCTCTGACGTTAGGGGTTTAAAATTACATGATTTTCTTGCCGTTTTTGTCTTTTTCAGTTCCCAAGTTTAGACCAACACATGTGCGCAGACACAAGCACAATCTCACCCATTTTTTGAAGCTCCCATTTATTCAAATTCATATCCAGTTTAGTTAAAATTCTAATTCTTTTCAAGCATAAACCCAGAAAAGTCGCCCGAGGACATAGAGTCAGAAAAGATTTAAAAAAAAAAAAAATACCCACATTCATATCATAACCAAGAAGTCCTTCATAATTTAAAGCTCTATCACATTTGCAACACGGTAAAACCATAGTAAAGCCTACACGTAAAATAAGTTATAGAACAAATGATGCTTCACATCCAGGGCTTTTGAAGCCTCATTTGTCCCATCACTAAATAAAATACCCATTTGTCAAATCTCAAAAAATGGATTCAGTGTAATCCTTGTATAGCATGTCTTTGTCAGATAAACTGTAGCGAAAACCAGACCAGTCAAGGAGTCCCTCATTCTGGTGCTTTAAGCAAAATACAAATATGCCATGAAATATGTGAATAAGGTATATCTGGAACATGTGAAAGCTGCTTTACAGAGAACTCCTGCAATATTGTAAGTCAAGCCAACAATGTTAGAATATCACAAACTAAGGCCTGCGATGCACAGCCTCTAGAATTAATATGTTTTTCTTAACATGAAAAGGGGGGGTTTGTGTTTGGCTTTAAAGTTAGTGGTGAACAGAACAACTGCAAACAACTTCAATTATCCATGTGTAAGCCAGAATGGGGTATATATGTTCAGCTTTTCCGAATGTGGCCTGGGACACGTCTCCATCATCCCTACCTAAGCCTACGCCTGTTTATGGAGGTATTTTCTGCAAAATAATAAGATAATGTGATTTTGTTGTGTTATGACATGCAAAGGCAATACATTCAAATAACTGCTCTCGGTGAGCCTTCAAAATATACTCGTAAGCCTTAAAAGATTATTGTAAGACAAACATTCAGCTGTGTTAACTTTAAGGGAGATGAGAATTTAACAGATAAGTAGCTCTCCAACAATCAAGAACAGCACCCCACACAATAACTGTGCATTCAGACATTTGATTTATGAGAAATTAAAATAGGGGAGAAAAAAAAATGTCTCAAAGATACAATATTCACTGTACTCACTGTGTAACAGCAGTCCGTGAAAATGAAAACCAGGCATAACTTTGTGCTGCAGGAGCTGTATATTAAACACATATGACTAATGACATGTGTTATTTAATCGGACCATATATGACTCCTACGTCAAAAATGAGAATCGTCTAAAGAAAAAAAAAAAAGAATGCACTGTATGATAGCTTGCTGTGTGTACTGCTGTTATCAAATGAATCAACCTAACATAGAATCCTGTACTGGGTGTATCTACCGCTGGGTATATATATCATACTTAGAGGGTTTTGCATTTTTGAATACACTAAAACAATCTTGCTATTGGTTATTAATAGCTGTCTCGACATGTGATTTTAAATGAAACATAGTACCTGCGTAACTCAAATTCTTTATTGCATTTCTCTTAGTACCACTAATAATGCCAAGAAAATGGTGTGGACACACCCACCCCTGGCAATTACCTCCCCCACCTCCCACACTTACTGTCGTTTTCCACAACATCTGCGGGGGGGCGGCCAGGGGAAGCAGGTCCCTTTTGTTGAGGGGGGAGGATCCCAAGGGCTGCCTGCATTACAGTGATGAACTTTTTGTACTTCATTTTTTTGAACTATATAGAATATATTTACCCTGCAAGTCTATACAGCCCAAAAGCCCAGGACCCCAGCTGGCTTCATGGCCATTTAGTAATGTGTGGTTTTGGTCCCTTTGCCAAAACAGTACAAAAACACAAACTACTGCCGACAGATACCAAAATCCTTAAGCTCCAATAAGTAACTAGGAGTGTCTAAAAGTGTCACTCTTACGTAACTGAAAGGACACTAGCCCAATGATAATGGTGCAAGGGGTGGGGGGTGATTTTCTGATTAAGCCACGGCAGATAACATGGATTCCCCAGCTCTGTTGTAACCCAGCTCTCTCAGTGTGAGTGTTAGCCCTACCCCCGCCCGAAAAAATAAAAAGATTGACAAGGTGCCCACCTGACTCACATTCCTCTGCCCATGTATGCAGTACTCCTTATTCTGAAGGACTGGGGGGAACAAAACACCCACTTGTAAGTGCACGTTCCGAGGCCAATGACAGCTTTTGAAATGAAATTATACAGTGGCAGCTTACAGGAACAGATTAGGCAGGGTCTAGCTTACAAGATGAAAGGTACAGGGGCTGTCGCCATCAAAGCAGTGGGTGAAGCATGGGAAGGAAACAAACAAATTAGTGATGCCACAGATGATTTGAAGTATTTACATGGACAGAAAAAGCATGACGTGCGATACAAAGATGCCCCTGTTAGGACCCAGAATGCATGCTGATCCAAACCTACTCCTGTAAACAAACTCTCTCTGTAGCTATTAAAAAAAGTGTACATGCACACCCCCAATACAGTATTAATTCTCCAAATGATAATACTCTGTCACCAAATCACTTCCATACATGCAGAACTATCCATCCATCCATCCATCCATCCATCCATCACAAGGTCATGGAAAGCCAACGGTGTATCCCAAGAAGCACAAGGCATGAAGCAGAAAGAAAAAAAACAAAAATCAGTTAAATATTAAGAAATGGATGGGTGTTAATAGCTTAGAGGACTACTGCTGCTCCTACAGTACATTTACTTTGATGAAATATTGTCATACATGGGTAGGGAATAATTACATCACTTTTCAGATTATAATAAAAACTACAAAAACTGACCACCATGTATGCTTCATCCTGCTTATAAAACATTCTGACAAATCCCACCATCCTTCTTAGTGCACGCAGCTGTCTGAACAGAGTAATTTATCCTAATGATTTGCCACAGCCACACGAACGGTTAACTGGTTAGACAACTTGCTAAGACATGACATATTTCACAAAAAAAGCAAAGTTTGTTTCCATCTCCTTTGTAACGGAAACCAAAGGAATGCAAAATTGGCACTGCATGTTACAAAATACTGCACTGCAGCCATGAGCCTGCAGTTTAGTAGCTTAGCACAAGCTGCAGTGCTGTGTTTTCAGGCTTCTTTTGTCGATATTCATCTTCATACGATTTCATTCAGGGTAAGAGAGTACATCTCAATCACAAAAAAGTGCATGCGGAGAAAAGGTTCTCTTTCACAAGATGGCTTCCTACGTCTGTGATCTCATGCTTTGAATAAATTTCATAAGTTTCTCATTTGCCTTTGAAAAGGCCAAAACAAAAATAGACAATTACTAGTTAAATTACTGAATGATTATTCAAATCAGTCACACGTGAATTAATGCTAGGTCTAATACTACAGCTTATATTTAGATTGGTGCAAGACTGTATTTTTCCTGGGTTAATATTTTGCCAATTAAAAAAAACAACAGCTTCCTAAACACCATTACGTTCTTCATTAAAGTACAAGTCGCGATTTTCACAAGTAGAATCTGCTGATGCAGAGGCTTATGCAGCCTTGAAACATCCATCCATCTATTTTCAATAACCCCTTATCCAATTAAGGTAACGGTGATCCAGATTCTACCCTGGGAAGCATACGTGGCACATGAAGGATGGGATGCCAATCCATCACACACACGCAAGTGCACACGTACATGCACGCACACACACACAGTCCAGAGATGAATCAATCAACTCTCAGGACTTCAAGTCACACAACCAAATAATACCCTGCTATAAATCCAAAGTACCACAACATCTGGCTTGAGATTACAGGGCTTTTGTCAAAAACAAACACTGAATGCTGTCTTGATAAGCTGGAAGTGCTTTTGTATGTATTGTATTGTGCATACTTTTACTCATGATTTATTACACTGATTCATTCATTCAGTTTCCATCTATCCATCTTCCAAGTGCTTATCATGGTGGTGGTGCTTGGGGAGGGGGGGAGGGGGTAGGTTACCTATCCCAGGCCCATAAGGGACTGGGGTACACCCTGAACGAGATGCTGGTCAATCATAGGTCTCACACACACACACACACACACACACACACACACACACACACACACAAAATCATTCATTGTTTCCTTTCAGCTTATTTAATTTTGGTCTCGAATAACAGACTATGAATGTTAGCTGCAGCTCCTATTTAAAAGGCTGTCTTCTGTAATGGAGTATACTGGATTAAGGGTCTTTATCTGGAAAGACACATCTGAATGACATTTGTGACAGTGGGCAGAATGACATTTTAAAAGTAAAGTAAATTCTAGCTATCCAAATCCCAGGCAAACCACAGACAAATGGTTCGTTTATAAAATCATCAGCCATATCTATGGTCTGTGACGTCTTTATAAGTGTGGAAATGGGAGTAGCTCAATTTTGCTATCTGCTTTTAATTTGGTAATTATATAGCCTACAGACAGAGTAGCAGTTTAACAGGCTTGTTAGCAAGTCTTTTGATGTCTACTGAATGAAATGTTAGAATACAAAATGAAACGGGAATCTGAGTTGAGAAGCTGGAATACTGAAGCCTTTTAAAGCTTCTCTCTTTCATTCATTCTGTTTTCTCAGGCCCATTACATCGGCCTGTGTTTCGCGACGTCGGAGAGATTCTGCAAAACCATGAATATTTCGCTGCTGCCGTCCCTCCTCATCAGTTTAGCCAAGATATTTCGTAGCCAGGTCATTTCTGCCTGTATTTTCCTCCGAATTTACGTTTCTCCCGACGTCATTTTCTCGCGCGCGCACACTCTCTCTCTCACACACACACGCGCGCGCGGCAAAGACACCTGACACGTCACCGGTGTGACTCGGGCCACTTTTTGACGGCTTCACACCAGCGGAAGCCCACCTATCTGCGGCCCGCCTCGTGGAATTTCCCTAAGCCCCCTCCCCACCCCGCGTTCACCCGGCAACAACCCCTGTTTACTCCACGCAGTGCCGCTGCCATCCATTCCAGCGCTGACACAGCGACGCAGCGGCTAGACGTGGCGGGATAAGGATACGGGGAGAATATTAAGTCGCTCGCACGCACGCACATCTGAATGCGAGGCGACGGTACGAGATAAAAGCGTGACGCGGCTACCGGGGCGCGAGGAAGCGGAGCGGCGCGGATGAATCGTGCGTAACTTAGCAACGTCAGCTTTCACCGCACGTCCTTCGTGTTGTCGGTCATGTTTACTAATCAAATGATCCGCACCAGGAGGAGCATCCGACCGCCTGTCTGCCACACACACCGTACACCCAGCACTCCGTAAAATGTTCCCTGCCTGTGAGACCCCAGCGGGTAGTCGCATCACCACAGCCTGCGCGTACTGTCAGACATCAACGAGCCTTCCAGGGGCCCAGCAATGAACGTGAACCTCAAAGGACTTCAGGGACGCCGACTCATAAGCAGTCAAACAAGTTAAGCTCATAATAACATGCATACAGAGTAAATATGTCCAAGATCATTTGTCAATAAAGTGCAGTGGTAGGCAATAAACCTCAGGCAATTCTGACCCCTCCCCCTCAAAAATGAAACTCCAGAATTTAACAACCCCACCCCCTGGCAGCACAGGCTCTGCATGAAACCCTAAATAAATCTCCCAGAAATCAGCTCTGCCAGCTTCTGGATGGCAGCAGCGTTATGCTTCACCTCTGGCTCTGATACTCCAAAATGCAGCCTCTTCTCCCATGGAGGTTTCTTCTGGAAATAATAAACCCATCATTCGCATCCGATTTCAATGTGTTTTATTCTGTCAGGTCAGTCAGGGAATAAGAAAACATGCTATCATGCAGAAACAAGCAGAAAAACCCACCCCTGCTCTCACTGATAATTCATAGCCCGATAAAAATGGGGTCATGCTTCCAGACTAAGGAGGGTCAGGATTTCAGATCCTGTTTGCTCCATGTGCAGCCCTGAGCTGTATAACTTTACAGAAAATTATATGCGTAATGCACACTCTATGAAAGATTATGAAAATATCCATCCACCCATCCATCTTCTAACCGATTCATTCATCCTGATCAGGGTCACAGGGGGGTCTGGAGCCTCTCCTGTGCAGCATAGGGTCCAAGGCTGGGGTAAACGCTGAACAGGATGCCAGTCCATTGCAGTGTACATACATGAGAGCTGGGTGGGGATCAGTGCCATTGACTTTTGATGAACTGTTCCATCAGTGTTGTCACTCCTGCTTCGCATGTACTGTGTGTTGTTGGAGTGCTGGCATTCAGGGATTCCTCATGCCTGTGTCCCCACCGGTCTCTCCCTCATAGTTATGCTGCCATATATAGTCATGCAGGAGCTCTTGCCGTTTCATTGTAATTACTATTTTATATTGCTGCTCTGCTCACACACTCTTCTCTCTTCCCCCATCCCCCCTTTTCTGCCGGGTTCCTTTTGGACATCCAGATTCACAGAATCCCCCTATGTGTCTGCCGGCCTACTGTCATCCCTCCCAGATACTAGTCCATCCTGATCGGATTGCCATTATCAGAGCCACCAAACCTGCACTTCAACTCGATCACCTGACTGCCTCCACCAATATGCTATCGTGCACCTGTGTTGTTCCACCCTCTAACTGTTCTTCACCACATTGTATTATTATGGTATTATTCACTAAATGAACATATCCTGGCCGGTGCAGGCCAGAGGAGGATGGGCTTCCCCCTTGAGTATGGTTCCTCCCAATGTTTCATTCCTCCTGAGGGAATTTTTCCTTGCCACTGTTGCCCTTGGCTTGCTCTCTGGGGACCTTGGGCCTGGGACTATGTAAAGCACTTTCTCACAATATTCCTTGTTAAAAACGCTATACAAATAAAACTGAATCAAAATGAATTCTAACCGTCGTCCCTGGAGGTGTGATGCACCATTACTATCCATTTTGCTGAACAGGAATGACTTGAACTGTAATACCATAACACGAAGCATATTAAACAATGAAACTATTCCAAACCTGAAATGGATAAAGTATTCTGCCAGCGGTAACAAAACATCCTGAGCCTCTTCCAAATTGCAAAATAACAGCCGAAATCCCACACGTTTCTTTATATCGAAGAAGATTTTTCTTTACATCGAACAAAATGTAAGCGAAAGGCATGACAGCACAAACGACATTTACAGCCAACTGTTACCACAGCCTGTCAAGCGGAGCACAATGAATGCTAATTTCATTACCCACAATAATTAAACAACAGCCATTTGTTAGAGATCCCTACTAACAACAAACATGAGGAACAGCAAGTCCAATTAGACTGATTTTGGCAGAACTGCCTCTTAATACGGCTTAAGGGTAAGGGAACCAAAGAAGCCTGTTCTCTAAATGGTGACAGTCCCAGTTAACAGAAGTCATTTTCTATATGCTGATTGTCAGTGTTCAGATAACACTGAGTCTTTGCTTTGTAACAGCCTGTGATATCTGTGTCTTAAATGAGAGCACCATTATTCTGTTAAGCAGGGTGACCTGGATGCTCAAGGGGCAGCCTCACCACTCTGGGGCTGACGACTTACCTCCCTCCCCCAGCTGAGTTTGCAAATTACTCCTACCTTGTGTGGCTTTCCTAAAGCATTCTAAACCATGTCCTCAGACCCAGTGATGCCTTTAAACTGTCAGCAGCGTATGATCATGAGAGTCTGTGCCCTGCCATGTACTGTCCAAGGTGTCCCAGATTTAAGCCCCTTGTTTCCTAGAGTAGGAACTTGGCTCACCTCAACCCAGTACTGGATAACCAGTTAAAGACAATGGGTAGATGGGTGGATGGATGGATATTATAAATCTATTGGTTCCTATGCAAACTCCACACATACAAAATGTTTGGTAGGAAATTTTGTAATTTTAATAAGCTCAAAAATTTCATCTGTGCGTATGCACGCGACTTTTGTATTACACTGTCTTGACTCACACACCAATTATTTTCGGTTCCTATCTGAAGCATCGTATTCCTGGAGTGAGGAATCTCATTCCAGTGTGTCCCAAGGAGACTTTCACGGTGGTCACGTGGGTGTGGAAATATTGAGACGAACTGCTGCGTTATCCAGTAATGGGCAGGTCTCGCCTGCTCTCTCTCCTTAATGGCACACCTTTCATCCAGGATAAATGTTTTAGAGGAAAACGACACTTTACAGCAGTTAGAAGACATCCTGTGGGTTCATCACCATCGCTACAACTGTCCTCGTCTCTGCTTGCCCTCAGTCACCTGTGGACATTAAACAAGGGTTGCAGTGCTCTGCTAAATCACCCGAGGAAAAAAAAAAAATAAATAACCCACCTGTCTCCATGCTGCTACTTTGTCCCCGACTAGCCCTTATTTTTAGTTTTGACTATTTTTCCCAGGCCAAAGATTGACGTTATCAGCAGTTTCACATAATGAGCAGCATCTGTACACACCCTCTGTTCGGGATTTTATCAGCATCAGCCTATCGGTCTGGACACCGTCCCATCAAAGCTCAGGACCATAATAAAATGGGCCCTTTATTTTTTGGATGGTGCTGAGAAAATGGTAATGAATCTGTATGGAAAACTGTGAGAAAATTTATTAAGGTCTGGACAGACCTACTGGCTGCTAGTTTGTAGTCTGGGTGACAGATGACATTGTTCCTATTTAAGGTCCTTTACAGTAATAACTAGTCCAGAGAAATCAGCATTTGACCACCCACACATGAAGACGCAGTGGATTGGGCTGCCTGGCATTGACTCATCAGATCCCCCAGCTTCCTGTTAACATTCGTCCTTGTCTTCTGACAGATACAACACCAGGTGTGCATATTATACTACACACCTTTATCGTGACAAGAATATTTCTACTCTTCAAATGATTTTTTTTGTGTGTGTGTTTTCATAAGAAGAGCTTTATAAGAAGCCATGATTGCAGCAATGTAAAATTCTCAACAAGTTCGTTGATTTATAATCTCGTTCTCCACCAAATTTATTAAAAGGAACACATGAAATGATAATGGAGACAACATTACCTAGAAAGAGTAGGACATGTTGCAGCAGAGACCGCCAGAAAATGCCCTGAGAAATAAAGTCAGAAACCTGGTCTACGTCTCCATGGACCTGTGTACCACAGTATGTATCTGCTGAAACCTTTAACCTGTTAGACATCTAGATAATAGTAAGCTTCATACAACATAAACACACCGTTTACGTTACTGTAAACGCTTAAAGTATCGCGGTAGTGCATTTAATCGCACAGAATGAATAGATGTTAGGTGTATCCTGTATATAAAATAATAATATAGGTATCTATTCGTCAAAAACAAAGGAGCTACCTGTTCTGATAAACTATTTTCCATATGTAAAAATAATAATTAAATACCTATCTAATATCGACTTGTCGCATACTTTACATGTATCAACACATTCAATTCCTTAACCAAACACACCGTAAAGCATAAATGTGACCCTTACCACAATGCTCCAAAAAAAGAATGACCAGCTTAAGATCCTCGGTTTCAACTACAATAGCCTTAGTTAAATCGAAACTCTTTACCTGCCAAAACAACGGTAAGATAAAGAAGTGCGCGACCTTACCTTACTTTTAGGCCCTTGCAGCGGTCCAACAGAAGATCCCGAAATCCGAAAACACTTGAGATAAAACAAGGCAGAGGACGTCTTCCGGTATCACGGTGACATCTGATCCAGGTGAGCCCTGCTCTTGGGACAATACCGATTACACAGGTAAGAGGGCGTGTCGGCAGAGCTGCAAGTCAGCCACCAGGGGGCGCCGGCGTGCACTACTGTGTGAGTCACAGGTGTGTACTCTACCTGTTTTCTATGAGCATCCGATGCATGATTGTTTTAAGTAACCAATTAAAACGCTTAAATTAACACAATATAGTCATTGCTGTCTCTAAATACGCTGGCTTGGCAAAATATCTCTTTTCGGGAGGATGGTGGTAAAGCCTTTCTAACCGGCTTTATTTATTTATTTATTTATTATTTGAACCGGTATCACTGGGATACACGAGGATACATTTACAATCACTGAAATTAACACAGCTGACAGTTCCATGACACTAGTTTTTGAATTTTACTAATTGAAGCCAATCAAATATGTTTTGAAAAAAAAAAGTAACATGCCCGTATGAGCTATAGAACAACAATTGTCATGCCAAAAGTTGCTGACCATCAGAAGGCTCAAGTTCATAAAAGAATTTAAATTTTTTATGGGGGGGCACGGTGGCTAGGGGGTCATCACTACTACCTTGCACCAGGCTCCAACACCCCCCACCGCCCCCCGGCAACCCTGTACAGGATGAAGCAGTTTGGAAATGGAAGTATAAAGTCTACAAGTCTACTTTGCCCATTAAACATTTGCCAGACCTTTGTGGTCTCAATCAGACACTCTTAACAGATTGTGATATATAAATGTATATATACAGTATATATGTGTGTGTGTGGTGTCTGTGCCCAAGGTTCAAATTGTAAAGCCAGCAAACCACTGAGCCCTTGATCAAGGCCTTTAACCCCAATTTGCTCCATGTGATGTATCTGCCTCACAGTATTCCACTTTGGACAACAGCATCTGATAATAAATAAAGCTTAAACTTAAGTATAACACAGGTGGGATTAAACTTGGCAACAACACGTTAAGACGTAATTCCACCTGACGAGAGATTTTCCCTTTTTGCTCATGGGTGCTTCATTTCCTGGATTGTGGCTAAGGAATTACGAGAGAGCAGCAGGGGTTTTAGCTCCATAACAGGCAAGACTTGTACTATATGGTGGAATTAGGATTTTAATTACAAGATTATGTTCTATAGTCTGCACATTAATGATCTGCAAAGATTTCCAATTTACATCATCTCCCTCATGTTTTTGAATTTCCCACAGAGTATAACTGTGTGTGTATCAGCCCCACAGCAGACTGGCATCCCATCCAGGGTGTACCCCATGCAGTCTGGTATAGGCTTCAGCCTCCCTATCCCCATAACTCTGACCAGGATAAGTGGTTAGATGATTGATTGATAGATGGGTGGATGGATGGATTGATTGGAAGATACAAGAATGGATAATAGCCCTCATTTACTGAAGGGAGCACTGATACTGACATAAGCATGGGTTCTATCAATGCAGCCAGTAACATCTGGATATCCTATAATACAGGATTATTATGTGGTTAAATCTCTAAATGCCTCAGATACACTGTTTGTTTTTAAAATGAACTAACCTGCAATTCTGTGGAATTCTTTGATTACCCTTATGGGTTCCTAGCCAGAGGACCCTACCAAGTTCTGCAGAAAGCATCTGAGAGCTAGACATAGTCGCTTTACTGATATATTCAGCACCTCCAATATTATAATAGAAACTGCCACTGGTGAGACAACATAAGGCAATGCATTTGAAATGAACTCATAGCAATTCCACAATGTGTAATATTTGAAATGTATGACTTAAGAATGTTCCAATAAATAATGAGAATTGATAATGTCTTTGAAGATTCATTAAGGAACATGACATCCGGTCAGGGTCTAACGACCCTGTTCCAGTATAAAGCTTTGCAGATTACTGAATCTCGCATGTTGCCTGGATCCTCAAGCAAACAGTACATCCTGTTCAACGATGTATCAGTAAGACCACCCACCAGCAAACGGGAGGGTTTCCTCTTCTAGTGAAAGCTGCAGTAATTGTAAACATTGTGTTCCTGTGTTAAATTTATGTCATATACCACATGAAAACCATGGCTTTAAAGAGTTTATTTTATTGGGGGTTTCAGAAGGAAACTGTCAATAAAACATGACAAAGTTACAGAATTGATTTATACGTGCATATGAAGTACACATTAATTCCATAAATCAACATTTCACTAAATGTAAAATGCCAGAAAATCCACAGCCAACAATCAACCTGTGAACTGATGTGAGCTTAAAAGATATTTTATCCATCTGCTCTAAACGGACTGAAAATTTGCCAGGGGAAAAAAATGTCACCGGATTTCTACTAGTTTCAATTGTAATATTTTCAAAAGCAGGCCATAAATAAATAAAACTAGGAACAGTTTTGCGCACAAAAAGTTGGAATTTAAAATATTATGACACCACATATGAAGAGAACTGGATGCTTACAGTAACAAGATAGCATGTTGAATTATTACTGATGTTTACTATCAGCTGCATTTATTTACCCTGTTTCTGTCAGTATACTGAATGGCAGACCAGATCTTATTTCCCATGTGCTGTTTGTGTCATGGTTACGCAAACATTTCGAGGTTGGGAGTGAACGAGCACACAAACGGAGTTCATCTGTGCTCCCAAGTTCAGGAATGAATCAGGTGTGATAGGTCCATACTGCATTTGAAGATGGCAGAAAACTCATCGGAGAGCAGGTCGTGCAGGCAAACGCCATCGTGGGAATAGACCCAGCGTGTACCGGTCCAGTTGTATCGCTTCGGCCCGCTTGAGGAGAAAACAGGAAGACTGGAGGTGAGATGTGTTTGGGATACTTAGAGGCGGATTGTGGCCTCTAAGTATAAGCACACGAAGCGAGAATGTGATAAGGATGGTCTCACTACATGTTGAGACAGCTGTCACACAGAGACTCTGCCACATTTACACAATGTTTACTACGTGACCGTTCTGCTGAGAGCCTCGGTACCTTGTCGGAGATGACAGCCAGATCTGCCGGTTGGGCGTCTGCTTGTTGATGACGTAGGTGCCGTGGTCTCGGCTCACTTTCACTGTCAGCACCCCACCCTGTCAGAATAAAGCAGAAGGGTGTCTTTCATCCCCTCACACCGCCTGGACAGGTGGCAATAGAGTGCTGAACATGAACAGATAAACAGGCAAGGGCCATTGCAGGACCTCAAACGCTCTTTATCATCCATGCCGTCGGCTCACGGTCAAACACAGGGCTAAGAGACATCTGGCTCAACAAGATGAATAACGACGAGTCTATTTTCTTCTGCTTTGCCCTCTTTCCTCAGTCACGGGCTTCCTGCCGCAGCAGCGGGCTGCAGTCGACTCCACCTCGCAGCACGAGCGAGCAAAATGTGGCAGGAAAAGGCACCCCCACAGAGAGAGAATGGTGTGAGCGGCTGGGAGCACTATGGCGTGCTGCATGCAGGCTCCGCGTCAGCGCACGCCCCTTCTTGGAGGGCGTGCCGGATGCCCCTCCCGTCTCGGACCAGCGATGCACCTTCCGTGCATGTCCCAGCAATCAGGCTGTCCAGGCCTATGGCACCACTCTGAAGATAAGGCCTGCTGCCACACAGACCTCTTACATGCTAACCACAGGCTTGCAGCGTGTGAAATACGAAACCATTTACTTACTACCCGTAAAAGCTGTACAAGTTGATAATAAAAGGGTCTTCCTGCAGAACAGACTTTAAATGGGCAGCCTTGGCTTACAGCCTTCTGAATCTATCTTAATTACCATTAACAATAAATTACCTTAATCCTGTACTTACTTAAAGGGACACTGCAACTCAACTATGAACATTTACCGCTCGTAAAACTGCATGTGACCTCCCAGCTGCCACATACTGCCAAGATATACTGAACTTAATTACTATTAATTTAACCAGACATGTAACTAAATGAAGTTCATTAAGACAGTAGGCCTGGGGACCAGGGGTTAAAATCCCAAGTGGAAAATCATAGTTGGTTCCCACCCCCAAATCTCCCTGCTAAGCTTCAGCTGGTCTTGAACCATTTCAGAGAGAGGGAAGAGGTCCTCCACTAGATGGTTTTAAAACTAAGAACAAATTCAAACAAATGACTGCAGTTAATAGTCAAGACTTTCAATTACATACACACACATATGACTTATATAAGATGTGATTTATCTCTAGAGAGGAAGGCTGAAATTGAGGGCAACAGTCCCTTATACTTTCAGAAACAAGCTTTTCAAGCAGCAAAATCTAAGCTAAGAGAATAAACTTAGCAGTCAGGCCAGCAGCACTTCCCAATCCATTAGCACCAATGGGACAGCCCCTGCCCCATAAAGTGATTTAAAAAGTCATGGTGACATTAATCAGCACCTTCCAGGCTGCTGGGAGAGAGAGAGACACACATCTGCCGAGACTGTTATACATCTTACTGGTGCATCACTCCCAGAGGAAATCAGTGCTCAGGCATGGTCGGTGCTCAGATACATCTTGCAGCATCGCCCTTCGCTTGTAACCCTCCCCACAAACCTTTGGGATGGAATAGTCCTTTCCCTCGATGACCAGCTGTCTGACGTTAATCCGACTTGTGGAAGTAGCGGTGGTCCGAGGGAACGAGGAGCAACCCCCCAGAGCAACCAACGAAGTCAAACATTTACCAAGCCGACACCCCCCCCACTAGCCCGCTGCATTTGCTGTTCACGCTCGACAGCTCCGGCTTCTGACACAGCAGCCACGTCGGATTTTTCAGTGCCGCAAGACACCAATCAGCTGTCAGTTGGTGTGCTTCGTTCAGACAATGCTGCCATTCAACTCTGACCTTAACAGGCGGGTGACCTTGGCTGTCATGTGGTTAGTGGCGTGCACATCCTTTAAAATTCAACATGCTTTTCTCCCTTTGCGAGTACCGACCCATTCCTGCTAAGACGGAAAAATTTCAAGAAGGATTTTTTTTTTCAGTCCATTACGGTAATTTAAGTTATTGATATTAAGGTGGGATATTATTATTATTATTATTAAAGCACTGGATTTCAAACTTTTTTCCCAGCAAAAAAAATAAAGCTAAACACTATTATTCCAAAGTTAAAAGTAACTCCAAGGGAATGAAAGTCTCTGTAGGCTATCTTACTTAAGCACTTTTAGACATTTGCAACCACAATGCAAGCATTTGTCAAAACAACTCCACGGTGAGTCCATCTCGAAAAATGACTGATTCTTTCACAGGTCAGAGTAACACGGAGTAGTGTTACAATTCACAGACCAGAAGGGTTCAGACTGCCGTGCCAACTGCAGCAGGGCCCTAATTACACTTGCTGGATCGGAACATTAATGAGACCCAAAACAGGGACAAACTGGTACAGTTTACAAGAGCGAGATCTTGTACTGTCCAGCCATTGCTGATACTGGGCAACGTTCCAGTTATTCATTTTCTGGAGTGGCTTTGTCACCCTTTTCCTGAATTTTAAATTTGTCAGCTTGAACAGAGGTCTGCAGTAAATCAAACCACTTCATAGTTCATGCTTAAAGACACAATTATGACGTGCAGGTCTGAGGGTTATCACCGTGGCTTGTGGTCCAGTTAACGCCTTCACAAATAGAACCCTGGTACTTTAACATGCACAGAAATAAATGCATACAAAAAATTCCTGTCTGCAGTAACATTTGGCTAACATTGAGAAGATACAAGGAAGCCCAAAAAAAAACAAAAGCACAGGTCTGCGACTGAAAACATTCATTTTAAAGGCAACATCTACCCCTAGTGGAAACTTTAAGAACCACATCGATCATTTCGAGCAGTAATCACATTAACTTGTCTTCATTGTTAAAAGGACACAAGTTGAAAGTACTTACAGAAAAAACAACATCATACTCCGGTGATGTAAACGGCTCATCGATGAGATCCTCAAAGTATTCCGCCAGAGCGTCCAGGGTCTCATCTGCCAGTTTCTCATACGCTGCCTCAGACAACATACTGCAAGTTTACAGACAAGTGTTAGTTATATTACAGCGAAATGAGCTGCTTCTTTTCCCAAATAATAAAACTTGAAAAGCAAAGTTTTTTGGCCCTTAAAAATATCATACATCACAATTCGACATATTAAATTACACATTATCTAGAAGACTTTATCACGTGTAAGAATACACAAAACAGCGACTTGATCCTGCAGTGCTTGTAAATGCAGTATTTGATGCATTAATCTGGGGAGACAGGTGCTGCTACACTGAAGCAGACAACATTTCTCCTGAAGATGAAAAATTCATTCTTACCCTGACTGTGCTTTGCGATCATCGGCACAAGCGAAATGCGTTAAGTAAATGTTTCTTTTTTGAGTTCTCCCCTCTAGACGTGCACCTAACGCCTGGAAATGAGGATGAACAGGCGGTGGCTGAACATGACTGAATTACTGTAGCTGGTGAATGACCACACAGCCTAACACGCCGAGTGCATACCCCCCCGACGCCGGTGGTCGTCCACGGGTCACTTCGACGAGAAGACGCGGTTCTGACCTGAGTCCGGGACAACAATAAAATTAAACATCAAAACATTCATTACTAACTGTGCGTCGAGGAGCTACACATCCAAGTCATATATATTCGTTTTTACATGATTTAAGTATATACTAACAAGGACTCTAAGCCGTAGTTTTAAACTATGGCGATGTGTGGAAGGTTTAAAGCGCCATTAGCTTGTCAGCTTCCAGTAAGATTAACTAAAGCAGGTACCAATGGCTCGGTCGCTAGTAATAACACTGCTAACCCCCCGGTACTCGCCTGATATAATGCGCATCTGCTCCTCTGGGAGTATATTCTAATAGCAAAAACGCGCGAATAGAAAGAGAGTCGTTTAACTGCCAACCGCGACATTACTACCTGACAGCGTACGACAAACCGAAACCGCGTGATCGATTGCTCACGCCTGCCAACCGTCGTCCTAACGGCCTGCGTGAAATCTCGCGAGGATATAATTTGGTCACGGGAGTACTGGTCGTGCGGTTTAATAGGAGCATACCATCAGCAATTGGGATTTGTGCTGTTATTGTTGGTTATAACTTTGTTATGGTAATCAGATCCGTGTAGAATGATTTTCATATTGAATTTCATAAGGTTTTCTGTGCTAAATTGGTACCTTTGCCGGGTCTACTGTATGAAGACATTCTCTTAATTAAAACGGCTCCCCCACGCCAGGATACAGGCGGTTATATCAGTTTTGCCCAAAAGAGACAAAGACCAGCTGGATTGTGGTTTCGACCGGTCCCTAAGACTACTCTGGTGTAACTGCAAAATTCTCACAAAGACTCTGTCTCGATGTCTTGATAAAGTGATTCCTGAAATGACTAATCCCGATCAACCTGGCTTCATACCAGGTAGACATCACTGTACACTATGCGCAGGCTGTTTAACAGTCTTTACCCACTCGACCCTTCAACCAGAGATTATACACTGTCCTGATGCAGAGAAGGCTTTTGATAGGGTCGAGTGGGATTTGTGGGATTTACCAAAGTGAGATTTACCAAAAGGGCCGGATGTACTTTTTTCTGGGTCTCCTTCTACTCATGGGAGGCCTGGGTTAGGGTTGTCCTGTGTTCCTGTGTTTGTAATATTTAAAGATGTATAAAATAAATAATGTGCAAAAATAAAAAATACAGGATGGCAGCTGTTGGCTGGAATTTTTCCCCATTTTTTGCCTGTATTTACATTAGCTTAAATCCAAGCAAACAGGAGCAGATGGGTCAGTTATTGTACACCCTTTGTCAGTCAATGTCCCAACGTTAATATTAAACCACCCAACTGAATGATTGTTCTGTTGATCATTTTGGAATTATTTAAACATCGTTTATAGTGGCCATTAATTATACTACAATAGAGATTCCCAAAGAAATTGATTTTTTTTTTACTTAATGTACCACAGACCAACCTAATAGCAACCAAAATGCCGGGAATACGCTGGAAGAGTAAACCTTCAAAATGTGTGGGTACATCAGAAAAATTACATATAGTAGAAAACCCTTTGAGAGGTATGCACAAAAACAAGAATAAAACAGTTACTAAGCATCATACCTTATTTATTTTTTACATATAGCAGTATCCTTTCTCTATAAATATGACTTTACATTCATAGATTAAAATATTTTCATCTTCAGCAAGTTGTATACATTATTAAAGTAAATTAATAAATTATGGTCAAATCTAAAAATCCAACACGTGTGATTATGATTTTCAAAGACTGACGTACTCTGAATCATTATCAGCTTTTAGGTGTTGAAAATGCATTGTTACATGGTCAGGTTGAGGATATTCTTAGCTCACTGATAGCCTGAGAAAATGCTATTTTAAAAGTTAATCCTCTGAAACCAGTTTTTCTGCAAATAAACCTTCAATTATCCTTCATGATTTGTGCATTTCTTCAACATATACAACATATAATGTATATGTAAGAATGTGTAAAAATGTGCCTATTCACTATACAGTGGTTTGTTAACCAACCAAAACCAAACTGTGACAATATTTATTACACACGTATTATTACAAACATGGAAAGTGCTTTTTTTCTAAAAGTACGCGAAGTCTGAAACCTCTGCTGAAGAGCTACAGGACAGTCCGTCAGTGTACTTCTCAATCTGTCCAGACGGGGTCACTATAAGCTTCCGTAATGCACCTTCCTCCCCGCATGTTCAGCCACCCTTCGACACCACCTTGTGACTCATGCCAGCTGAAACGCCAACAGTGTCAACACACCCAGTACCTTACTTCTTGGCAGGGTACTGGAAACAAGTCTTGGCATTAGTGTACACATTTTAGAAAACTGTTTTTGACACAAACTACTGTAAAAGCATAATGTTTTCTTGCATGGATCCCAAGGAAAAGCAAAAAAAAATGTTTTGTAGCTCTCGCTTTCAGCTGTTAGCTCCACTAGTAGGACAGCTTAGATCGCTTCTTCCCAATCTGCCCAGTTTCCCAGTGTGTGTCCTTGTCCTCTGAATGGCCACAGTGCAGTGAAAGTCCCCGCACCGCTGGTTTGGACGTCGGTCAATGCAGGAGGCACGCTGCTACGGGTCTGGGCGTAGAGCCTAGGATGAAGCTACACTCCAGTGGAATGTGATGACTGCCAGATGGTTGACTAGAAGGAGGTGGTGGAGGAGAAGCTGTGCACCGCCCTTACTGAAAAGGCGGAGAAGTAATGTTTTACTCATTTAGAAAGGAAAAACGAGGAGAAGGAAGATGATAAAAGATACTTTCAGGGAAAGGTTACATAAGTTTCATGGTAATGCTAACTGCATCATTCGTTTATGATTACATTTATTGGAGTCTATGTTTTTGTCCCATGTATGCATAAATGACATTTTCAAAAAAAAAACACACAAAAATGGAATATCCAAAGTAATATTCTCAGACAACAACAAAATGCTGCTTTTCATTATTATAGCTTGAGAAAAAAAATCCATTAATATTATCAGTATAACATGAAGTATCACCTTTAACCAGTTCTGTAAATTCGACCTTTAGTAAGATAGAAATTATTAAATTATAATTCATTTCTCCTCTAAGTGTTTACTAGGCGTACAGTCCTGTGGACCTGAATATTCAAATGGCTCCTTCAAGGGGAATATTAAGGAGGAAGTAACTTACTAAGTAGACATCAAGTACAGAGCCATCATCTCTGTCCATGTCCAGTGTGACTTGCTCGGGTGTCAAGCAGATGGCGCTGTCCTCCAGTGTGAATGTGGAGCTCGCGGCCAACTCGTCTCTGAGGGAGGGACACACAACATGTACAAAAGGCCGCATGATCAATAGGCACAAACGCTGATCAGTAAAGCTGGAAATGTGTTTGGGACCACCTGGGTTAAGGGTTTTGTTCATTTGCACATCTGCATTTCCTGGAATCTGGACCGACAAACTTGGAGCGCCTCAATGTCATTGTTTATAGGCCTCAAATGTAGTGATGGGACAAATGAGGCTCTATAACTAATGGTGGGTGGGAGTATCCCAAACCACCAATAGTGCCGACATTGACTGAACACTATCAGTCGTTATTAGCCATAATCAAAACAATCACATGGTCACCTCTACAATTATTCTTGGTCTTCCATTTTTATGCTAACAGACATTGTTTTTGGGGTATTACTATAGAGTATTAAATATTTTTTCTGTTTTTGGTTTCCATTTAGAACACTGATTATGAACCACAATTTGATAACTTCTTCATGAAAATATGCTATATACAGTGATTTAGAAACATTTCATAGACAAATAATAAATAATTTAAATATGCAGTATTACACGATTCACTGTCATAAGGCCAAATAAGCATGTGCTCGCAGTACTGAATCGTGGAACAGTGTGGATTACAGGTGACTAGGCCTCTACGGTTGCACCTTGAAATTCTTATTCATCTCCATGACACGTTTAAGCTGATCAAGATGTTTATCAGCCAGTGCTCATAAACCTTCATTCGTTGATGCATTACGGGGTCATGGTGAGGATGGAACCTATCCCAGGAAGTACAGGGTAGAAGGTGGGGCTACTCCACCCTGGATGGGACGCCAGTGTATAACTGTCTAAACACTCACACCCACCAAGGACAATTTAGCGTCATGCATTACCTTAGCGGCATGTTTTCTGGAAAGCAGGAGGAAAGCCACACTAATTCAGATAGCAGATGCAAGCTGTACTCTTTGGTCGGCAGGAATCAAACCCGCAAGCCAGGACGTGTGAGGTTACAGAGCAACCATCACCATCCTACTCGCTAACAATGAAAGTCTAAGGATTTCCAAATGTACCCTGAGGAAACTTGGCATCCGAACTGAATGAAACCACAAACTGCCAGATATGATCCCGGGTGCCAGGAAACAAACCAGGAAAATGCTAATTTAGCAGAACGTGTTATTCGTTTCTTTTCCCATCGTGTGTATCAGTTGAAAAGTTAAGAGGTTCCTGCTGAGGACACTGTTGAGCTGCTGACAGACCCAGCAGGACGGAAGCTGTAGGGCTGGCAGGACAGGACAAGGCAACGACTTGTGAGGCTCGTCTTTACAGCTGCGGTGAAATTTCACAGGCGCTTTTGATGGCTGTAACCCCTAAGTTTCTCGTTTAGAGAGGGGTCGTGTCTTTCACATTTAAAATGCACTTCCCAATGCATAATACCCCTGATGACATAACACCGGGGCTACTAGGCCAACATTTAGCACAGAGAACTCCAGAGGAAGACGTTACTCAGAGCTAAACCAAGCTGGGGGTCAAAGTATAACTGGTACGGTTAGCGGTAATGCAGCCGCCGTAGGGTGGGATGGCGAGATGTTGAAAGAATGCGTGATAAAGGGACAGGGCCTGACACGGCTGTGTTTCGTGGACGACTGTGAGAAGGCTGGCAGGTGTGTTCCCAGACTGCAAAAAACAATGAATGTATGTACAAGGAGTACAAAGGTGAAGTGATACTTATAATAAGGTGGTGCCTCTAAACCGGTAGAAGGCAGATAAGAGCGGGATGGGGGTGGATTTACCTTTGTGCAGGGATGGCCTGAAGGCACTGTTCAGTAGTGTAGAGGAAGGAGGAGGAGATGGTGGTGGCCATGGAGCCGGCCTCGTAGAAAGCTATATGGGGTGGAAGCAGGACAGTGGTAAGTTAGAGCCCAATACTACAAGGGCAAGTAAAAACAATCACCATGGCACACCTAGCAGGATTGCCAACAATCAATGGTAGCAGAAATGGTCAACATGTAAGTGACTGGCCAGTTAGAGGGCGCTTATGACTGCAAACAACCAATGAGAGAACTAGACAATTTGCAAGTGATTGATTGGCCAGTAGGGGGCTTATGTAACTGGAGCCCTAGACCACTCAGAAGCAGCAATGCATCTCCAGGCCATGGGCAGTGTGGGACATGGCTCAGGTAGACACTCTTGGAGAACATCCAATCTCATCTTTTTTATTAGGTTCATGTTCAGTGTTTCACACTGCAGGAAGCTCCATGTTAATGGCCTGGTAGCTCCTGCCACGTAAACACATTGCTGCGATCACAATAGATCGATTAAAAAATGTGGCATTTGCACATTCAACAGCAAGTACAGCATGGCAATACATCAAGCTATTTATAGCTCTGTCAAATCTGCCTGGAAAGTCAGCGTTTTTTCCCAGTGGGAAGAGCAGCGCTCCAGATGCCAGTGAGTCCTACCTCGCCCATCCAGACTGGCGAGGCTTCGGGTTCCGCTGAGTCTATCCTTCCTCTCTCCAGCTCCTTCTTCGCTCTGGGAGGACAAGATCTCTTGCGAAGACGACTTCAGGGCCACGATGGAGTTGCGGGTCCTCTTGGATGGAGACGGCCTGATCGCTAAGTAGGCAGAGACCGTGAGAAAGATGGTCTGCATCATTGCTCGATTGCTACTACCAGGAATCTGAAGCTTCTATTCTAGGAGGATCGTGGGAAAGGCCATGGGTAGCTTTGACAGATTCAATTGTCAGCTTTACTGGGATGGAGATAAACATATGCTGGAAGGGGCAACATACAACGTTCTCCATTCAACACAAGGATAACATGCAAACTTCACACACAGTGTGGAGGTGGGAGTCAAGCTCATATTTTTCTTATAACCAGCATATTTTTGGAATTCACTTACTTAGCTCAAATTTGTAAACCTGAGTGTAAAGCTGATGTCTACATAACACTGATTATTTCATAGATAGATGTGTCTTCATGTGGAGCACAAGTAATGTACTAATAAACCCAAAGAATCTCACTTTGGCTTAGGCTACAGGAAATGCTATGGTTGGTGTAGCACAAATAATTTGCTCAGTCAGTAAACACATAACAATTTTAACTTCCTGCTTATTCACACCAAGTGATTTTGACAGCAAACCTCTTGACAAGGTCTCAAACAGCAAAACTTTAAACACTTTCTAATAAGTGTGACTTCATATGAGATAATTTTTTTTTATTTAATCTGTCATATTCTCAAAGAGACTCCTGTTACTCTTTTCTAGAGGTATGATAAAATGTTCTCATCGCAGCAGAGATACCAGCAACATAAGAGCAAAGCGAAGTTAATGAAGAAAAATGCTACTTCGCAGATTTAATACACAACTAAAAAGAGACTTTAAAATGGGTGGAGATGTGATGGGGCAGGAATCTAACAATGGCTTATCTCGCCATTCTATATCCAAATACCAGACTGGGCTGTAATGAACTGTGGCCTGAACTCACACGCGAACAAGAAAGGCGAGCACCTGCAATCTCTCACGGACGCAACCACGCGACCAAGGCCTCCACCCAGCTGCTAACGACTCAGTCGACCTTCACAGTTACCAATACATCACGTTCAGTCCAAGGATACAAAGTTTCATCGTCACGTGTGCAAAATACAGCGAAATCGCTACTCGTGCTTTAGCCCACAGATTCAGATATACAGAGAACAATAAATGAATCAGGAACAACAGCATAAAGCAGACACTACGTACAGTCCTGTAGTGTGTTAACATGACATAACAAGGCGGATAAGGCAGTGGGTAACTGCACCAGGAGCATATTACATCATACTGACAGGGTAGGAGTATTAGCATTAAAGTGCAATGTAAATCAGATAAAAGCTGTTCATATGACCTTTTAATCAACTGGACCAGGAACGGCTCTTTGGATAAGGAAAGTACACTAATTTTAGCATCTGAATGGAGTTATGTAGAATTGGTAGGTTATAACGTGAAAGTACACTAACACTAGCATCTGAGTGCAGTTATAGAGAGTTGGAGAGGGTATAATGTCAAAGTACACTTACTTTGGGTCTTCCTGAAAACAGTGGTGCTCATAAACTTCAGGAATCTGTTGGCATAGAAACTGGGCCGGTGCACGGACACAGAATCCTGGAGAAAAACCAGATCCTGTTAGACTTCATCTTTCTCTTGTAAAGGGGAACTAGAGTAAAGCTTCACCTGCACACGTATGTAGTATGACTTACTCCATCGTACACGAGAGCCTTCCAGGAGTGTTCCAGCTTCTTGATAAATCTGAAAAAAAAGGAAGATCTCAGATAGGCATGTTATGAAATATGATCCTTTAGCTGATACACCAATGTCGACGAGAATCCGCTTTTGATTAACGTTAAATAATGACATTTTCACGGATGTCAAGTCCTGATACATCAGAAAAGATATACCTATACCTAAATAAATAATGATAAATACCTCAAATACCACAATACTTAAACCGAAATAATACACCATCAATAAAATGTACCTGTAAGACTGCAAGATGTCGATGATTCCCAAAAAAATGAGAAGTTTCTCGTCTTTGTGTGTCTTAGCAGGAATTCCGCCCATCCTGGTCACAAAGAAATTAATAAACCAACACAAACTTCAGCTCACCCTCTTAACTATTAACTCTAGTCTTCAAAAGGGGGTTAATTTACTAAAGCCAAACAACACATGCACAAAATACAGCAGCAGACAGAGACGTAACGCCTAGGTATGATGGTCGCTCTTCAGCAAGGTCCCAAACAGAAAAATTGTGTTTTACCGTGTAGCTAAGCTGTAGGACTGCCCCGTGGCTTCACATGGGCCTTCCCCATACTTATAAAAACACCATCATATTTTCCATTTTGGTCAGGCGCTTGCTCACCGGCCAGGTTGTGTGTTATTGTGTACTGTATTCACAGGCTGGTGGCTCGCGGTCGGTCACTCACGTGTCGTCGGTGGTGATGGCTTCGCCCGCCTTGCCGTCCCCCTGGATGGACTCCATGGCGGTGGAGTAGAGCACCTTCTGGGCCACGGGCCGCTTGCTGTCGCTGCCCGCCTCCGCGCTCTCGCCGTCCCTGGCTCCCTGCTCCAGCACGTGCACCCCCAGCAGCAGGCTGTAGTCCATGATCTTAAAGCTCTCCAGCACCTAACCGGGAAGAAGCAGGGGTCCGTCACTAGGCCTCAGTCCTGCGTTACCACAGCGAGCAAACTCCGCTCAAGTGGCTTCATAATGCCTACCTGAAATTCAAACACATAACTACACCCAACAGAACTTCGCACATCACTTTTACAACCTTGCATATTTATTATTTTTCATTTATATTTTTGCACAGCCTTCATCCCCACCGTATGTGTTGTCTTTGTACTTTGTTTTTAGTTATGCCTGTTTTTATCTGAGGGCTTTATGTTTCTTTGCTGTTGCATGCAAATGAATTTCCCCTGGGAGCAATAAAATCTGTCTGTCAGTCTGTCTGTCTGTCTAAAGGATAATGACCAGACCCCCTGAACGACAGTGTCATGACAAACGACGGGCAGTTTTCTTTTCCTTTTCATTAAACGAAAGTCCCACGCTAAATCACTGCTTGCACTATTAGGGGTCTTGCTTGTTGCCTCAGACCCGTGGTACTCTGGGTACCACAGATAATTTCAGCGGTGGACAATAGTGATAAAATCTGCCTTGGTTAGAAAGTGCCACAGTTTGCTGTAATTAAACTATGAATCACAGTTTATATCTCGTTTTCTAAAGCCCACCTGTTAATCTGCCGCACACAGTGCAAACATTATTATGGTCCCCAAACCGGGAGCGTGGAGTTTCAATGGGAGGGCATTGTGTGCTAATCTAATGAGCGTGTATGCTGGGAGGTGGTGTTAGGGGGAGAGCTGACTGAATAAGTCTGGGAACCACTGGTCTAGCGGCCCTTTATAAAGTAGTAGCCGCAGTATAGATTGCACGGTATGTTCCAGAACCCCATGGTTAAAAGCTGAGCTGTAAATTTTTCACGGGTTCGTTTCCCATAGGAGTAGACCCATTGGGCATGTTACAGGAAACTCATAAGGTCCTGTTAAATCTCAGTTTAGCAGAGGCCTGCGTAGGAATTAAAATGTTCAGTTTGCTTTAATCTGGACCTTTAATCTGGGTCATTCATGATGCTCTAACTCCCCCAAATATTTCGTCCACCTGACGTCTGGGAGAGGAAGCTTTATCAGTGGGGAAGCAACAGGAAGTCTTTCTCTGGCCCGCCACTAGTTATACATTTTCTATAAAATGCTGCATAAAAAAAAACAAAAAACAAAACATTCCCACCGAATTTTATTGCGTGTGTGAGACACCCAATGATGAATTAGTAGCCCAAATCCCTCGTCATGTGACTGTGTAGTATTTTTGGTTCCACACATTTCAGGGGAGATTAGAAGAATGCTTTAGGGCAAATGGGAATTATAATTAAATGGGTACATTTGCATCTCCAAAAGCTATTTCTAAACACCAGCAATAATTCCAGCCAGCCCACTGCTTCTCATTATTAGTGAACAGACAATCACACCAGCGCCTGCTGTTGGAGTGGGCATTCCTCGCAGGAACCTGAAGAGGATGTTTTCATACTTCAGGGAGAATGACATGTCTGTTCTTAGATATGCGTACTCCTAACCTCAAGAATGGAATAAAAATTCTCATTTGAAGAGTTCTACTGCAGCAAACAGTGTTGTGAAGTATGGGTGTTTTCTTGGCAAAAACATATCTTGTGCCAGTTTATGATTGCCAACAAATATGTTTGCATGTATGTGTATACAAATGAGTGTGTCTGTGCTTTATTAATACTACAGTAATAACACTTTGGCTTACATGCTGCTTGTTTGTTCTTATTATAATAGCCCAGATGAACGATACGTGCAGGTAAATAAGGTTAAACGCCTCCAAGAGCAACGTTAACTGCCAGCAATACCGCATCAAGAGGAAGTGCCCTAAACGATCGACCTGACCCAACATTGTGGGGCTATTAAAAGCAGAACCGGATTGGGGGGTAAACAAATCCCGTCTTACTGTTACAGAAAAGATGATACTTTTGGCAGGCTGGTTTCTTTAAAATCTGTACGCGTTCTTTATTTCAGATGTCATTCAGACCGCATTGAAGGAACAGAATATGAACTCATCATACGCTGGGGTGCGACCCTTGATCTCAGTGCCTGAATCTTGCTATACGATAGCCAGCAGTATCAGTGTAAAAGTAAGATGAGAGTTTCTCAATCAAGTACAACTTGTTCTTCTGGCATTAGTTTTTAATGATTTTTTTCATATATGCTGTACTATAAATGTAGGGGGACATTACAGTTCTTTGCCTAACAAAACAACTCCACCAAATTGTTTCTATGTTGACGCTCAATGAAAAACCTCTGTCTGTCTCTCTCCTTTTCTCTCTGTCTATCTCTCATTCTGTCTCTCTCCTCTCTCTATCTCTCCTTCTCTTTATATCTCTCTCCTTCTCTCTTCCTCTCTCTCTCCTTCACTCTGTTGATCTTTCCTTCTCTCTCTGTCTATCTCTCCGTCTCTCTCTGTCTATCTCTGTCTCTGGTGAAGAGCCTCACATAGATGCAAACACAGGGAAGTTCATGCTGGAACCTTCCTCTTTCCCACAATTCCCATTGCTCATATCCTGAAGCACCCATCGTATTCAAATGCCCCCATGGCTCAATGATGGGCCGACTGTGGACAAGCCCTGGAGCTCGCCCAGCCTGAGACTGATTGGGCCACACATTCCGGCAGTAGGAAGTGGCTCCAATTGCGTGCAAGAGACTCAAAGTCAGGCGAAGACAAATGGACCGCCCTTCTGCTACCTCAGGCCCTGATAAGCCTGGCCCAGGGGACATGCCACACAAAAGGCAGCGGTGCCAACTGATTCAGCACACGCATTCAAAGCTGGACACAGTCTTAGAAGTTCTAAGCACCAAAAAAACACAGGGGCAGTGTGGCTTAATGGGTAAGCGGCTCTGGTGCCTCACACTTCCAAAGTTTGAATCCCACTTCCACAATGTGTCTGGAGTTTGTGTGTTCTCTCTGTGCTATACAGGTTTCCTCCCACGGTCCAAAGAGATGCAGTCAGGCTACGCCACCCTTGTGCCCTGGTCAGCGTGGGATAGGCTCCCATGATCCTGAACAAGCAATTTGAAGATAGATGATATTATCTGCTTATTGCCGTGAGCTTCCTGGGATAGACGCCGGGCTCACCGTTAAGCTGAACTGGATAAGCGATATGGAAGACAGATGGATGGACTATATGAAAGAGACAGCTGAATTTCTCTCCTCGGCTTCAGTACAGTACATTCTACCTTTCTTTTGTCTATCATCATTCTACAAGGACTAATTAGCGATCTTCCGAAACATGCTAGAGGCATTTCATACAAAAGAAGCTGCCTCACCTGACAGAACATTGAAGAACTCCTTCCCATGAGAGTCGGACAACAGGGCTAATCTGACGCGATATTAAAACCTCCCGAAACAGCGTATCCTCTGGGAACGTTTTGAAAGTCCAGGCAAACCCACAGAATGAGCTGGTGATGTTCTTGCTTGCCCCATGGGACAGGGAATCGCTTTACTCCGCACGCCAAAGTGCATCCTGCTGCTCAGACGTGGAATTCCCCCGAGCGCAGAGGCAAAACCACAGAGTCAGACGGGCACAAAACCTGGAACGACCGTGGAACTGACAGTAGCAGTGACAACTCCCATCAACACACTGTTCCTCTGTGGTCTGTACAGGGTCACGCCAGGACTATCCCAGGAGTTCAGGGACACTGTAGGCGGTATGAACACCAACGGCCCTCCTGTCAAAGTCACCCTAAAATCTGCTTTGCACGGCACAATATTAAACATTAATAATCAAATATTAATGTTGTCAATATATTTAATATGAATAATTTCACAATATATGATGTTTGCTATAGTTGCGTCAAACAATAATATGATGACGATTATTTTGTGCAACGTGATAAATAGGATGAGCAGAATCATTCTGCAATCTCCATGTAAAAATGAGCAAGCAAATCCACACTGCGTATCACACGATACATTTTCCGATACAGGCAAATGTGCCGTGCGGTCTAACTAACAAGCTGAGTCATCCTTCTTAGCAGAAGGTTGCCAAAAGTCTACAGACGGCCAAATAAGAGCTTTTAGCTTCCGGCTAAGTGTGCAGACACTGTTTCAACGTCTACATTCATTTATTTAGTGAACACATTTGTCCAAAACAACATACAAGTGAGGAAAGCTACGGGTCAGAGAGAAGGGTCAGCCAGTGTCCCCAGAGCAGTTGGGGTTGAGGGCCGTGACTGAGGGCCCAGAAGTGAATATTCTGCTGACCATGGGATTTGAACACAAACCCCTCTGGGCACAGATACTTGACATGCTGAAATGTACACCACTCAAGGACCAATAAAGTTATAAAACAATGGCAGAAATACCATAATAGTTTCGGTTGCCAGAGCGGTAGAGTCGACCGTCATTACTGGTTAAGGGGACTTTGTACTTTTAAGGTGCCTTGATGGCGCTTGCAGAGAATGACTTCACCATCATGGATCTCCCTACTGCCAACAGACGTGACCATGAGCCCTTTACCTCAGCGACACACAGCTCTGACACGACAGAGCAAGAAGCTGTGTCTCTCCCAAGGTGGGGCTACAGGGCCCCCTCCCCCACAAAGCCAACACTGCTGCGTGTGATCATGGCACATGCCCAGCACCAAGTATACAAGCCAAGCACTGCAGACACACCCCACAACGCCAGGGAGGCAGAGGTCTGCGTTTTCAAGAATGTGGCCGTTGAGGGCGGACAACACTGAGGCCGGAAATGGGGCCGATCACAGCAGCTTCCGCATGTGTACAACTACGGAAGGCTGATCTTGCTGTTGGACCTTCAATCATTCAACTTTTTCCCAGATAACCTCTGATCTCCCATCGTTCATTTCCTGTGTACCTTTCCAGCGCTGGGAACTATGGTAACAGAATTCGAAGATTTTGAAATACTTGGTTTCATCGAAGTTTCTCAGCTTCCCCTTTTTCATAGTGACCAAACAGTAAGAACAGAGGAAATGCTTTTGTGTTCTGAGGGAAGTTCAGGGCAAGCGAACAAGTTCCTCCAAGGTCACTGTTAACTATGGTTCTGGCACCTGGACAAGTCCGTCCTCACGCGACCTGTCGCAAGAAAACACGCAACAACGGTATCTATGAACTTGGACAGCCACGCATTATTTAGATGCCAGGACTACTATTTACTCATTGAATATATTTTTCTCATATAGCTTTCTCTTCTCTGCACAATGATAGCATGTCCTAGGGGGTGGGTGGCCAGTTGACCTTGGACCCTCAGAGATTTTTTCTCCTTGCTGAGGAGTTTTTGGTTCCTCTCCTCTATTGTCTTCCGGCCTTTTCCTTTTTCATCAATGTACATTGTAATTACTACATACTCCTGTTAAGTGCCTTAATTCAGGCAACTGACTTGTCAAAGGCACTATAAAAATAAACTGACTCGAATAAATCCCCAGGAAGCTCTATACTGAATCTCACACACATTAACGGCCCATCAACAAACCTCGTTGTGTTATGACAAAATGAACCAGCAAGACCAGTGTGAACTGGTTTTCCTCCCTCTGCGTGTTTCACGTTTCCCTAAGCGATTGATAATCCTGGTTAAGGAGGTGAATCAGCACAGGGTTTCATCAAATCACAGGCTTGCCTCTCCCCCACCCACAAACTCCCAAGCGACCTCAGCCACGGCATGGCATGCCCCCACGTCCATCAGAGTTTGAGAGGAGGCCATCCCCACTTGGTTCAGTGGTCTTCAACTCACCTCAAAACTCCACAGAGGCCTTGATGACATGGCTCCGTCTTATCAGAAGCTTCAAACAGAAAGGAGCGGAAAAAAAAACGGATGTTTTGGAAAAGGAAGCAGGTTAAACCTGCAGAGAAGAGGAACTGAAGGCCAGTCATTGGGTAACAATGTGCATAAGTCTACTATACAGATGACTGAAATTTCGGAAACAGAGAGAAGGAAGACCATTAAAAAAACAAGGCCCACAACTTCTTTGAAAAACCCGCTTGAATAAATTTTATGAGAAACTGTGGAACGACTGAAGTCTTATCTTGAGGACATGTACTCTTCAGTGTGGTGGGAACATATTTAATCGTGTTTGCTGTTTGAAGAACGGTCACATGATACCTACTCAGAGGTCACAACTGAGTAAAAACACACTGGGAGTTAAGCAGCTGGCATTCACACTCAAAACACCTCCCAAAGTCTTATCAAGGAGGCAGAGACATCCTTAGGGAGGTGAGGGGCCTTCAACATTACAGCACAGCACAGAGCCTTTGATGTGAGCTGATTATCTTATAAAACATCAGCTTAAATATTATATATAGATATCTTCACCCAGGATATGATTCCTGCCTCAACTGTGTGTTTACTTTTTTCTCTACATTCCTATGAAGTTCCTCTGGGTACTTTGGTTCCATCCCACAGTCCAGAAAAGTGGTTTATATGAGTTAACGTTTCTAATTTGCCCTTAGCATGTGACTGTGTGTGTGACTTGTACAGGCCGTCCCCTGCCTAATGGTACCCTGGGAAAACCTGAATATCTGAGTTCACAGGAATGGAGAGCTACATCATCTTACCAATGAAAGAGTCCATGAAGCATTCAACAGGCTGTTCCAATGACTGGACTAGTGATGGCCTAAATGAGGCTTCAAAACCTGTGGTGGGTGAGAGTATCCTGAACTACCAATCACCACGGGTTTTGTGGCCTCATTGGTTAGTTGACTGATGGTTCAGGATACTCCCACTTCATCTGTTCCATCACTAGAACGAACACATCAATCCTCAAGCACTGCTATGTCTCTATTGAGAAGTCCCCCTAGATTTTGACAGCGTAGAGGGTGTGTTACTGACCCGACAGTCCCGTTGCAGCGTCTTCATCAAGGCGTTGTAGGTCTCCGTGTCAAAGTACAAGCCGTCATGCATGTCCTGGAAGTCCAGGTCCTTGTAGGTGGGGCAGGCCTTCTCGCGCTCCTTGCGGGAAGCTCGTCGCTTGTATGTGGAGCCCTTCAGGTCGTACTTGTAGTGCATCTTCAGCGAGCGTGGCAGAACGTTGTTCATCACCACCAGTCGGATGTTCATGCCGCCCGACTGGACGCAGTACAGCCCGTAAAACTTGGGTAAGAGCGTCCTGGGGTTCTGGTTCAGGTTCTGACAGAAGAGTGGGGTAGTGTTGAAAGCGTGCGCAAACATGGGTACATGAACATTAGGGGAACGTTCTGACTACAGATGTGGATGTTACTATTCCTTATTAATATTTATGTACATGTATAGATGGATATATATATATAAATCACAAAACTTATGTACATTGATAAGGAGGAATAGGAGAGGAACATGAGTGGAATATTAGAGGAACACTAGAGAAAAATTAGCAATGCATTAGAGGAAAATCGAGGAACATTAAAAGAAAATGAAAGGAATGTTAGTGGAACATTCGAGGAACATGAACGTTAGCGAAATGTGTGGAACATTCGAGGAACATGAACGTTAGCGGAATGTGTGGAACATTCGAGGAACATGAACGTTAGAGGAATGTGTGGAACACGAAAGAAACATTAATGAAACATTAGTGGATTATGAGAGAAATAGAGAAATCCTCTACAAGTCACTTTCAATCCCAAAGCAGGTTGGAATCACCCAAGACATTGCACAGGTTCCAACCCAGGGCCAAGCTAAACGGCTCACCATGTAGTAACCCGGAAGGAGCTTTTGGAGGAAGTCTGCCTCTTTGTGCTGTACGGTCTTGATGATGAACTCGTCGTCGCTGGTGAGGTAAAACAGGGACCCGCTGGCCCCAGGGTTCGACAGCTCGATGAGCGGCTCCTTGCAGATGGAGTACTGTGAATGACAGACACACAGAGAGAACGCTTACGGAAACGGAAATCATCAGAGAAATCAGAGCACCTGTGACGGGAAACTGAATCTTCAGCATCAGTGACAGTGGTTATTTTCTTTCGTTTTCCCTCTGTCTCACACTCACGCACACACAGATTCACACAAACCGTGCAGGCCTGTTGCCAGTGGATATAAGCTTAAAGCACACCCCAGTGGAATATCAGCTGTAGATATTGAATCCTCACACAAGCTGGAAAATGATATTCCATGTTGGGCTTTTGTGGTTGACTGTATAGAGGAATGTGCTTAATACCTCAACAACTTGTACTTTTTTAAAATAAATATATCTAAGACGGGTATCCTGTCCAGGGTGTACCCCTGCCTTTTACCCTATTGCCCTGGGATAGGTTCCAGCCCCCCAAAAAGGAACACGGGTAGGACAACTGGTTGGAAGCATACAATCCCAGAAAGGAACAGGACCCCAGACCATTCGCCAAAACACACAGCAGAAACTATTCAAGGCAGAAATTGAAGCACATGATAAGGATCACCAGGAAGCAGGAAAAATATTCCCTTATTACGCCTCATGATACGGCTTTGCATAGCATTCCAGAAGGCCGTGTGCATTTAAAGAGAGAGCGCTCTCACTCACAGAAAAATACATCTCAGACTGTAAGGGGTGCTATTTAGGTGGAAAGACAGGTTCTCCATCACTCACAGGCTGCACCGTGACATCACTGCCACTAAGCACAAATCCAGACCATTAAAAAAAGCACGTTAAAATGTGGGGACGACCGGCCTGTTGCCTGAAGTGGGGAGGGGTTCTCTTGAAACGGGCACCAATTAAGAAGCTTCCTCATCCAGTGTTTACGATCCTCCGTTTAGCAAACGTGTTCATTAGGAGCCTTCGGCCATAGTCGTTCAGGATATAGGGACCTAAAAGTCCCAGCCGTGACCATGCACCAGTGTCCTGTGAGAAGGGACCGCTCTCTGTGCCTTTAAGACAAAACGGGTCGTTGAGGTCTGAGGCCATTGGATCTATGCAAATTCCTTAATGGCGTTGCAAGGAACGCCGTAGCTCCCGCAGGTAATTAACCCCAATTCGGCTACACCACACAAGGGAAACGATTACAACAGTCACGACTAAGGCACCCTAAATTAGCCTTCTTCCAATCTTCCATTCAGCAAACGGGATTGGAGTCATGGCGCTATCCTGCGTTCGTCCCTCTTCTTTCATCCCTCTGGTGCGATTGTTGTGGTCACCAACTCCTGGGGCTTGAGGGGATAGCTAGCATCGAGGGCAAGAAGAATAACAGAAGTTCTCTCTGTTCTGCTATCAGCTCGATGGCATATCCCAGTTCCCGTTATGTGAAATTCCAGAATCCCATAACAGGGCCACGTTCTGCCTCCCTGGAACCCCTTCCCATCCCTTTTTCTCTCCACAAGACTGCATCCCACCGAGGAAAATTCCCATGGCCTGAGGCAGCAAGATTCCTCACTCGTTAGGGAAGGTGGAAGCTAAATTTAAAGGCTAAGAGTTCCAGTTATGGTATTAAAGGTTTCCCATTTTACTTTGAAAACGGTCAGATCACCAAAGCGAATGAGTGAGAAGCAGTAATTTCTTATATGGTGGGATTTGTGAAGCAGGGCATGGTGCGTGAGAATGCAGGGGGATGGGAAACCCAATGTCAGTGTATTATGGCAAGAGGAAGTTGGTGGGTGTGGCTTTGGCACTGGTGAGTGTGGCCTGGATTGGGGGTGTGTCACATATGGGAGAGGGTTGGATTTGTCACACTCCAGCCCTTACCAGGTAGTCATCAGGCTTGATCCCAAAAAGCTCCCTGAAGTAGCGAAATGCCAGCGGCGCGTATGTCTTGAAGCGGAAGTCGGGGTAGTGGTGCGCGGGGGTCAAGTTGCTCCCCTCGCTGGGTGGGTAAACAAAGCAATACAGGAGTCAGTATTGGATGAAACTAAGTGAACCCCCTTCAAATCACCCACTGTGCTATAGGCAGTGATAACAATAATCAATAATTATTAATAAGGGAACCAGAAGATATAGATAGATAGATTAATAAGACCACATATACATAAAGACAACAAACTGTTCAATGTAACTTAAAAGACAGCCAAGAAAATATAATGAAAGAGCTATACAGTGACTACGTGGTGGAACCCTGGGAGTCCACTTGTTTCTGCAGCTTCACTCCAGGGACAGAAGCTTAGTTTACGCCTGCACACAGAAGCACAGACGAGAGTGACGTCCCGCTGGCTCGCTTCCAGACATTGCCACAAAGCTGTCTCTAGACAGGCGGCCCGGTGAGGTCACAAGTCCTAATTAATACGACTTTTAGATGCTCTCAATCCGCAACGTGCTTTTAAAAGGCCTACCCGGATTCTGACCTCCGTTAGGGTGAAGGGACAATTTGCTAAATTCTTTGGTCTTCTCTCAGATTAAAATAAAATAACAAGTGTGCAAATCGAGGGACTTTGATCTGTGTCATATGGTTGTTGACGTTCTATTATTCCATAATGAAGCTTTAGTTTGAATAATTAAAGCATGACAGTTTTTTGAACCGCAGCCCATTTGTATTTCTGATGGCCTTCCATGGTTCATATTCAAACATTTAATATTATATGCATTGAATTTGTTACTGTATGGATTTTTTTCAGCTTTTACAGTTTGCTGAAATATAATTGCGCTATACCCCATTTTATATTTTTGTTCTGTGACCACACATCCACCTGTGTGTTTCATGTGTTATAAATGTTGCAAAACCATTGTCTCTCACCCTGTGTCTTTGCACCGCTGCCTATACGCGGCAGTGTAGCTTGGTGGTTTGAGATCTGTGGTCGTGTATGGAAGGTCATGGGTTCAAATCCCCATAGTTGTGAGTGATATCTCAACTGGACCCTTAACTTCAGCTGTTCCAGGGATGCAGGTTGACACTGCTCTCTTATCCCCAACTGTCCCCACTTGTGTTTCACTAAATAAATCAAGAACTGCACTGGACCAAAACCAAGTACACCAAATTGGTTGAGAGGCTACATAAGAATCTTAAACCTTAATGGACCCCATTTTCTGGCAGAATCGCTTTCCCCTGGATTCTCCTCAGAGTACAGGGAGTTACACACAACGTTTTTAGGGCAGATTAGTGAAAGCCGCGGAAGCACATTTTTGCACTCTGGTGCCAGCGATCAGGCTCTGGGCCTAAGCGGCTTTACCAGGCCTAGTCTGGGTAACCAGTCGGTGCTTCAGCTCACTTAAAAATACCATTGTTGAAACTACTGGAGATTCTTCAGCTCATTTACGTTCCTGCAATTTGACAGATTACGTCATATTCGCAGTGGGCTAAAAAGCATTTCAAGCAAAGTACACTTGTGTGGATTGATGTAAATAATCCCATGCAGAGAGATTAATTCAGAAACACTGCACCATGCTACAACGCCCCCTGTGTAATTGGGCAGTTCTAGTTTTGCACATTCCTCCCCATAAGACCACCTGCCAAACTAAAGAGGGTAGACGAAAATATTATTTGTTTAGTATAAAGCGCTTATCTGAGGCAACTTACATTAAAAGGGATGTTATGTTCTTTTAAAGTGTTTATAAACCTGGCTGGATGCTGAAGAATGTGGGCAAATCCAGCCGGTATGTGCTTGAACCATATCGTAAGTCGTTAAATGTCTCCACAAGCTGCTCTAAAACGAGCCACTGAGCCTTCATTTATCTAAGCACCTATTAGCCTGCATCACTGTCAGCAGTTAATTTACATGCTTGTCTACATGAACATTGCTTTATGTTTGTAAACTTAAATGAAACGTATCCAATGTGATGTGACGGCAGACAACCTCAACCCCCTTTATGGCCCGACGGGACATTTTCAGACGCCTACCTGGGCAGAAACACACTCTCCACCACGTAGAAGTCTTGCATGAGCACATCTCTGTCAGGCTTTGAGGTGAGGTTCCCGACAGTGTAGCCGATGCCTAGCTGGATAGCCCCTTTCAGTGTGGACGACGTGGTCTGGGAATGACAGATGAAAATCACGTTGATTTCATTACGCACGGATTCCGAACCGTCTGCCACGTACCATCCATCTCCGACAATCTGTCTCATTCAACTCCAGCACATTCATCTGCTTCACTTCCAGTACCATCTGAAATTAGCGTCCAGTTTCTTCAGCCAACTTTTTGTCACTCCTGTTTCTGTGTACTAGTCTTGTGAAATAAACGGAAAACACCATCTATCATACCAGACTAACAGATCTACCACATCACTATTATCCAATTCATGCACAGTTTTCACATAATAACCCATCAATAATAGGATACATGTCAACCGTCGCTCAAATTCTGTAACTGGGCTCTTACATATAATGTATTGTTCACCTTTACTTGTCAACCCACAAAGGCCGAAGAAATAATCCAGACATTAAGTATTATTTTTCTCGGCTGTGTCCAGGAAGAATCTAGCGATGGGAAAAGTGTGCTTTAGAACGCACTACATGGCTGGAATTCATTACCTCATTAATAATTAAAGAACCAAAATTGCAAAATTGGGAAGTTATGAAAACCTTAACATTTAGCTAGCCCGCAGTACGCCGTGTAAATCTGAAACCTTGGGACCATACTTCTCAGTTAAGTAGCTTTCCCCAAAGCCCATCTGGAAGAGAAATTAACACCACCATGGCATTTGAAAAGCAGGAAGAAGTCCAAGTGGAGCATCAACGTTCATTTTCCTTTTGTTACCTTCTTGTAAGTCTTCTCCCCGTTCGTGTTACGGGATGCTCCATTTTCCGTAGCTGTTGACATCTTTCGACTGAAAATACATTTAAACATACAGATGCAAATAGTTCCTTAGCTGGTATATGCTCATGATGCAAATAAGCTAATGTAAATGTCGATACATTGCACTTAAAAATCTAACACTTGCATGCTTGTTTATAAAAATATATCAATTCTATTTAAGTATAAATTAAATGCTTATACTGTTTAGCTATTGTAGACAAAACATGCAGACCCGTGTAGCACTCAGGACGGTACAATGCCTCACAATGTGGACTCTTCATTAATTCGACTCTGTTGATGGGGCTAAAAGTGGAAAAGCCATCGAATGCTTAATTAGATTGAGTACCTCGCTTAATGAAAAGCTCCGTCGGCCGCCCGGTTTTTCACAGCCACTACATAACTCATCCGTGAGGCCCGTAGATCCTGAAGGACCCTGATGACAAACGGGAGGGCGTTAGAATGAGTACAGACGGCAGAAAATAACGCACGACCACACCTCCTCACAATCTAGGGTCCGTCACGTGCAAGAATGAGGGGACTGACTGGATATATGGTGGCAGCAATATCATGTTGACACGACAGAAACATATCAACAAACCGAATCAAGTTACTTATGCCAGCCTATAGAAACATTAATCATCACTGTACTAAAATCCCCCATGGAGTAAAATGGGGTTTTACTGAGAATGTTCCTTCTCAAAGGAATGGCAGGCACTTAGGCTCAACTTTTCAGGACTCACCGACGGGAGTTGCTTTTCAAAACCGTAAATTTCACGCCCAGCGCCATTAAACGCGAATGTACATTCTCCACACATTCATTCGCGGTGACCCTCATTTTAGCAACTGCCACAGCATAGTGTCTTATTGCCTGAAGCAAAGTTATTTGGCTCCGCTTGTGGATTTGTAGACGTGCGTGTGGCTGACATCTGTAGGCAAGCAGCAGCCCTTGCTGACCAGTGGTGTAATGAGTGGAATTGGAGAAAGTTGACGGGAGGGATTTACGTTTATGAGACCTGCTGTTTTACATTGGGCCATATATGGAAACAGAAGTCTCAAACGCTATTAAGGCTTGATTAAAGTGTCAGCTGAGCCAAGAAAAAAAGAAAACTAATGGACACTGAAGACCTTACATGACTCGAAGGCTTCGAGAGAGTAAACAAAACTTGAGTGGAGATCAGAGCAGTGGAAAACAGATCTAAACAGATACAATGTTTCTACACAAGGCCTGGCGTCTTCTTCTGTGCGCTGACATTTCTTGGAATCACAGCTATAATTTCAAGCGCCAGGACGAAAGGCTGCCCTGCCGCAGCCTTGTAGGAAATATGAGCGACCGCTGAACTCAGGAGGGGGGAACACTCTGTGCTTTGACGAACAAACAGGACCACTGTTTGTTGGGTGAGTTTCTTCTTGCTGTAAACACCGCAATGATACCGGCAAATTAAATTTAAAACAAGCAAACCCTTGTCTATTAGGGGACTTAGAAGGTATTTGTGTACAACACAACTGACATTGTGTTACATTCCTACGGTTTAGTTAAAAGCTCCACGTGTTTTCACCCTATATCCATGTGTGTATATTATGTCACATTTCACAGGGCGTCGTGCTGTCTACTTCCAGGTTTTTGTGAACCATGACGACGCAGACACTGGAGGGCTTCTCATTTTCACATTTTGGTTTCGGTCCGAAGAGCGATGCTCAGACGTGTCTCTGAGGTCACGTCGCCGCGTGTTTTGTTCGAGGCGACGCGGCCGCTTCTCACGAACCTAAGACATCCTCTTCAGGTAAAGTGGTGACGATGTGTCTGTGTGTGCATGAGAGAGGGAGTGTGAGAGAAAAAAGAGCAAGCGAACGACAGAGAGAGAGAGAGAGAGAGAGAGAGAGAGAGAGAGAGAGAGAGAGAGAGCCCTGAAGCTAACTGGCATCCCGAATGCCCTGTGCTCTGCTTTAGCCGTGCGTTAGAGTCACTGCTAGCAGGAATGAAAACACTCACTGAAGATACACAGATGGGTGATCGTCTGACAAAGCCAGCAAATATTCTAGATGATTCTGAGATGTAAGACAGGATTCAGCTGTCTTGTGAAATTATCTAGAATAAGCTATCATCTCGCAACAATACTGCTATCAATGGCACATTTCTGTCAACTCCTCAGTTCCATTTGTCATTATCCTGTAAACTGTCTTCACTTTGCTCTTCGCCCGCATTGTTTTCTGTAATCTACTGCTTGCCAGTCTGCTGTTGTCTGTAAATTGTCCGTGAGTTATTGCACGCCACTGGTGGTGTCTGTAAATTATTGACTTTAACTTATTGCGTACTATTGCCATTGTCTTAATATTGTATTGTCCTGCATCAACAGCAACAAATCTCAGCATGTCATGCAACATTCTGAATCCAATTCTGCAGTACATGCACAGGCTTCAGGCTATTTAAGGAAAAGCCACGCTGAACAGGATGGAGAAAATGGCCAAGTACAGAAAGAAGGGGAACTGACCTCATTCTTCTACTGCTAGAAGTGCTGACCATGAAGCGCGATGAAGGAACAAATAGGCATGTCTGTTTTTGGTAGGCTGGGGGTGCGATCAAAGGTTCTTGCAAGTTCAGCTCATCTGTCAGCAAATTACGACCTGTTCCGTCTTTTGTCATTTGAGAGGTCTAACCGGTTAAAAACTCCCTGCGGAGAGTGAGATGTATTCCGCTGCTTGTTTACAGTCAGGATAAAAATCACAGAAATGTAAACAGACCACACTGACTTTTTAGTGAAATATAATTATTTATACACGTACATGTACAGGTTTAAAGTGGTGAATATATACAAGTAGCATGCTTTATTTGTCCTCTGTCACATGTTGGAGATTTATAGGCTTAAGATTAAGAAAACGCCGCTGACCAGCAATGGAGACATGTCTCCTGCATTTACACAAAGGCTTGCAGGTGCCATGAAGTTCCACCAGACAGCTAGAGGCCTAGACGCTGCTGTATTATAACACACTTAGGCACTTAGGGGTAGCTAAAGTCTGGGAGAAACATTTAAAATCAACTGAGAAAATGACCCACTCCACAGCAGTCAGGGTGGGTTTGGCGGCAACTGACATGTTCCCGGCCTCAGATAACCGACTATCGTTAATTAAGTGACGTGCCTTGACACCGACAGCGAATCTTGATCAGAGCACAGAGAGGACATGTCTGTTCTGCCTTCTCTCTTTCTTGGTGCTTATTTGGAGTCTAGGGGACTAAAGACTACAATCCACATTAAAATTCTTGGTGTAATCATGGATGAGGATCTTAATGGCCACATTAAAGCTATAACAAAACCGGCATTCTGGCATCTTAACAATATAGGTAAAGTTTGAAATTTTCATGTCTTCCAGGGTCAGCTAAACTGGCATTTGCCCTGAACACATGGGAATGAACTTAAAGATGGACTAGACTAGACAAGACAAGGCTAGAATCGCAGGTAAAAGACATACAGACAGACATGGCTAAGGCATTACTAGTCCTGGAAGCAGGAGCAAGACCAGGATATTAAAAGCAGGAACTACAGGACTGGTAACGTCCCTAGCATACTACATGAAACTACATGGACAACCCTAATCAGAATCAGAATCAGAATCAGAATATCTTTATTGTCATTGTAACGGGTACAACGAAATTAAGTGCAGTCCCTGT
>JAACJT020000034.1:8100229-8122455 GCA_009936485.2 Gymnarchus niloticus
ACTGTCACACTGCCCTCGTACATATCCTGTACCATTCTTACATACTTCTCTGCCACTCCAGACTTCCTCATACAATATCATAACTCCTCCCTAGGCACCCTGTCATAAGCTTTCTCTAAGTCCACAAAGACACAATGCAACTCCTTCTGGCCTTCTCTATACTTCTCCATCAACAACCCTCAGAGCAAACATCGCATCTGTAGTGCTCTTTCTCGGCATGAAATCATACTGCTGCTCACTAATCATCACCTCCCGTCTTAACCTAACTTCCACTGCTCTTTCACATAACTTCATGCTGCGGCTAATCAATTTTATCCCTCTGTAGTTACTACAGTTCTGCATATCACCCTTGTTCTTAAAAATCAGTACCAGTACACTTCTTCTCCACTCCTCAGGTATCCTCTCGCTTTCCAAAATTGCATTAAACAATCTGGTTAAAAACTCCACTGCCATCTCCAAAACACCTCCATGCTTCCACAGGTATGTCATATGGACCAACAGCCTTTCCATTCTTCATCCCCTTCATAGCTGTCCTTACTTCCTCTTTGCTTAGCCATTGCACTTCCTGATTCACTGATCTCTACATCATCCAACCTTCTCTCTCTCTCATTCTCTTCATTCATCAGCCCCTCAAAGTACTCTTTCCATCTGCTCAACACACTTTCCTCGCTTGTGAGTACATTCCCATCATTATCCTTTATCACCCTAACCTGCTGCACATCTTTCCCAGTTTGGTCCCTCTGCCTAGCCAATCGGTACAGGTCATTTTCTCCCTCCTTAGTGTCAAGCTTCTTATACACTCACCATACACCTTATCTTTGGCCTTCACCACTACTCTCTTTGCCTTACGCCTCGTCTCTTTGTACTTCTGTCTACTTTCTTCATCTGTTCATCCCACTTCTTCTTCGCCAACCTCTTCCTCTGTATACTCTCCTGTACTTCCTCATTCCACCACTCACACCCAACTTGCGGGGCACATGCACTAACAACATTCATCATCGCACCTTCAATTTCCAGCTTCATACTCATCACTCTGTCCGACACTCTTTTCACCTCCAAAACACTCTTCGCATACTGTTCCTTCAGAATAACCCCTACCCCATTTCTCCTCCTATCCACGCCAGGATAGAACAATTTGAACCCGCCTCTGATACACCTGGCCTTACTCCCCTTCCATCTGGTTTCTTGCACGCACAATATATCAACCTTCTTTCTCTCCATCATATCAGCTAGCTCTCTCCCTTTACCAGTCATACTACCAACATTCAAAGTTCCTACCCTAGCTTCCACTCTCCTAACCTTCCTCCTCTCCTCCCACCTCCGGACACACCTTCCCCCCTCCTTCCTCTTCTGCTCCTTCTTCTTTGGCCAACGGTAGCCCACTTTCCACCAACACCCTGTTGGCTAACAGTGCTAGTGGCAGTCGTTGTTAATCTGAGCCTCGACTGATCCAGTATGGAAAACTGTTTTGTTGTCTGCATATTTGATTTGGCAAAAATTTTACACCGGATGCCCTTCCTGACGTAACCCTCCCCATTTATCCGGGCTTTGGACCGGCACATAGAAATCCACAACGCATTCCCCAGTGGCTGGGTTATATGCTTGTATATGAATCTATAACATAAATGATAAATTATACATTTTTACAGAAAATGAAATGGCCAGCCAAACTTTCGTTTCCTGGACAGAATATTTGATTAAGTAAGTTATACTCAAACTGTGGTGCAGCTTCCTGTTCATTGTCAGACTGTGTGACACAATCACAGAGAAATACTCAAACTCAATCGGTTTCTAAAACGCACAGGTGTGCCACCACACGCAGCTCTGCCGCCTCCCTGGTCATTTCCGTTTTCAATCCGACACAATTTGCATGGGCTACTTTTCTTATTCAAACCTGCTGCCACAATGACCTTTTATATCAATGGAAAACATAGTAAATCTACTGAAAGGAGAACATGCTCACCAGAGGAAGTTCAGGGGCCATCTGCAGCTTTACTAGAATGGTAGTTATAGACAAGAACCGACAACATTTGAAGAGGGGTGCAGAAGTAAGGGGGGAAAACAACAGTACCTGGTATAGTACCTTATTAATAAAACACTTGAGAGCTGTTCACCTTGCTGAGTTCCCTGTGACATCTTAATGAATAGTTTAATTGAAAAAAGTTTTGATGCATGATGAAAAATTGTGCAAAATTAAATTCTTTTTTTGTTGAGTTAATGACCACAGCTTGTTTAAATCTCAATTCCTTACCCAGGAAAGAGTAGCACTAAATAACTCTGTGATGACCTTTGCCACTGCACTCCCTCCTTTTTTCTAGAGCCGAAATGAAGTTCGACCAAAAAAATACACGACATTGTTTCCTGTGTGTGACAGGACCTTCCTGAAATGTGATAAGGTCACGCGGCTGTCTCAAAACCTACCCAGCTGACCTCAGAAAACTTACATCTGTACACACAGAGGAATGAACAAAAAGACATTTTTGTCATTTAATCAATTTGTCACTTGTCTTCTGCAGATTTAGGTTTGTTTGAAAGGTTTTGTTTCATTATACATTTTGACATGTCCAGGAAACACATGCACAAATCTAATTAAAGGTACCTATTTTGTATTGACACACATCTAAAAACAAGGAGTGATTAAACCATAAACAAAACACAAAGAATAATTAAGCTACTTCTGTACATTGCAACATTTTTATATATTTTATGTGGATGCTATGAGTATGAATAAAGTAATAAAATATTCCAAGTGATATTTGCAAATATTAAATGTAAACATTGCCAGCACTACCATTTTCACATGACTGTCGTGAAAAGCACAATAACGCATTCCGTCTGTCGCATTGAACTACAATGAGTAACAACCTTTGTTTCTATATTGCAGGATCAGGGTTCTTTTCCCACTTTCAACCAGGTCACATGGTTAGACCTGGGGTTCCCAGTACAGAACCTGGCAGACTGGAATATATGCAAATAGATTTATTCTACCCAAGTGCCCATGTGTAGGGAAGAGCTAATTAATTCCCTAATTGAATAATTTCTGTGTCCCCTGTGTCCCTGATGACATGGTTAGTGGTTTGATGATAGCTTGGAAAGACAGACCTCGCAAGACCAGAACTGGAAACCCCAGGGTCATAAAGTCAGACTATAAGCGGAAGGAAAAGTTCTAACACACATCCCTCATGGTCAGTGCACCAACTTCCCCCAAGGTTCTGCAGAAATGAAGCAACAGCAGCTGAGATGTATTTCACTTGGGTGAGCTGGAGGTACGTGGAATCATGTTTCCCAGGAGGCCACAGAGGGAACACACCTGCAGCCAAATGGAGGTGAATGGCCAGTGGGTCCTGGATGGGGGGTGGATGGTCAGGGTGGAATGTTCCTCAAAGGAAGGACCAAGCCGCTCTAAGCTATCCTCACCCTGTCTACAAAGAGGTTTCCTCAAAGAGAGGGTGAATTCAAAGGGAAAAAAACGGGTAGAAAAAAAAACTCCATGCAATGTCACCCTCAAACCCAGGTGAATACGTCTAGTTTTAGCATCCTGACGGGGGGGGGGTTGGTGCACTCATCATCAACCAGAGAGCCAAAATTGCTGTAGACAGAGGTCAGGGACGTGCCAAACAGTCGCATGCTTCTGCATAAAAAGGTATCGCCCACAGCACCCGGGAGCAAATGCATGTGTGCGTGTCTGTTTGAGGCTGTCATGCTTATAGAAAAATAAAGTATACCAAACAGCAGGACATTATCTTCTGTTTCTGAGAAACACGTGTTCGCATAAAACACTAAGCTGCGTCATGTGGCCTCAGGGCATGACATCATTGGATCATCTTGGTTCACTCTCGTATTGTGGTGTAGTCTGGCTGCAGAAATCTTGTGAACGATTTCCTGGGAAACAGGAAACGGCAGCTACAGCACGATCAGCAACGTCTGTTTCACACACTCTGACATGTCTGACGCGTATGTGCAGAAGAAATGGTGTGAGTGTAAACATAACCGTTAAGGGGCAGTGTGTAGCCCAACAGGTATGGGATTTGTGCCCATGTCCAGAAAGTCATGGATTTAAATCCCATGGCTTGCCAAATAATAATAATAATGCCGCAATTAGGCTCACCATGGCCAGTGTGTAGCTCTGTAGTTTGGGATCTGTGCCCAGGGTTGGAAGGTCGTGGGTCAAAATTCTAAGGCTGGGAGAGTAATATCACTGCTGGGCCTTTAAGTAAGGCCCTAAACCCCAGCTGTTCCAGGGACGCAGGCTGACCCTGCTCTCTGAACTCAGGCATTCCTCACTTGTATGCCACTTTAGAATGAAAGCATCTGCTAAATAAATGTAAATGTGATGTGAATTAAAACCTTAGTGAGACTATTTGTTGTCCATGGGGAGTCCCCTGTCCTCCCCCCACACCCCCACTGTCTCCTCATGTGCTTGTAAACCGTCACTGGGCACACCTAGTCCATGGACTCTCTGGCTAAAGATTGTACAAAACCTCTTCTTGCACCTAATGAAAAAACACTGCATCATGCCAACTCGCCTGCGGCCAACCCTCACCCCTGTTGTGACACTCAATCTCTCAGCACATGCTGGGTTTGGGGGGTAGGGGGGTTTTTTTAAGTGCTAAACATTGGGCCTGACAGTTTACTTGAACCCTGGCCAGCGCTTCAACGTAACGTGAACCATCATATTCTTGGTGGTGCAGGCTCGTGCAATCTCTCATAAGGGTGCATGGGGCAAGGAACCTAAATGTGCGAATGGGTGAAGTCCAGGGAACTTGATCTGCTGTCAGCGTTCACTACACTGCACAAGAAAATGGGTGAAAATTTGTGGCTTCGTTTCTGTTGGTCATCTGCTTGTAATATTACACACAGGGCCTAATTTCTCTGATTGAGGACTGCTGACACATGCATACTATAAGTCTACAACTCTGAAGCGACTACAAGTCTGAGTAATGGTGATTAGATTTGAACAGTTTCACTTTAGTTTCACCTTGTGAGCTGGACAGTATAAATATTTCTGCAAGAAATCAAACTCAAAAAGCTATCTAATAGAGGCATACAAACGAATCTTCATTTATTAGGAGTCTTTGAGTAGAATATACTTATATGTGTAATTTTGGTTTATATTTTAATCTAACATTTAAATGTTTCTTGTTTGAACCCATTTTCCCTTTCAACAAAATTCTTATTTTCTTACTTATAATTTCTTATAGCAAAATTTAAAAAACCGCTATATTGTTACGGAAAGTAAGGGTCAAGTTTTCCAGTATTTTGCCACGACGGAGTAATCTGTTAGTGGACGCCTGTTCTTTTCGAGTAAAACGGACCGTTTCTCCAAGAAAAATGTCACAAGACGGGGCTCGTTCACCCAGCCGCAGACGGCGGCCAGCCTTCCCCAATAACATGAGCTTCCACGTCTATTAACACGTCTTCAATATTAAAAGCAGTGCATTGTGCTCGGCGACCTAAACTTTTTTTTTTTCAGTCACCGCGACGGTCGTTCCGGAAAACCACACACGAGCAAAAGGGCTCCTTACAAAAACGCAGCGGAGCAACAAGCGCCTATCCGCCGCGTAACCACCCCTCTATTTGCACGTTAGGCGCCACTTATTTCCGAAACGGCGCCTCGAGCACCTCGCTCCGCTTTCGCTAATTAATAACCGCCGGGCGTTCGCCCGCATTATGACGTCATTCCGCACGTTTCAACAGCTGGCAGTCTCTGCCAGTGCAACGTGCAAAGAACTGGCTTCGCCGCGAGCGCGGCTCGTTAAGGGACCCGACCGCTGCTATCCGTGCGCCCAAAGCGAGATGAAATACAGCAGCGGATGTCTAACAGCTCAGTGCCATCCGTGGGTGACACACTGTTCAGCTTGCAACACTGTTTAAACCATAACGTTTATTTAATTTGATGGTAGACGGACCCCTGTCACAGCCCCTCAAGGTTCCCTTCTGACGACGTCCCTTCATCATCTGTAAAGTAATAACCCACCGAGACTAGAAGGAAGCCGTCGTCTCGCCGGCTGGCACGGAAATTTATTTTTATATGGCACCTGGCTCACGTAGACAGCTAGGGAAAAGGAGACAGGTGGAATCGCCGTAACTTCTGGAAGTCGGTGTAACCATTCCTTACCTTCACCAAGTCAGCTCGCCTCCTTGTGGAATTTGAGAAACGCGTCTCTCGGTGGCGACCAGATTTGTTACTGTTCTTCCCCTCCCCCCCGTGTGTTATTCCAGAAATGCCGGTGTCTTTCTCGGGCTTGTGTTTGAAGGCAGCGCTGCCGCGTCGTCCGTCACCCGTACTGCCACTAGGAACAAGGCAGCTCCGGGCTAGACTACGGCACTGTCTCCGCCTCCCAGTGTGCGCTCATCATGCCCGCTCCAGCATGAAATTCCTCATGGCCAAGCATTCCGGGCCTTCGACGGGAGCACATACGTCCGAGATCATCTCGGCTGTAGTATATATTAAACAAATAACCATTCATGTGGCGTCGACGATGATGCTTTTGCAGAAAAATGCCGCCGTCGTTAAAACTTGATCGCTGGGCATTCGGTAGGATGAAGTGGACGATACAAAACTGGACATCATGCCATAGTCAGGCAATAAGGAGACACAAGATAGTTCTGAAAACGAAAAACATCCGCGTTAGTGGGTCTTTTAGGGCTCGCTAAGTTTTAATGGCAGGTGTTGTAGCCCATTAATTTACAGTCAAACTTAGATATAAATCTTTAACGTTTAGACATATTTTGGTGGGTACTGCATTCATGCATAAAACGAGCTACGTTATAACATGTGTGTAGGTAATTCTAATATAATTTTCATGGGTTTAAAGTAATTAATGTCTAAGACGGACACATTTCTATACTTTCACCTAGACAGAGAGTTAAAAGCGTAGCTGTCCATATAATGACACAGTACACCCCCATTTCATTGGGAACATAGATGCAGTAGAAGGCTTAAAGTTTTGCATGGGTCCCTCGAACACGCTACGTAGTGCTAATTTCTTCAAGCGCGACGTTTTTTGATACTTTACTGGGATACGTATTACTGGCTTCGCACAGTGGGTACACGCTGTACGTTACGTTGATTTGAGCGCCATCTAGGGGCAGCATTATTTGATAGCTTGCACACCGTCTGTCTTTTTTGTCAGACATTGTTTACGCAGCTGCCGTCAAGCAGAAGCAACACTGCTGAAGGCTGTTTTTTTTTCCAAAACCCACTGGTCAAAAAACCAGAAACAATTCTATTAAAGACATACCTTTTTGTAACTTGAATACATCTGCTTCCATGTTAATAAAAATATTTTTCGTGCAGCGTCAGTAGATGAGATTTTTTTTTTTTTCTCATGCTTATCCATGATACCCCGTTTATAGCAAAACTTCTTTGTTTTATGAGATTGACATACACGATGGCTTTAAGTGATTCCCCTACAGCCTTATTAGAGAATCGATGTGAAACGAAAAAGAAATGCCAAAGAACCACAGTGGTCTATAGGAGAATCGTGTTTTGTGATTACGTTGTTGCTTTGCAGAAGACATTTCATTAAGAGCAATTCACAAAATAAATGTTCTTACTAAATAATTAAAGGTGGACTGGTGTTAAAATGCATCTTACTAATATTTTAATGCGAAGCACCGTCAAGGCAAATCGACTTTTATTTAAAAAAAGAAAAATCCTGGAACTACAAAGTGTTATGCATTTAGGTATCAGCATTTCCTTATATAGGAAAAGACAGAGACAGAGCTCCACAAGATAGTCAGCTGTACGGTCTCCTAGCAACACGTCAGGTCTCTGATAGTTCTACGGAAAAGGTCAGTGTCTAGGAATCTCCAATGAAACAGCTGCCACTCAAGACATTTCCTGTAGCAGTTAAGCCAGCAAAAACATTGCAGGTTTATACTTTTATACTGATTTCAGTATGAATGGCTCTCGATAGGCGGTAGTGTACTGATTAATCTAAAACATTTTTCCTGAACAATATGTTCAGGCAATAAACATACCTACATAGCAGGCAATTTGGGTCAATGTGTCATCCAATGCTGCAAATAATAACAATTCCAGTCACAAACAGCATAATAGTGTTTATTCAGCTCTTTTAAACACATACTGTCAATATGATATCTTTCATAATACTGACCTTGCTACCAGTAATGCTTTCTCAGTTTTATTCAAGCCAATTTAGACAGTCTGGGCAAGATTAAAGTTCACAAAGTAACCCTAACAATACTGTGCAATCCACAGCTTTACATCAGCTTTGCATCTTCTCCGCACCTAAACACAGGCCTCAAAACCTTGCCAGTCCACACACACACACACACACACACACACACACATATATTTGTATTTGTAACCTTGTGGGTACCTTCTATTCATTTATATGTGCCTATCCCAAATTATGACAACCCTAACCCTTACCCAGCCCTAACCTTAACCATAAGTAACCCAACAATTTTCCGATTGCATTCACAGAATTTTATAAAACTGAATTTTCTGTTGTGGGGACATGACAAATGCTACACATGCTACCCACTAGACCAACATGCCACCCATTAACCTTTTTGTTGTTACAAGTTGATCTAGTAACAAATGTTTGCGTAAAGCATGCCAGTCTTTTAAACTGCGGGTGCTGAAATCAGTTTCTTGCAAGCCGTTTTGACTTTTCTTACAGATGATTGAATATTTAGCAAGCTTAATTAATCAACTTATTTGAAATGGTTTGTATTTTTTCTCATAGCCATGCACAGCATACATTATTTTAAAAGGTTTTTATGTCCTTTTATAGTACTTAGTAATATAAGTAACGTATTACTTTGATTACTCTTATACATTGTATTATTTACAGGTGAAGAATAAGTGAAGATGTTTTAAGAAACATTTTATCCCCAATATTCTAGGCTCATGGTGACCCCATACTACATAATCGGTTATGGAAGAGAGATGGATGGATATTTTACCCCTTAAAATTTAATCAATCAATTCAGTATATTTATAATAGATAAACTAATGTATTCTTCAATCAAACAATCAGTTTTCATAACTGGTTATTGAATGAGAATTTAGCATAAGTGGGTGACATGGTGGCTAAGTGGTTAGCAGGTCTGCCTCACAGTGAGAAGGTTCTGGGTTCGGTCCTCACCACCGATAAAGGCCTTTCTGTGTGCAGTTTGCATGTTCTCCCTGTGCCTTTGTGGGTTTCCTCTGGGTACTCTGGTTTCCTCCCACATTCCAAAGACATGCAGGATAGGTCAACTGGCCACTCTAAATTGCCCGTGAGTGTGGATGGGTGTTTGTCTCTGTGTTGGTGGATTGGCGACCTGTCCAGGGTGTACCCTGCCCTTTGCCCAAAGTCAGCTGGGATTGGCTCCAGCTTCCCCACAACCCTTATGGATAAGCAGTTTAGAAGATGGATGGAATTTAGAGTAAGTCTGGAGCCCCCTTCAGGGCAAGCTGAGAACATACACCCTGGGCAGGTGGCCAGTACATTGATAGGCACAGCCAGATTAAGACCTCTACAGGACACTGGGCATCAGTGCAATAAGGCTCCCTCACCCCAGTACCCTCATATGTGTCAACCTAACAGCATGCAAAATAGCAGGAGGTGGTGATGAGGAAATTATTTGGGGGGGTTTAATAAGCTCATTTGGCAAAGTAAACTTTTTAACTATCATGTTATCATATTCACAGGCCCCTTGACGTGCTGGGGCTCTGGGCGCACACCCAGGTTGCCCATATGGTAGATCCAGCCGTGATGGTAGGACGCGTGCACATACACACGCATTGCAGTTCTAAGGCATATTATGGGAGGAAATCCATGAAAATGCAGGTAGTACATACAAACTTCATACACACATAGAACCAGCACAGGACTCCACCCCATATCTTTGACGAGATGGGACCGCATTACTTTGCCTGATACCCGTTGTCTGATTAATCAAGTTTCATTTTCACTACAAATCAAAGGAACGATGTAATATTCAGAGATTGACCTAGTGTGCGGTTTTATAATAATTATAATCAACCAAGGTTTTAATTACAGTATTTGTTTCTACTTAGACAACCACAAACAACCACATCTCCATCCGTTCATCCATCTTCTATCTGCCTATCCTGGTGAAGGTCACCTGGAGCCTATGCCAGGTAGCAGAGGACACGAAACTGGTGTACAGCCTGAACAGGATACCAGTCTATCTATCACAGGGCACATGCAAATACAGACAACCGCGGGACACCAACTAGCCTAACAGTATATCACAGGGCTGTGGGAGGAAACCCACATGACACAGGAAGAACATACAAACTCTACACGTCTTGGTGGTACGAGGCAACTGTGTTAACCACAGTGCCACCTACAAGTACAGATGGTAACTAAATAGTTTTCAGATAGCCAGTTTTATGAGCACTATAAAAAAATGTATTTAAATTACTCTATATTTATATTTGAGTGTTACTCCTTTTAATATTTGAGTAGTGTTGAGACACATTTGAGATAGCATTGATTGTGATTTCTAAGTGGGGCTGAGTGTTTTCCCTGCGATATCTGAGCTGTCAGTGAATTCAGCCACTGTGTGCTTTATTTCCTACACTACCTCGTAATGTGTGACCAGCTATCTCAGCTTATTCAAAGGCCGCGTCTTGACCATTTTCCAGAAATTGGCTCCACGCCTTTCGTTCTTCTCTTCCTTATCTGGATTTCCTTCTACTGTTGCTGCTGAACATTTCGATTTTTTTCTTGCATTAGCAACAATGACTCAAGCACTATTAAGAATTAAATAAGCATACACCAATATATGGCTACAGTTATGAATGGTACAGCATATTAGAGTAACACTAGAGTTATGAACTGATTATTTCAAAGGCATACATTTCATTTATTCTTCAAGAGGCCATTGGAGAAAACATGAAACCAATGTAACAAGTAAATATTATGTTTAATGCCTCACTAGACATTAGGGGGTATAGGACTATAAGTCAGATAACTTAAAAATAAATTTGCTTTAAAAGGATTTATTTTCTACCAAAAATGGAATCCTTTTTGTTAATCTTTCATATTTTGAAATTTATATCCTATTGGATTTAAACCCCTAAGGGTGGTCATTTACCCTCATCTGACTAAAAAATTAAATGCAATAAGCTTAAATACACTACATGTTGATTGCACTTGAAAAATATCAACAGGACGCTAACTTTCTATGTTGTGGTTCAACCCACATGATTCTGAAATTCAAGCAACACTAGCACTTGAGCCCAATCCCCTGTCCTTGTCACTCACTCACACACACACACACACACACACACACACACACACACACACACGCACACACACGCCACACCCCCAAGAAAGCTAGGAATGCTGAGATTGGAAAGACCTGGATCATTGTAGGGGTAGACTGCTGGAGGTGTGACTGGCCCCCAACCTTCATGTACCCACGGGAAGCTTCTCAGTTGTGTTTCTAGAACCTGCTAGACCCCTTTCAGTTCGTACAGCTGTCAACTACTGGCTCCTCCCCCTTCCACACTTGGGAGACCAAACACTTTGTCGTGGACTTCATCAGCTGTCATGCCTATTCCATTAATAGCCCTGTCCAGGGTCAAACCAATATACAAAGGGGTGGCAAAATTTTTTAGTACATTCATGGGAAAACCAGTAGTAAGTAATTTGACTGTCTTACTTTTGGTTTGAGTGTCTGCCATTTGGTGATGTTGGCTATAGTTGATCGACATGTTCTTCAGCTTTGTGGTGCATTCTTTTAAAGATGAATGACACTGGGGGGTCTGTATTCCTACTACCTTCTAAGAACTCGTGGTATCTTCTGCTGGTGTCTCATTGAGATATATATGGAGTAGGCTGGTCCGGCACTCTGGGACAAGTTCAGCAACGTAACGGTTACTGAGACAAGAACAAGAAGACCATTACATACACACCTGGATTGGAAAACGGAGGCTGACAGCTAACAGGAAAAGGTACCGTTTGTAGAAACGCTGCCCAGTTGTTTCAGGTGTAGGTGTTGTGTTTTAATGTAGGGTGCTGTGATTATGTGTTATCATGGGGAGAAAGAGGGAATGTGGGTCTTATCCACATGTCAGTTCTTGTCAGTGCTGAGGGGCCACAGGGCCATAAACCAATGCCCAAATAAGGCTAAAGACAGGGCTTTAAGGTTTGTGGTGACATGTGCCAGGCCATTTCCTCAAGTGGTTTTGGGTGAAGAGCACACCGTGGAAGAGAAAGGCAAGTGTGGGATGTTTTACAATGCCATGAGTCACTTTGTGCTGTTAAAAGGGATTGATTTTATCTAGAAGAGCTGTCTGGCCTCGCACGGACTTTATAATTCATTCTTCTGTTAAGTGAACTGTTTAAACCCCAAAACCGCTGAAATGTGTCACGTAACACACCAAGTGATCCTGACAATGGAAACAAAAAAACTCATTAACTGCATTCTTTTTGTACATATCGGACAATCCATTATTGAAACATGTCATTGGTTTAAATTGTACCTGTCTTTATTTGCTAAGGTAACATTCAACATGGCCACAGTTGTTTGATTAATGTACATTTCACATTCAATGACTTTATGTAACTTTTTAGCATTAATAATATTTATCTTGTTTTTTTATAGTTATTGATGTGTCCACTATGCAATGAATGGACGTACTCTAAGAGAAGTGTGTGATGGCTGTGACCCAATAACCTACCGTTTCTGTTCCAGATGGAAGACGCAGCACAGCTGAAAGATGAAGGAAACAAACACTTCCAGGCAAATGAAATCGAGAAGGCAATCGAATGCTACACCAAAGCCATCAAGAGCTGCAAAGACAAAAATCTGCTGGCGGTTATTCACAGGAACAGATCGGCCTGCTACTTGAAAAAGGTAACGTGTGGCACACATAGCTTCTTAATGTTTCAAAAGTGAACTAAATATGCATTACTGCATTACTTTAAACCCAAGCTTGCCATTAATCTGCAGAGTATTCTGATGAGCCATAGAAGCTGTAGTCTTGGTAAGGAGTCATTTTAAGTTTGTTGTATACATTTTGACAAAACTGATAGATTGTGTACAGGTGTATGTCAGAGTTTGTAGTATCTGTTTGTATGGGAAGCGTTAGATTTGTTTTAAGCATTATTATGCATTGCAGTAATTAACTAATTCAATTAAATTACCCTCCCAGTTAAATTTCTTATTGAATTTTAAATTGTGTGTAAGTCTCTATTATCTGTTACACAGCACATTTAAAATTCAACTTCTACCAACTAATCTGTTTTTGCATGATCATAGTGCATTTTTTTTATTTTAAACTGGTTTATTTGCTTTTCACCACATAGGAGAATTACACTCAAGCAGCCTCAGATGCTTCCAGAGGTAGGTTTAACCATGGACAATAAATTCAATGGCCCTCAGAAATAAATGTGTGCTCTTTTTTAATGCAAAGAGACCAAAACCAATCACACTCAATCTCACCAAGTAAAGTACCCCATTTCCCGTGAAGAGAACAATTTCATGTCAACAATGAGAGTGTAATTTTGCACATGTAGATGTTGCTACTTTTGGGTGATAGACAAGAATCACAATTACAATGCTATTTGTATGTTATTTATTAAGCACTGCTTCCATATATCTGGGAGTCAACTTTGACACTTATGGAAGGGTTGTAACTGTCAATACCCACTCTCCTCGAGTAGCAATCGATGTGGATGCCAAAGACATCAAAGCCCTTTTCAGGAGATGTCAGGCCTATGAGAAGTTGGGTAAGCTTGACATGGCCTTCAAAGATGTCCAGAGGTGTGCTACCATCGAGCCCAAGAACAAGACCTTCCTAGAGACCCTAAGGAGGCTTGGTGGAGAGATACAGCAAAAGGTTGGGTCTCTTTTCCAGAACATTCTTCACAAGTGATTGCTACTGTTTTCACTTCACAGTTGTATTTATTAAACAAAAAGAGACATTAGATTCAAATGTATGTCTTTAAGACAAGTAATGATTGAAATGTTTAAAATATTAATTTTGTGATTCTGCATTTTCAATGATTGTTTGATGGCGTTTATTTAAGTCTGATACTGTCTTCATTCCACTGTCATTCTTAAATCCAAATTCTTCCTGAACAGCTGAAGACAACGTTTTCTACTGATTCCAGAGTGCAAAACATGTTTGACATTCTGCTGGATGAGGAAATGGAAAAAGAGAAGATAGAAAAGGTTGGATGGAAAAATGCTGAATAATCAAATATCACCGTGTTGTCATGAACTCTAACCTTGCATGCATGTGGTTATTGTGTTATTAAATGGGATATTACCCAATTTGTTACCCTTAAAGGCTGCAAACAACCTGATAGTCCTGGCAAGAGAAGATGCTGGAGCAGAGAGAATCTTCCAGAACAACGGCGTTCCACTGCTCATTAAGCTGATTGAAACCGGAAAACCCGAGATGATTCTGGCCGCAGTTCGGACTCTGTCTGGAATGTGCACGGGACACAAGGCGAGGGTGAGAGAGAAGAGCAGAGACGCATTTGGCTACGCTATCCGTCTCTATGAAACTGACAAAATCTTAGCACGTGGTTGAAACATGATACAATGATAAGGTGTTCTCAATGACCAGCTGCATTTAGATGGCAGCGTAGCCTCCGAAGGAGTGTGTAAGGTCCTCTGCGGGTAAGATGGGGTAATCCTTAACTTGGAGCCCTGCTGACAGTCTCCCAACCTTTCCTCTGTCATTAAACTCAAACAGAATTCCATTTTTTTTTAAGGCTAACTTTATTGGATGATCTTACGGCACAAGTCACACCACCACGGCATCACCCAGAACTTAAAACTACATCATCCTCTCCATTTGCTGTGTCCACTAACTCCGCATTTTAAAATTAAAATCTATGTTTCAGCCAAACAGATGGGTTTAACAAAACAGCTGGGAGGCATGTAAACAAATGACAGTCTTTCAGCAGATAAGGCAATCAAGCACTGAGTTGTGGAGATGGCTAGAATGGGCTGTCATCTGAGATGTCCATGTCCATCACCGTACAGATTGTTATTTTTTTGTGGCTTGATTGTTTACTTGTACGATTTACTTTTGAAGATGTTTTTAATTCTCAGGTAAGAATACTTTTCTGTCTTAGTATTGTAGATTCTGGTCACTTGGATTCCGTTTTACCTATGACCTCTTAAGCTCTCCCCTGTAAATAATTAAATTTGCGGTTTATACATGTATATCCTGCTGTGCATTCATGGTTTTCCCTTTCTGAACACAGGCAACAGCTATTATTCATACGGTTGGTATTGAGATGTTATGCAGCATTATGGGAATGGACAATGAAGAAATCGCTCTGGCGACATGCAACTTATTCCAGTCTGTGTATGAGTCACTTACTGGAGCAGACCACAGGGTTTATGGGAAGGATGAGGCCATTGTGCTGGGTAGGTAAACCCCTTGATTTTTCTGTTTTTTAAGATTTTTACCAAGAGGAGTAAATTAGATGCTATAGATTTACCCGCAGTTGGTGCAGATTTTGCATTGCATTTATAATAATTGCTGAGAAATAAATTTTGAAATATTTAAATAAAATTTAATGCCATGGAATATTTAAATATGTAATGGTGTGAAGATACAAAATGCAGAATGACAAGATGACCTCAAAATGACAGATTCCAGCAAGGACCTAAAGAACATCCTCTTAGCCCTTCTGCAAATGATAGTGAACAAGAAGGTCTCAGGCCATGGTCGAGACCAGGCCCTTAACCTGCTGAGCAAAAATGTGCCCCGGAAGGACAAGAAGGACCCAGACCACTCAAAGACCCTGTTCACTATTGACCATGGTGAGTGACTTGCATGTTTATCAGTCATTAGCTGCATTTCAGACCATCACTAATGGACACAGTAATATGTGCAAATTTACTGAAAATGGCATCCAATTGGTGAGGTATCATTATCTACTTTCCTGCAGTTGGGGATGTTACTGTTAAGCCAACACGACCATAATTAAGAAATCCCAAGCGAAGCTTCATTTCCCTGATCAGAATCAGGGGGCTTGTCTATGGCTTTGGGGGTCCTGCTCACCTCTCCACTTACACATCTGTTCCCCAGGCTTAAAAAAGATCCTGAAGGTCTGTGGCCAGGTACCCGACCTACCCGATCAGCTGTCTCTCACTGATAATACCCAGCTTATCGCTAGTATTCTTCTCAACAAGCTCTATGATGATCTGCGCTGTGACCCTGAGAGGGACAATTTCCGAGACCTGTGTGATGAGTACATTAAGTAAGTACTGCACTTTCATCTCAGTAAACCATTTTTTTCTGTATTGAAACCAACCATCCATCCATCCATCCATCCATCCATCCATCCATCCATCCATCCATCCATCCATCCATCCAATCGCTTATCCAGTACAGGGTCATGGGGAAATCTGGAACCTATTGGCAGCATAAAGTCAAGGGCTCACGTACACCCTGGATGGGATGCCAATATTAAAACTACCATACGTATCATTTAACTTTCCTTTAATGTTTATATAGCATATTAATTAGTACACTTGTTTTGTAACGACCTTACATGTCAACTATGGTTTAGCTAGTAAAAGGAATCATGCACGTTTCTCCGTCTTCTCCTTCCAACGTCCTTCTATGGATTTTACTAAAATATTGACTTTGAACTGCCAGGCAATGTTCAAAGTTTAACAGGATCCACAAATTGTGATGCCAGATTAACTAGCTACTGAGTTTGAGTCAAGATAAAAGAATTAAAGTTCCCACAACTACATGTTTTTAAAGTACAACCACCTATGCCAACTCCTTTACTGGATGAACTGCACTTTGAGCTTACGTTCGTCTTTAATTTTTTTTACTCATTTGACCCTTGTGTGTTTACAGAGGTAAATTTGACCCCAAGGACATGGACAAGAACATCCACGCCATCAATGCCCTTTCAGGGATTCTGCAAGGCCCCTTTGAAGTAGGCAACCTGTTGGTGGGTCAACAGGGTGTCATGGAGATGATGGTGGCACTGTGCGGCTCGGAGAGGGAGGTTGACCAGCTGGTTGCTGTGGAGGCCATCATCCATGCGTCCAGCAAAATGAGCCGTGCCTCCTTCATCATTACCAATGGCGTGTCCCTGCTCAAGGACATCTACAAGAAGACCAAGAACGAGAAGATCAAAATCCGAACCCTGGTGGTGAGTAGCCCCCTGTAGCAGGGGCGTTACAGGATAAGACATATGTCACAGTTGAACAATGAGCCAAACAAGGCCAGAACGATCTCTTTCATTTTCATTTTGCATAAATCTGAAGTCATTGTTTACTAACAGTTAACTCTATAGCTAGCTGTTGTTTGTTCCAGAGTAATTACAGTTTTCATTACAGAGATCTATACAATTAATTGACTTTGCATAAGTTCTAGAACGGTTATAGACCACACAATAGATTTCATATGATCATTTCAGTTCTGCGCCACCTTGCCTGCTGAGTGTTCTTAATTCCATCCATCCATCCATCCATCCATCCATCCATCCATCCATCCATCCATCCATCCATCCTTCCTTTTTCCAAACTGCTTAATCCTATTTAGGGTCTATTGCGGGACTTCTAACCTATCCCAGGCAGCTTTAGGGCACAAGGCAGGGGACCCCTGGATGGCGTTGTTCTTAATTCTTTGCTATGTATCATAAATAACCTTTAGTAGTGCCATATCTACATCCCCTATTGCAGGAACACTTATCAGTATCGATGTCCTTTCAGGGTCTCTGTAAGCTGGGGTCGGCTGGTGGTGATGATTACAGCATGAGGCAGTTTGCAGAAGGTTCCACAGAGAAACTGGCCAAACAGTGCAGAAAGTGAGTCAGCTTAGATGGACTGGCACTGCACTGTTCTTGTGAGATGAACTGGGGTAATGGTGTAACTGCATTCATGCATTTTTAATGCTACAGGTGGCTTTGTAACCCCAACATCGACGCCCGTACCAAAAAGTGGGCCATCGAAGGGCTGGCATACCTGACCAACGACGCCGACGTGAAGGATGACTTTGTTGAAGATGAACCAGCCATGAGGGCTATGTTTGAACTGGCCAAGGTGTCTTAGAGAATGTCTGCAGAATCATACAGGCATACAAATAGATTCAATATTGCGGCTATTTTATTTATCAAAGTCATACAGTATATAATTTCAATTCAAACGGAAGCCATGACAATAAAAAAAAGCTAAAGAATGAACTTAAACATTTGATTTTGTGTATAGAAATGTAAAAATATACAACACTTCAGGCACTTTAAATAAACCGCATTTATCTAAGTAGTTATAACTATTGGAAATTTGCCAGAAAACCATGGATGTCTCATTAGAAATTATTTCCCTTTTGTCTGTAACCAGACCACGGATAAGACCATCCTATATGCAGTAGCTTGCACGCTAGTCAACTGCACCAACAGCTATGACAAAAAGGAGATCATCCCTGAGCTCGTCCAGCTGGCCAAGTTTTCTAAACAGCACGTCCCTGAGCAGCACCCCAAGGTACGACATCCCACCGTGACTCTACAGCGTCATCCACACAATACGTTTAGAGATCTACGCTTCTGCATCCTGTAGATGATTCTACCACTGTATTTGGACACTGCAGGCATCTTTGAGGTTATCTGGATAATCCTAGCTGTCAAAGATTGGGGTAACTCAATCCTGGCTTACCCAGTGTTTATTGTGCAAAAATGAGTGAACAGTGGCTTGTTGTGCCCTGGGTTACACAGCCTTTAATCCCTTGGTGTGTGACAGCACCTACAGCTTATTGACAAACTCTGTGAAGATAACGTCAATCACAAAGAGAATTCTTGCCTTCAGGACAAGAAGGATTTTGTTGAGAAGCGAGTTAAGCGGCTGTTGAAAGCTGGAGTCACCTCTGCCCTGGCTTGCATGGTCAAAGCTGACAGCGCCATCCTAACTGACCAGACCAAAGAGATGCTGGCAAGGTCAGTACTGACATAGAGCATGTGGTAAGGCTACTTTAACGAAGAGTGGCACAGAGTGCCGGAAGTGACAAGAAATATTAAAATGTGAAAGTTCAAAGGAGTCCTTTTCACTCATGGTGTCAATATTGGACCGAATACGTTGTGTAACCCATTGGTGCACCTTCAGTAAAGAAAATGACATTGCTTTAACTTACTGGCATGTCCACAGTGTGTGTGTCCATTTCAGTTTGTCTTTCACACATGCAGAGTGTTCCTTGCACTGGCTGATGACCCTAAAGACCGTGGTACCATTGTAGCACAGGGAGGAGGAAAGGTGGGTGTTTTGGAATCCCATGATCCAAAAACAGGAAGCATTTCTGCCATGTGACCAGAATGAGGCAGCGCACTCTGTGATGTCAAACACCTGGAATTATTAGTCATATTGTAATAAAATGATTAACTTGTTTTGTTCCTCGGGCACCATACTGTAAACACAAAAAATGTAAGCAGAGAAATGATTCATCTTTATATGTGGTAAAATGTCAGCAACCATTAAACGAACATTAAGATCATGCTATATAATTGAGTTAACTAATTAAGGAAAAGCATTGAAAACAAAACTGAGTCTGACAACCCTGCCTTAGAGGCTTAAAAATTGTTTGACAGTACCATAATATGCATTTGTAAACTGTTCTAGCCAAATATTACATATACCTTTGTCACCAAAATTATCTTTTAAAACATGGCATCAAATTCATCTGTTTATGTCAACAGGGAAAAAAGACTTGTTATAATAATGAGTTTTTTGACATTTGTATTATTCTTTTGAAGATGTATTATCAATAATAAGTCAGATCAATTTCTGTGGGCTATGTGATATGAACCTGTCAGTGCTGACTAACACACTGTAACCTGATCCATGTAGGCACTCATCCCGCTGGCCCTGGAAGGCACAGATGTTGGCAAAACGAGGGCCTCTCATGCCCTGGCCAAGATTGCTGCCATATCAAACCCGGAGATCGCCTTCCCTGGTGAGAGAGTAAGTTTGCATCTCATCTGTGTCCCTAAGCTTTTTCCTGAGGGCTTGGTGAAGGGCTGGTAAAGAGCAGATCCTAGGATTAGGGGAAATAGATACCGAGGTCAGGTGTTTTATTATGAGATTTTTATATGATGGCAGGTTCAGAGTAACTTAGTTGTAGCTGTAGTCAATGTTGCGAATAAACATGGAATTCAGTTGCAGATAGTAAATATGTTGATATTGCTGTTGTTCTGATAGATCATTTTCCAAACAAAGGAGACTTGAAAATACTGATTTAAATGATAACTTTAACTAGTTAACTACATTAGTTAATGACTTTCATTTGGCATTTATAGAAGTGTGGGAATGTAGGAACTCTTTGAATTTCATGTAGCTCATCTTGCTCTCTAATGACACAGATGTAGACGAGAGCAAAGCTTGGGGCCAAATATTTATGCAGCACCCCAAGAGCAGTTTTTGCAGTTAAGGGGCTGCAGTGATAGGATTACTCTGCCAGCTGCAAGATTCAAGCCAGTAACCTCCCACAGAGCCATACACCGGCCAGTACATGAGGGTTCTCAGGAGCCTGTGTGACTATCTCCTTTCATGCATGTCCTCTTTATGTGTGACAGATATACGAAGTGGTCAGGCCACTAGTGAGCCTCCTGAACACAGAGAGAGATGGTCTGCAGAACTACGAAGCCCTCATGAGCCTCACCAATCTGGCAGCGCTGAACGACAAGTTGCGGTAAGGGTACTTTGCGCAATTTCCCTCAGGACCGCACCTCATTTGAATGTACAGGCCTTTTAAAATGCTGAATGTTAAAATAATGCTGTACATCCTCGAGTATATTTTTCTTTACAATGAACAAGTCAAAATAACACAAACTGGATCATTAGGCTTGTTTTATTGCTGCAATTTTTTTTGGCAAGAACAAATTTTAAATACGTGCACATTTCCAGAATGTGACTCTCGTGTAAATTGCTAACCTTTCGTACCTCATTAATTCATAGACCCCTTCACAACTATGTGGTAGATAACAGGCTAACTACATGTAAACATGAACTTACTCCCCCCTGGATTTCAGAGTGAAAATCCTAAAAGAAAAGGCTCTTCCAGAGATCGAAAACTACATGTTTGAGGAACATGACCAGATCAGGCAGGCAGCTACGGAGTGCATGTGCAACCTGGTTGTGTGTAAAGAGGTGAGCAGTGGACGTACGACTGAACATGGGATTTCTCTTATATTGAACTTTAATGACCGTAAACAGGCTGGAAGAACGACATTGATTTCACAATGCAATTGAAAAGCGAACCCAGGCATTTGTAGTCAGTTCGAGCTTTACCAATGCGAACAACCATAGTTTATTTAATAAGATGGGCTACATGATACTTTTCAATACATTTTAATACAAATTCCATAAACCAAGTAAAATCAACACTTGGTTAAAACCGATTTTTTATGCAAATGTCATTGTATATTTGAAAACACACAGTAACAGTTATTCTTTACTGTGTTTAATCCTTTACATCTTTATTTGATGCATGACTTTTGTAATGAACCCTTCTGGGCCTGTCGAGCCCTCTGCGTGTTCACACAGGCGTGAACACTACCTGGGTCTAGTCTCGCCAAGTGGATCCATCCATGGGGGTTCAGGTAGGGGGACTCAGAGGGAATAGTCGGAGGCCGGTGTTAAAACCATTAAACAGTACAACACTTTATTATAGCCACCAAACAAACACATGCCCATTTTTCCACCTCTCCAAAACCATCGTCATCAGCCTCCCACACACATCCGTTGCCCATCCCACAATACGTCATCCCGTTCATAACACTTTGATGACATGGACTTCTCCATTATCAGCCGCTTCAATGATTCACAGAGACCAAACAAACTCTTGCCTACCATATGCAGAGAGACAGATGTTTTCAGACCACGGTACTGGTTTTCGGGAATGTTAAAGACATGACATCTGCATGGATGATTTCATGTAGCCGTTAAGTTCTCTGTTTTTGGGTTAAAAATAAAATCATAAGTCAGTTAAGTTACTGGGTTAATGGAAAAATGCTATATTCAGATGATGATAAAAACGCAGCTTGTTACGTTTGATAAGACCTGCCATCAGGCATTCACTAAAGCGAAAGTGAGGCTGCCGGTCTAAGTGAAACTGTGCCTCCAGCCTGTTTTGCGAGGTCCCCGTGAGGGCACCAGTCTGGGTGACGTCATGAGCCTCTTGTCTGTTTTGTGGGGTCCCAGGTGCAGGAGCGGTACACGGAGGATGGGAATGACAAGCTTAAGCTGCTGGTTCTGCT
>JAACJT020000034.1:8132006-8160529 GCA_009936485.2 Gymnarchus niloticus
CCCCCCCGCCCTCTGCGTCCAATCGTTAAGCATCGGCGCAACGCACCCGCCCCGAGCCACCCCCAGGGGCGCACGGGGGGGGGGGAGGGGGGGGACGGGGGGGGGGGTGAAGTACTGTCCTACAGAAACTGCCTACAGCCCGTGCTCCATCAAAATGAAACGAAAAGACAGTACTGTTAAAATGAGAGGATCATCACAAGACACACTTGCGTTTTATTTAGTCTCTAATGAAGAGAGCCAATTGTTCGCAAACCGTGTTCACGTAACAAGTGACTGCGCCAACTTAAATGGGAACGTGTCCACTGATCACTTTCATTAGAATAAGCGGGGCTCAGGTCTGCCACATTAACAGGAGGCAGAGTGACAGCAGGGCACCGTGAGTGACTCCATTTCTGAAACACTTCAGTCTCTTAAAAGTGGCCATATTCCGAGCTTTTAACAACGGCCGCTTTCCATAAATACTTGCTGCTGATCCAGAATGCTGGATAAAATACAGTCTAAGTGTAAAATACTCAACCTTGTCTTTAAACAGACAAAACACCACAAGGCTTTAAAAACTGAAGAGGTCAACAAAACTAAAATTTCTTCAGGCTGCTGAAAGTGAATGATCTGTCTAGGGAAGGGTATTTGTGCCGTCTCAATGCATTTGACTCTGGTTTTCATCGCCATTTATTACATTATAAATTTCAGTTTAAAGTAGTTTGAAATGGATCTTAAAACGTAAGCCTAAAGTAGCCAATGAAATGTGTGTAGATGTCCATATACTATCAAGCTGTAAAGTTTTTTGGATGATCCAGCAGTTACTTCTTTTCAGTGTGTTTACCAAATCAGAGGAATATGATGTTATTTGTGGCACTGCTGGGGGGGGGGGGGCTTTTGACCTCTAACATTTTAAATGTGCGCTGCTGGCCAGCACAAGCCAGTCCCAACTCCAGCATGGCTGCCCATTCCTGTGACCTCTGACCACTGCTCATCATCTTAGAGCAGTGCCATGCCAACACCAGGAAGCCATTTCTACAACTGGAGATTCCCCTCTGGTCATACCAGACAAAGGAGAAATTAGGAACTATGGATCAGAGATGTCAAACTCTGGGTTAAACTGTGCTTCAAAAGGGAACTTAGCAAACAGGGAGGGATTGTCTCTTGGAGCAAAATCATAGCTGATGATGGAAAGATATGGTAAATGGTACTATAGAACCATTTCAGAGATGCATGGAGACTAAAGGCCCTGCTGGAGTCTGGCCTGCAGGACTCCAGTATTTCAGAGGATCGCTATCCACACCATGACAGGTGACATGACCAGGCCAAATCATCTGATAAAGGGCCAGGCCATGGGGATTTTAAAACAGGTGCAGGCTGAGAGATGCCACCTCCTGCTGCCAAGGTAACCGTACTGCACAGTGCCTGGTGCCAGTTGCCACAAGTAGCACTTTAAAAACCACAACGGCCACCATCATTTGGGGTGTGGGAAGTCAGGACTAGACTATTAGATTTTCATTATTTTGGGGTTGTTTATTGTGAAATGTCGTTTTAAAGATACTCAAAGACATTTATAATGGCACGAGGCATCCGACAACTAAAAAAAAAGTTTCACCATCAACATATTCAGCATGACAATTAAAAGCCTCAATTGTGAAATGTTTAAAGAGAAAAAAAAAGTCTCTGATATGTTTTTACCCAGACATCCTGGCAACGGGCACAGCAGCAGACCCTGTTGGGGGCGGTGGGAGGGGGGGTGCTCAGGCAGATGTTTCCTTTCACACTCCTTTCCCTAATATTTCATCTTGACGGTGTGCACACGCTGTCTGACTCCTCAAAGCCATTGCCACAGAACGCTGCGACACACAGGCGTTTCTTTCGCGTTTCTATTTTAGCCAGCTATGTCGGTGTAGCGTCTGAACGATCGACACACCAGTACCGCCGGTAGGTCTTCACATGTCCACATGTAACTGTGCACAACGTTACGCACCCAGAGAAAAGCCACTAACAAACTGACCCAAGGTTTCTCAGCAAAGAGTGTTGAAATCTGAGAATTACCGTACTTGCATGTAAACTGACAAATCTCAGTTTTGTTGTGGATAATGAAAATCATTCCTTTAATATGCAGTCGAGCGGACACACCCTAATGAAAATGGAATGTATCAAGCTTTCAACACAGGCATGTTCAGGACACACCTTCCTGCACAATAAGATCTTTGCTCTCTACCAACTCAACAATATTAATAAACAAAGTACGACAGACAGGCTCTACGAAGGCAGACTGGGCTGGTTATAGCTGAAGCTGTGTGTGTGCCAGTAACGTATTTCATTAGCTTGAATCTGTTAAGAGCTTCTGACACCAAAGTGTTGCCTGTCCTTGTAAATAAAGTAAAACTTATGGCTAATAGCTTTTGACCTCCAACAGAAATGTACTGATGTCAAAACATGCTGATAGGCAAACACACCACTGTCAAACGTCCTGGCAGACGAAAACATATTATAATCATAAACAATAGTACAGCCACTTATAAACCCAGCATACCCTAATAAGTGACTGATTATCTGCATGTTCATGAATTCCTATTAGGATTTAAAGTTTGTTATGACATTCTAAATTCTTGCTTTGCCGACGTCTTCCATTTACCATCTTTGATTTTTGCCGTACCTTTGACACAAACTGGAGAGATTTGTTTTTGTACATTACGCCACTGCATTCCTTCAAACATGTTTACAGTAAATTTGCCTTTCACGATGTGTGCAAAATAAAAAAATTTAAGCGAAAAACTGAAGCTTACGTTATTTCCGAGGCTGCTGCCAATACTAATATGAGTGGGGTGGCTTTTATTACCAGAAGTTTCCTTGCAAATCTCTGGCCTAACACACACCTAATTTAAGGGGTATAGTCAGACTGCATTAAGCTTCTTAACATAGATATCTAGGTTAAATAACTGTTCTTACTGCCTATGATAATACCATACACCTTTCTTCCAAGTGCATGTCCAGTGTAGGGTCACAGTAACCCTAGATCCTATCCAATGACAGCACAGGGCCCAAGGCTGGTATACGCTCTGAACACGATGCTGGCCAAGCGTACAAACACAGACTACACAATTTACAGACATCAATTCACCTAACTGCATCTTTTTCTAAAGCTGCTCAATACGACACAGAGAATAGGCAAATTCCATAGAGTGGAATTTCAACCCACACTAAATTATAAAATAGCATACAAAAAAAGAATTATGCCATTGCTATAATAATTTGTTCAGCTTAATTTATCAATTTCAGTCTGCTAATTGTGATTTCAGACATTCTGTGATTTCTTTTATGGTGTTTGCAACATCCATCCATTTTCCAAACCACTTTGTCCTATTCAGGGTTGCGGGGGTCTTTGAAACAACAATCGATTATCCCAGTATCACTGTCAGTTTATTTGCATAAAATTTCTCCTTATTCAAGTCTTGTCACAAAAAAATAAATGGTTGGGAAAATTTTACATCACAATGACAGTTTAATAATTTTTATGACGCTATCACAGCTTATGAAAAATCATTCAAATTAATTTCACGATGTGAAAACATTATAAGACGACTTGGGTCCTGAATAGTGCCAATGAACTTTGACTTCACACAGTATCATATTTGATCTCATGGGGTAATTAGACTTTACCGAGTTCCACCGTTCCACATTATAATGTTACGCAAGATATATTTTAAAACATTTTACATGATTACACAAGGGGGTATGATGTGAGTGGTGTCCCAGCTATTTTGGGGAGGTGCATATTTCCTCCTGGATGCAAAGGCTGAGCTCATCCTGTTATTCATAGCAGATGAGCATCGCTGTGGAAGACTCTCTGAACTGAACCCCCACCCTCTGAGCTGGAACCCCCACCCTCACTTGATGCTAGCCACTGTATGCCGAAAAAATGAGAAGCCGTAAGTATGCAGGGGTCTGGACTGACACCAAAAGATGATGTTAGTCCCCTCCCTCCCTCCCATTTTCTCTCTCTTTCTGCACCTCCCACCAAGACGGACCTATTGAATTAAAAAATGTCATAGGTTTAAGTAACTAAAACCATCCATCTTCCAATCTTACATGTTCATGAGAGTTAGAGGCCTGGAGCCCATCCCAGCTGGCATCAAAATCACATTTCACGACTGGAAAGCCACGCATAGGAAACACACCCTTAATGATCAGTCAGCTAACCAAACAACCTTTTAAAGATTGTCTTTGTAGGCATGTTGTTTCAGTTCATGAGATCAGTCATTTCATAATACCGTCAGATAAAATACCTACAAGTAAAAAAAAAAAAAAAAAACAACATTATGCCAATTTATCATTTTTCCCCCAAAAAAGAACTAATAACATCTGCTTATCTACTTAGGAATTTCAAAGTGACGTTACAGGATCACGTGACAGATGTGTCCATTTATAAGAGGGTACAGAAGGTAATACCCTAGGAATAGATAGAGAGTAACATCTCTGAAGAACCACGCCTCACATTTCCAGGCAGGAAGGTCTGTGTAATTCATGCATGGTGAGGGACTGATGTAAAAATGGCAGATTGTGTGTTGACGACTTCAGTGTTCACTATCAACACAAGAGCTATGTAAAACGCACATTTCTGCATGCATGTGCACACAAGCTCTTACCTCTGAAGTTTAAGGCAAACTTCAAGACGACATGCTTGCATGTTTGTCTCATAATGACATCGATATCCTATGCAGCTGTATTTCAAAACCCTAGGATCTCTCCCCAAGGTATCATCAAACATGTGATGCAAAACAAACAGCACACACAAACACCACCTCATCTCTGTTCACAAGCAAAGAGGAAAAACGTGTGTCCGTTTCAGCTCCCGTCATGGACTTCCATGTCGTGGATCAGGCAACGCCTACGGTATCCTGCCTGGCTGTCCTCGCGTCACGTGGCTCTATTTGTCTACCTAACATTGTGGGAATAGGTCTACTGTCTGCTCAAGAATAGAAAACTCCCTATCATAAAATCTGCTGTCACACTTAATAGCTTCATCTACCACCCCCATCCAGCCCTCAATCAACCAAGGAGCCTACCCCCCTCCCTTGGGATAGTGAGACCGACAACGTGATGTATGGGAGTTTTGCAGACCACACATTAAAACCCAGAAAATGTGCCGTACACGTAACGTCAGATGAGTTGTTAGCCACACCAACCTTCTACCGAACACCCCAAAGTTGACATGATCCAGCAACTTTACAGATGATCCAAGGATGGGTAACCTTTACAGGCCACACAGTGGAGAGCTACTCACTTGTCTAGGGCAGTGCTGGTGGGCATGCTCCTCGCAAGCCCACGGAGCCCATTCTGTCTAAAATAAGGGATGCAGGAGGCGTTGGCGGCCATCACGGCCACGGAGTCAGAAGGTTGCACAAAGAATCCATTCTGGCCCAGAATCATGCACCGATCCTGTTGGCAAACAGACAGGATCGATCAAGCTCAGTGCCATTCACCTACAAAGCAATAACTCAATGACTGCCAATGCTGCAACAGCCTGACGTGTCACACGCACAGCCTATCCGAAGAGTATCGTACATTGGCTGGAACTTGAGGACTATTTTTGACAAGTCCATGCTTCTCAAGTAGATGTCATGGATATTTAGGAGCAGTGTGGGTGAAAAAAAATGAGAAAGAATTTGAAAATAAGTTAGAGATGGGACAAATGAGGCTTCAAAACCCATGGTGGGTGGGTGCAATTCTAACCATCGGCAGCATTGACTGGTAGTTCAGGATCCTCCCACCCACCATGGGTTTTGAAGACTCATTTGTTCGACTTGTAGTAAAAGTTATATGTTAGATCACTGCACGGCTTTAACTTTCAGGAATTCTGACAAGGTAATGTAAGCCATGTACCCCATCTGCATCAAAGGCTGCACCAAACCCAAAATCGCCCCCCTTCATGGACTCCACCAGCGAAGCTGCGTAGTGCAGATTGGGTTCGGGTTGCTGCCCTCCAAAGTCTTCCAGGGGGACACAGTTGACTGCAGAGTTAGCCGGGGCCCCCAGTTCGTCACATAGGATCCTCCTCACGTAGGGTCCCATGACTAAAGGGGCACAGAGGTTCCATGATTTTTGTTTATGGTCCTTCCATCATCCAGGAGGAAGTTTGCAACTCATGAAGGTTAGCAGTGTAAACTGAATACATTTGTATAACATGGGTAATATAGTCCACATGACAGGTCCTTTATGCTTGAAATATAGTAAAGTATCGCGTTCTGCCAAGCCCTGTGTTTGCCTGCTGAGTGCACGATGCATAACAGGATCAAAACTTCCGTGAAACAAAACAAACCCTCCTCCAGGCTTCACATTCACCTCCATTCATGGCATCGATTCTGATCTTCAGCTGCTCTGGTCCGGTCAGGAGCCCCTTTATGGCGTTAAAGTCAAAGATCCCACGGAGCATGCTGAGGTAGACCTCCACGGAATCCACAATCTCCACTGAAACCGAGACCAGAGACAAGCACCACCAGTCAGAGAAGCCACGTTCTGAGGAGCAGGGAGTTTTTAAAACATCCAGACAACAACGTATGACTTTTAAAGAAATGCTGTAAAAGGTACAAAACATCGTACTAGAAAAGTTCAAAAGTGTGAATGATTCCACCACTATGTTTGTCATTATATTTGTAATTGCATTTAATTATTAAACGATGAGAGTCTGTGAGTGAAAGAGAGAGGTTTTCCATGCTTCTCTCAGTGAGGGTGAAGATGAGCAGAGAATTGATCCCGGTTTCTGTGAAACATGTACTGGAAGCACTGCAGTAATGTGACTGGATCATAACAATAGTTTAAAGTACCTCTGAAAGGTTTAAACTTGTTCTCCAGGTCAAAATCCTGTCGGCCCAACCGGGAAAGGTCAATTCGCAGGTCAGGGCAGATGGCAAACTCCTCCAATGTCCTGCTGACCTGGCAGATCTTATCTGTGACAGTGTCTGTGGAAGGACCTACGAGCACAAAGAGCCAAGCTACAGTACTGAAGGACAGCTAAGGAGCCAGCCATATACAATCCTAGAGGTTCAGCACTTAAAGTACTCGTACAAGAACATAATTATACATTAATGCGTACTCCGTTTATAAACTACTGCATTTTATGTGCCTCTTGTACCCCAAGAAAGAGCATATAAATACCAGCATAACTTTACGAAAAGTCATTGAATAAGAAGGATCTTGAGATCCTCTGGGTCTTTAAATATTGAAAGACAATACGATGAAAATCTGCAAATTCACATATTACAGCTTTTTTAAAAATTGCTGTCAGAAGCTTCTCTCACCACCATTGGCCACGTTGAACTTGATCCCAAAATCCCCCCCGGGACCCCCCGGGTTATGACTAGCTGTGAGGATGATCCCTCCAATGGCTTTGATCTTCCTGATGATGCACGACACGGCCGGAGTGGACAGGATGCCATTGTGGCCGATGACCAAACGACCGATCTGGTGAAGGGGACGCAGCGTATTTATATTTCAAAGTCACCTGTGCCCTCGCACTAGAAATATGAAATGCACACGTAAACATAGCAGCTACTTCGATTTTGGCTATTATAAATGATTTATGTAATAGATACTATGCATGTTTACATCATTTAGTAATAATACAAAGTTGTCATAGTACTTCAGCATACATCTTTGCTAGTATATAAACTCAGTCTGTACAGTGGTGTACACAAAGCCCTATTAACTGTCTTTTTGGTCAGCTCATAAGACATATGTATACTATTCACTTTGAGTGTTACTCTAGGGGATTCTATAGACTGAGAGTGACATAATTCATCGATACACTGAGAAGCAGTGATGGGTGTGGGGGGTGGATAGAGTAAGGGGTAAATCTGATGAGTAGCCAGAACAATATGAATCAACTTAAAGCCCAGGCTGGACTCAGCTGTTCTGTGCCAAGGTGTGGAAAAACATTTCCCTTTTCCTAGACTCAGGAAATGTCACTGATAACAATGTACAATTTAATGATTACCCTATTCTGCAAAGCAGCTTTTACAGAGGCAGTGGTTTAACTTTTAATTAAATCTGAACTTATATGTGATGGAACTCCTTTTTCCTCAGCATATAACCCAAAACCAGACTACATAAAGAGGGGAAAAAAAAATAATAATAATAATGTTCTGGTACAATAAGTAAACTCTGCCATCGTTTCAATATGTACAAGTGTATGACGTATATGCCAAACGTATGTTAAAAACATCACTATACTTCTGCAAGTAATTATGATAAAAGTGTATTACTGATGAACTGGGAGATCTACGCAGAGCATGCCGAGTGTGACTCAAACGCTGATGACAACCTAACATTCCTGAAGGTTGTGGGTTCAAGATGCTCTCGAGGAAACAGCTGCAAACCACACACACCAGTTTTACAGGGGCACAATTTTGCCTCGAGTCCAACCACTGAACATACGAGAGGTAAATAAACAGCTAAGGTATTTAGGGTTGGAGCTGCCACAGCCCCACAATCCTGCAAAGTCACTAAAGACACCATTATTAACGAAACTCCACGACAAACCCACAAACCCTCAGAACTGCTTAGTCAGATGAGTTCTCACGTATCCAGTCTCTGCCGTCAAATATAAGATTAATTTTTGTAGAAATAACTACCTTATCGTCATTTTACTGTAGTTAGCTATACAATGTTTAGACTTAGAACAGCCTAAATACTTAGGTATTCTTTCGGAATACATTTATCTTGGATACATCTTAAAGAATAGAAATTCGAGATATGTTTTAAGTTACGTCTTAGTTTTCCACCACGGCTTATTTAACCGAACCATAAATTCATCCCGATTTGTACAAAACGTTTAATGTTACTCGGTATTTTTTACGCGCGATCGTAACCACAAGTATTACTCCTACATCTGCCTGTTACTATTGTTTCTTTCTCTTTTTTTGTATCCATTCTCCAGCTATCTGGCAACGACAGACGGCAACGAGGTCCAGTAATGATCCAGCGTGTTCGTATGTTCAGCGGAAATATCGATGAATGTTTCTGGACGAGGTCCACCTGGCGACGCGTCCTCCGGCGAAGGGGGACCGCAGCTGCTTACAGGACGAGCGGCCGGCGGAGAAACGACGACGAAGTCTGAAATATTAACGCTATTTGTGTTCACATCCTGTCCCGACCGCTTCTATCAACAACAGGAGCTTAAATACTTATTCTGACAAATCTTATTATACGACAATGTGATTAGAGCGTAATGTTGTTTCAGCTCCCTTTAAGGTCGCAGGTGCATCCCAGCAGACGGGCAACGTTCCCATAACGTCCGGTAACGGTCTCAACGTTCCCATAACGTCCGGTAACGGTCTCGTTACGTTATTAACGTTCCCTGTAACGTTCGAGTAATCATCCCGCTTTTGGGGGGGGGGGAAACAGTGCCAAACCTGTAACTTTGAAAGTGTTCATTACTAACTAGTTAGCTGCTGGTGTAGTAACGATTACGAAGTAACTTAAACAGTCCTCAGCATCTTCTTCACGATGTATCATGCACGTTGCTTCATAATAATTCTAAAGTTAAGTTCATGCACAGCCCCTTATTGTGAGACCTGGTGTTTCGTTACTGTTTTCCAGGAACCTTTAACTCTTACCCCATTGGCGGCTGCCATCTGTACAATAACCTCGGTGGCGGTCCGACTGAAGTACCTGCCGTCGCTCCCTACCACCATAGTGCAGCCTTGGCGGTCCCGCAGGTCGATGGAGGACAACACGCTCTGGATGTAGTTTTGCAAATAATTTCTCTTCGTCTCGAAAACTGCCGTTTTCTTTCTCAAGCCGCTGGGGCCCGGCCGTTGGTCATCATAAGGAGTAGTCTGGACTGTCACCACGGGTATTGGGTTCGTTTCCATCGTTTTCGAAACCTTCAGGTTCTCGGTGGTCTCGCTGAGGAGCTGCTAGATGGTAGACTCGTGAAACACCACAGTTTCACAACTGCGGCAAGCTGCGCTTCCTCTCCGTTCTCCTCTTCCTCCAGGAATCTCGCATCGGCTTCAGCAGACCCAATTGCTGCTGATTAGCGGAGAGGTTTGCTGAACGCGTTCAGCTGTCTCTAAAAAGAACAGGATGAGCTCGGACAATGCAAGCAAGTGTCATGGGTTCCTGGGGGCTGGAAAGGGCTTGTGATGTTTCCGTTGCGTATTCGTGCCTTCTACGTTATCCTTCTGGCAGCCCTTCACTAATGTCAACGTAGACTTAAACATAGAAACGGAAAGAAGTTAGCGGCGCCTGAGTCTCCCTCTTGACAACACCACCCTTTTCAAATAGCCCTTTCAACAAAGACAAGGGTCTGCCAAAAATTTCAGGGAGGGCCAAAATCCTTGCAATCAGCTGCGACTCATGCCAAAAATAGGCCATTGAGTGGGGGGAAGAGAACTCTGCTGGGGCAACGCTGTAACTGGATGCTTTTTTGTGTTCAGCACTTGTCGGATCGAGTCAAGTGCTGTCAGTATGCGGGTTTGACTAATTGCCCGTATCTGCACATTATACTGGCATTCGGAAAATAAAACGTATGGCGGGCCAGTATGTAATGAATAACGTGCTCTCCGACCCGCGAAGAATGCTGATCTTAACCCTCGGCACAGCAAAATAGATTACGCCAGAGCATAAACCCCCACATCTCTCAGGTGGGGCATGATGTGCGTACAATACCTCCTACCGAATTAAATACACAGTAAAGATATCGTGACTTCAGGGAGTTCACCGTACATGAATTACGTAAACATACGAACGGGAGAATCAGTTGAAAACAGGGCTGTCTTTGCATTTCCTGTTGATTCAACCGCTAGAATAACGGAATTCGACTTTTGGAGGGAGAAAAAAAAATCACAGTTGCGCTCACGGAACTCCTGTGGGTTTTTACTAACTGAGGGTTTATAACGACATGTATGTGACATACATGATTTAATTACATGTGATCCCAAAATAATTCTCCAGCTAAACCACACGATGGCAGGATTATCACACAGAAGTCCTTCCCTGATAATATCCCTGTGCGCTTGATTTTAATCCTCTATCTCGCTGTGCTAATTAATAAAGATGATTTGGCTGTTGCATCTGACATGATAAACGATTAAGATCCTACAAGAAAAACGTTAAAAGTATGCTTGCGTGAACCGTATATTCTTCGTGAGTGTTCATCACACTAACCGAAATTAGGGATTAATTAGATCGATTAACTGTTCTGACAGCCTATAAATTGAGGTAGACATTCTCTCACTGTGTTTATTTCAGACAGCAGCGTAGAAATGGGGGGGCGGCACTCCCCCCAAATATTTCAATAAGCTATTTTTGCCCCCCGCAGAATAAAACAGGTGTCTGATATTAAAATTAATCTCTGATGTAATTGAGTTGTTATATGTTCGCCACATGCAAGGTCAACTCTTTTGAACTTTTAAAAGGCTACATGCAGTTGCACAGGTAAACTAAACAAACACTGGTATATTTTTGTTTTAATTGTTTGTTCAGTATCGGTTTATATTAACATTTTATTTCTAACAAATGTACTGGTTCTGCTATTTCTCTAATGATTTTGTGTCACAAGAAAAATAAGGATTTGCTGCTTGGGAATGCTGGCATATGCTACAGGAAAAGTTATACATTTTTCAAAGTTACGTTTGCATACCTAATTACTGCGTCCTTTTTGCAACTTACTTGTTACGCCACCAGATTGACTCGCCATTTCGTGCGAATAGCTACAGTATTCGTATAATAACTTCTCAGCAAATCGTAATATTCGTTTCACACGTTAAGACTGATTTAGTATCCATGGCCCAAGAAGTTGTACATGTTCTTGATTAAAAACTTTTTTTTTTTTTACCAAAAAAATCACAAAAATATATAGCTTGGAAATACCCCAGGCGCCGTGGCAACCAGCAGCGTGGTCGTCGCGGTGTGTCAGGCTGTCTGGAGGTTAATTACTCTTCGGTTAACTAAGTAGGCCTAATTAAGACAAAGCTTATGTTAATTTTTACCAAGACTTAAATCTGCTCATTAATATTTAAACGTCGTTTTCATGATATACTGGTGCTGAGATGTACGCCGTCACTTACCACCTAAAAACGCACGCAGGCGCTGTGACGCTGGGGAATCATTACAACTTTTATCTTTTTAAAACGTTAGATTAAATAAATGTATAACGTAAGCAGGGAGTTTCGGAAAGAAACAGACATCTAAATATCTGATGTCTAAAATTAAGTAACAACGTCTCTAAATGTAACCCTATCTCTTGTCTGTGGCTAAACTGGTAACTGAAAAAAATATACAATGTATGTTTAATTGCTTGATCTTTGAATACCAAACATGATAAAAAATAAACCGTCGGGCACTTATTTATTCATTTTACTTTTAAAAATATACCCACTACATTCATAGTCATTTAAGAGGGCCAGTGTACAGGCGTGTTTTCATTTGGATGAGGGCTTAATTAAAATTACTTTCTAAAATTAGGCACTTTAGCCATCTGTCTCTCTGTGCAAGGCTGCTGCGTAAATTGAACAACTTAAATATAATGCATTTTTAACCAAAATGTGCAGTCAATTTCCTTGTAGCGTTTTATTAAGAAATACAGCCTACGTGATCTCCAGCACATTGAAAAACCCTTTAGGCCGCAGAAACGCGGTGTGGCAGATATTGATTTTAATTCGACATTTCAAATCAAAGGTACACAATATTTCGGACTTCATTATGACTCGGCCTTCCTTTACAAACACGCATTTAATAAATATTACCACATATTATAATACCGTTAACTTTGTGTACGTATGTCGTACTTCGCTATTGACCTTTTATATAAAACTTAGTTTACATATGTTGGAAAATCACAACAGCATGGGAACAAATATCAACTTCAATGTCTCTCAGTGTTGGTACTGCAGCCGCAGACCTTCGGCTCCGTTTCCATTCACGGCAGCCGAGGTGAACGAAGTCCTCGGCCAGGATAACACTGTCTGCACCAAGCAGGTGCTCGGTCTCCTTAGCAAATGCCAGAAGTCGCTGGAAGGCTGGGTGCTGGCATTACGCACACCAGAAGAACTCATTCCCATGATGCTGTCAATACTGAAAGGACATTTATTTTGTGTCACCGGTGTGGACTTGGCTGGGCAGGGCTGCGTCTGAAATGCCTTGGGGCCCGACGCCTTTCCGCTACGGACGCATTGGTAATAAGTGGAAGGAGTCAGCATGACTCCGTCGTGTAGGGGCAGGTAGCCGAGAGGCCCCGTGTGCGCGCCACCTTGACCCTGAACGCAATACCCTCGCCCATAGGGTCGAAAGCTGAAACTGGGATACAACAGCAGACCGTCTTTCCCGTGCACTGGGTGGTTTCTTTTAAAGCGCTTCCTCCTTCGGAGGAAGCTCCCGTTGTCGAACATGTCTTCGGACGCAGGGTCCAGGGACCAGTAGTTGCCTTTCCCCGGATTCCCAGGCTCTCTCGGGATCTTAACGAAGCAGTCGTTGAGGGACAGGTTGTGGCGAATGGAGTTCTGCCACGCGGGGAACTTCTCCTTATAATAAGGGAATTTGCTGCTTATGAAATCACATATACCGCCGAGCGTCAGTTTCTTCTGTGGGCTCTGCAGAATGGCCATGGTTATTAGAGCGATGTACGAGTAGGGCGGCTTGACCGCCGTGTTAAGGAGTCTACCGGGGGCACAGAAACCGCTGTCGCCTTCCGAACCGTCCAGTTCGGCGCCGGGCTCGGCCGGCTCCGCAGGAGCATCTGGCAGGGACGGGAACGCCTCTGGAGTGCGCTGCCCGTCAGGGTCACCCTCCCCAACGATGTCGATTTCCACTTCCTCCGTGGGAAGCGGCGTCTGTCGCTGGCTTGCTTCGTAATCCTTGGAGAGAGTCATAGCTTGTTTAATTTAAAAGATGCATGAAGGCAACAGAGAGAAATTCACAGGCGAGCAGCGACACCGAAGTCCACACGTGATATTCCAGTCACCCCAGCCGGCCTCTTCGACTTCAGCGCACTTTGTCAGAAGTGTGGTCTTTTCGGGGTTTTATGCGGGGTGGACCCTCGCCCCCCGACTGTCCCTTTGATGGCTAAACCTATCAGAACCTGCAGGCCGCCGCCGCGGGGAATCCGGACGATTGCGTTGGTGGTGGTGGTGGTGGTGGGGGGGGGATGAAGAATGCGAGCGTGTTGAGATGCGAATTCATACACACAATCCGTTAATATAGTCATGATAAAAAGGTATTCGAGGTGAGAAAGAAATATTTAGCCGAGAGCAGACAACCAGAATTTCAAACAATTCAAAACAGTAACGTTTGATAATATTTAATGGAGCACACAGTAGAATGAAGAAACAGAATACAACAACGTTTCGTGTAACTTAAATACAATTACTATGAAAAACTATAGCAGTAACAAATCTGACAAAAGCTCAGTTAATTTTCTACGTTTTACCACAAAAATGCATTCTCTGATATAGTGAGAAAAGGGTGAATCTACAGTATTTCCATAGCGTAATGAAAATGTAACTTCGCATTATAAGTTAAGAGACGTATCATAAAAGTAAACTCGGAGAGGTGAACCGCACAGACTAGTAATATGGGCTAAGCTGTAGTGGATCGGAAGCTCCTCGTGAGGTAAATACTACTGATGAATGAATGAGTGAATGAATGAATGAATGGAAATCAGAATCCAGTTATAAAAGCGATCACCGTATTCACGGTTTTGCCGTCGGACACGGAATGTGAAGTTTAACACCACGCATAACCCAAGACGATGATCCCCTCGAACCCCTACGGTTAAGTTTAGTTTGTCACCTCAAGATCATCTTTTTTTTTTTTTTAGGTGGTGTGACCGTGAAAATGGCCATGGCTCGGCGCCCCGCCAGCAGCGGAGAAAAGAGGCCAGAGTGGGCAGTAAAACAGGCCATCAGCATCAGAATCAGGTAGGAAACGACACGGCTAGAGTGGAAGTTTAGCCAGTGCTACACAGGAGGCTTTATTAGGGGCACTCAGAACGGACAACAGACCCTCAAAGAGCGCTCTTAGGGCACGGATATGTATTTTAACCGCCTAAGTCCATCTTAATTGCTAATCAATGCTTAAGCTGATCACACCTATGCGGGCTTTCAAGAAACCTTGAATATCTTTGCGTTGTTCTTGATGGTTTCGCCTTTCCCAATTATAATAAGCAAAGTAAATTCATTTAAAACAAAACTACTTTAAAATTCACAACTGTAGAACATCTGTATAGCTCAAATTTAACACATGGAAGTTTAAAAACTAATGAAAGAAATACAAATCTATTTGAATTAAACAACGCAGTCTTCGACATTTTATTTTAAAACTTTTGCTGTAATTATCTTCTTATTGATAAAATTAAATTAGCATGAAAACCACACGCAATGTCAGTGTACAAGATGGCCCCTCATTCAGGGGTTTTAAGTGTTACGGTATGATCACAGCAGCCCTCTCCCATTCCTTCTACTTGGAAACTTCGTATGGAGTGCGACAAACCGCCACTTTATCGTAGGAAACGTCCTAACTGAAAATCATCCGGGAAAACTGGTTACTGATAAACGGACCCCAAACGATAACAGGAAAATACGTTTTATTCTTACAGTTACCGTTGTCCACAGCGAATTCATTTACAAAATAAATTGAGTTTAACCACTACCTTTTAATTAGTTGTCACTCTTAAAAATGGCAACAGGTTTGGGGACGCGGAAAGAAGCAATTCTTCACCTACACAACGACACACACACGCAAAAAAAAAAACCAAAAAAAACCGAAAAATCGAAGAGAAATTTGGAAACGATTCTTAATAAAACAGTTAATACACAAAATAATAAACTTTCCATTATAATGCATTTTCAAGAAGCAGTTTTGACACTTGATCAGAATTTCTTTTACGTAAAGTTCCAGTGCTACAAATTTATTTCATGAAAAGTTATGGAGCAGAACCATTAATGGAAATGATCGATTCAACCACATCTCCCTTAAAAATCAATTAAAAAAAAAAAAAAAAAGTGTTTGTCAGAATAGAAACGTTTTTTTATAACAAAAATGTTACATTTCATATTCTATGACATTGAAAGCACAATGTAGAACCAAATGTTATCGCTCTGATATTTGGAAAGTGTTTGTTGCATATTTTGAGGATAAAAAGAATATGCTGTGTGATATTCTGCTGGGATATCACGAATACCAGGATGGAGACTAAACACAGGGACACCTCAGATGTACATCTGAGGAGACATACAGTGCAACACTGTCCAAATTTACCAGAAGTGTGACAAAGAGCTTCTATTTTGAGCTCCTGCTCCCTCCGTTGGCTACAGCAGCAATGAATTCCTCTCGAAGGACCTCCTGGTCTAGATTCCTTCCTGAAGAAAAAGGAGAGATGCTTTAGATTAGGCTGTACAAGATGGAGAAAGGCTGTCCAGCACTGGAGAGATGCTACTACAGTTCTGAAGGTCATAGTCTAAGTGCCTACCTTGTTCACAGGTGTAGCACAAGATGTGTTTAACAGAATATACATTGTGAAATAGGCACAGGAGGAGAACAGTCATCAGTGTTGGTTTCCCAAATGAATAACAGGTCGCCACAAGGTCATCACTGTAGGTAGCACTGCATAAGGCAGCATGAGGGCAAAGAGTGTAAAGGCTCCAAGGGTTTAGCTGTTATACTTTGGAGGAGGGTTTTGAGATTATAGGTAATTTACACTGTCTTAAACCAATAAACAGAAGTAGAAACAACAACCGTAGTGGTAGCAGTATGTCATACCTGTGGAATTATTACAATGGTCATGAAGATAATTACAAATAAAATAATCATAGTTAAGTGGGTTAAGTCAAACACAAGCATTTTCTCATTTATGATAAATCAAGACCAAACATCAACACAGAGATAGAAAGGATTTTGACTGACACGTGCACTCGGAACTACTGTTAGCAACCTAGCTTTGTTTTTATTAGCTATGCAAAAGTAAAATCAAGCTACTCTAGGGAAGTAAAACCAGATAGACCTAGTTAAAAAAAAAAAATCAAGGTAAAAACAGTTTTTACGAGGTAAGGTATCCAAGTAAAATATTGTCACTAGGTGCATTAATGTGTTAAACTGGGATTATCGTGATATTATCATTATCAGTTATACTAGATAGTTCAATATTTTGTTTATATTCGATTGGTTATTGAGTAGTTATTGACTGTTATTTGCTCTGATCAGGAACTCTATGAACAACAAACCAGGAGGGTAACACCCTTACAGCGTTTGTCCATGGCAGTGCGCTGGCTGACCGTCGTACGATTTTACCATTCAGAACTCAATTTCTTCATTATTGACTTTTATTTTACAAAATTATATTTTTATTTCTACAGTTATCTTTGTAACTTCAAAAAGTCATAAGTAAGGAAGTGTCTGTATTTGACTCTGCATCATACACGCCAAATCACTGTCCGCGTCACGAAGCTGTGGATTTCTAAGAGGACAAATACAGTCATGGTGCTTTTTTCTCCATCTATGTCGTTATTTATTTAGCTACAGAAATCTCTGAATTTTCCCTTGGTGAACAGGATCACTTACGAAAAAACTTCAAGAGCGCCATATGAACAACACGTAAAAATTTTACGTGCCCACAAGACCACAAACAGATCATTTTTATGGGCCCTCAGGCCACTGGGAATGCCTTAGTCTGCAGCTGGACCGTGCTGGACCCCAGCCCCTGCTACCCCCACTCCCCCCTCCCTACGTGCCTGGTCTGGAGCTCTGAGTGAAATGGAAATGGTATAGAATTCCATATCAAAAACTGCACTGCATTCATGGCCTTGTAAACATTAAAAATTCAAGTGATGTGGTTCAACAGAAAATTAATTTCCCTTTGTTGTTGTTTAGTCACGCAGGCGTGTCCGACTCTTCGTGACTCCATGCACCACAGCACGCCAGGCCGCCCTGTCCTCCACCGCCTCTCGGAGCCTGCCCAAACTCATGTTCACTGCTTCCACTACACTGTCTATCCATCTCATCTTCTGCTGTCCCCTCTTCCTTTTGCCTTCAACCTTTTCCTAATTTCCCTTAGTTCTACTAAAATGTACCTTTTACCTATTTTTCTTACATATAGGGAACACTAGATAAACTTTAGGAGTACTAGGTAAAGTAATAGCAGGTTTAAAAAAAAAAAAAAAAAACTAGGTAAACTTGGTACCTAAAAACTTGGTTAACACTAATAGGTACAGTAAAATTGTCTGTGGACTCCTGACAACAGTAATGTACACACAATAACAGTATAAAGACCAATAAATACTTGAACTTGGTATGTGAGGGAAGTGCGATGCGAAGGAGCTGCCTTCAGTGTGAGATCTACCCACCTATGAAGACAAGCCGATTGACTCTAGGATCAGACTCACTCCACAGCTGTGGGGTCTCTTCCAGATCGTATAGCTCATGGACCCCTTGCAGAATCATCTGGTGGCTTTTGTCCCAAAGTGACACGATACCCTGAGGAAAAAAATAAAAACACAGAACAACCACGTGACCATACCCGTCTTCTGACCATCATTTTTGTGGACGGGTAAGCAGCATACCTGGAATGTTACATTTCAGATGTTTTACCTTTAACCTTATAACATTCATGGCCAATCCAGCTTTATTCTTGTAAGTCCTTTCCCACAAAAGGTTCTGTGAAGAAATACATTCCAAATTTGATCCACTGGATATGTCAACCCACAATTTTCGCAAAAATGTTAGTGAATATATATGTTTTTACCTGAATAAATACATTTAAGTTATCCTCAAAAACACTGCCTGGTACTTCGAAAGTCACCGTCAAAATAGTCTGTAAAAGTAGGCACAGCAAAACAGTAAAACATCCAAGTAATTCACACACTGTACTGCTTCATAAATGTTTTATCATCTGTTATTAAAGTTAGCATGACTGCAGGCAGAACACTGGTAGAATGACTGAAGTATCATCCTGGAATCAGTAAAGGTTTCTAACATCGCTTTGAGCATTCTTGCTCAGAGTGCTTATTTTTAATAGAACAGTTTAGCCTCAACACAATGAATCAAAACACAAGAATGATGGATTCAAAGAATTGCTACTAGATATACATAGCATTAATTTATATAGCAGTACAGCCTTCGTAAGAATCATGTATATGTATCAGAATTACAGGAGAGATGGTTTCCTCTTAAGTTAAATTGTGTTGTCTCCATTGAAGCAATAAATATATTTTTTTCAGTCTTACTGTAATGACATCACACACACTGCAGAAGACAGAAACATGCTACTTTGTTGTCAAACTCTTGATAACAGGCACTCAAATTCTCCAGCCATTTCTTAATAGATTTGGCATCACGGGAAATCACCTGGGGGCACCAACAGATCGCCCGCAGAAATTTTATGGTATCGTATGTAGGTGTCAGTGCTAAACACTGGCTTTTTAAAATCTTGGTATAACAACAGAAACCAGAGGACCCATTTGCATTAAAAGAGCAACCAGTGGGGGTGGCCAGGTGCGTGCCTGAGGAGAATTGGGAGAAGCAGATGACAATTCAGACGTTTAGCACCCTGCTGGGCGAACATTACGGGAAGCAGAACTGGAGAACAAAGTCACGACGAGCTTGTAAGACACCCACTTTTCCAGTGGTCACAGCAGGCAGTCACTAGGCCTCAGTGCAGTTACACATGGGAGGCCTTCTTTCAGGGAGACTTCAAAAATTTTGTAACCAGAATGGCCCAGTGAAAGCACTATCAGTTTAGCTGAATCTGAGCTACAAACAGCCAGGCTTTTAATGTTGAAACATTTTCTCAGCCCTAATGCCAAATATGCAGTTGTGGCATAATCAGATGTCTGGGAAAATCCTGGACAAGGTGGTCCTCTGTACACAAACTAAATGGATGAACACAAACATCACAACATTTTGTCACAGATCATCGGCACCTTATCGAGATGTGGTTGCATCGTTTTCACAGCATGTAGCTTTTCCTGCAGCCTAGATAGAAACATATCCACACATAAAGACATACAAATCTGTGACAAAAAAGTATTTCTGAAAATTTCTGAGACATAACATCTGTTGTTGGCAGTAAACCCAGCCTCATGCACAATGACAAATGAACAAAAACAATTACGCAAAAGCCAAAACCTCCCTTACCCCCACACCCTACCCACCCACCATACCCAGCAGTCTCAGTTTAGTTAATCCTTTTTGGGGGAAGAATTCAATTTGCATCCTTAATCCAGGCCGTCAAAGTTCTGGGTAAACAGAAGGCTGTGTGGAATAAGGTAGGGGCGGGGAGACGAGTCTGTTGTGGGGGGGTAAACACTGCCCAGAAGCCCCCTATGGCAAAACAGAAATAGGCGGTTTCAAAGGGTCAGCAAAGTAAGGACTGAGTGTGTAACAGAAGAGTGGAAGTAAAGGTTTGTAGTGTGTCAAGATGTAGTAGGGTCCGTCTTATCAGCCTCCAACACGGCTCGGTCTGGCAAAAGTTTTAATCCCCGACAGCCGGGTGAGCTGAAGAAAGGTGCTCATTCATCAACAGGTCATAAAGAACCCCTCCCCAGCTGCCTTTTGTGCTTAGTAGCGCAAAACAACAGGGATCACAGAAAACTTCCAATTTGTCAGGCTAGAGTGGTAGTTCAGTTGGGAAGAAATGTTGCCTCACACCTACACCACCATTGGGGGTTCAAATGTTGCCATTGATCTGTGAATGTTCCCCATGTTGCATGTGTTTACTCTAAGAGAAAGTCAGGCGACCAGCCATCTCTAAACTGCCCAATTGCCCATATATATCTATGTGCATTTTTGCCCTGCGATGGTCTGGCAACCTGTCCAGGGTGTACCCCAGCCTTGTGCCCTGCGATGGTCTGGCAACCTGTCCAGGGTGTACCCCAGCCTTGTTCCCTATGCTACCTGAGATAGACTCTAGGCCCTTCTGTGACCCTGACCAGGATAAGCTGTTAGAACATGATTGGACTTTATTTTTTACTTTCACTTAATCAGCTTGGAAATTTAGTTAATTCCATGTCTATTACATCAATTAATTAACTAGCAGCATCCAGGTGTTCGGTTTCACTAAAGAGTTAACGTGATCCACAAATAACTTTTTAACTAGCTAAACACGGCCATGCAGAACACAGATCCAGACTGACATATCAGAACCAGGGTGCTATGTTCATTATATCACCAGTGAACATCGCACACTGAGGGAGGCCGTGTAGAACCATGTGTGAATGGTGAACGTGGAACACTGAGGAAGGCCGCGGAGAACCATGTGTGACCGGTGAACATGGAAAACCCCTGCTGTACCGAAATCGTACTGAACCATGACTTTAAAATCGAGGTACGTACCAAACCGTGATTTTTCTGTACCGTTATACCCCCATAATACACACATCACCACATTAATAGGCAAGAAACGAAACCTGAAAAAATTAGGCTCAAAATCCTATTTCAGCATAAGTGTACTTACCTCATTCCACCTTTGCCGTCAAAGGAATGTAAGTCTAGAACTTGGGATAAATCAACTCTAAGAAAAAAAAAAAAACATTAAATTATTAAATATATTAATTATATGTTACTGTATTCATGTACATTTAAAGAAGATAAAGGAAAAATGAACTCAAATCTGGTCACTTTTTGTAAGGCAATCCATACAAATTAAAATTAGTATCTAGTATAGTTTTTCAAAAAGAAAAGCTTTAATATAAGAATAAACATTGTCACTGAAATCCAAAACAAAAAAGATTTAAAGAAGAAAAAAAAAAAGGTTCTCCTTGTAAGGTATGTGAAATTAACTGAATACACTAAGGAATTTTTCTGTTAAAATAAAAATCAGAATCAAAGATGGAATAAATTCCTAATTTGCATTCTCAATAATTTGTGCCTATGTTTCAGATATAAAACCCATAGTTGACTGGTGCAATATTCAGTAAATTCTCACCCACCACCACCCCGAGTTCCTTTTACTTTAATTACTTTCACTATTTTCTCCCTCAGGTCCACTGGAACCTCTCTGTCAGACATGGTGGCAGTGTTGCCCCAGGAGATCCCACCTTGTTTGCGTACACAAATGCGAGTCAAAGTGCCCCACTCCCCCCTCCCCCCACCTCACAATGGGACAGGCAGCCATTCACAGTAGAGAGTGGTTTGCTCGGGTGGACAGAAGGTACTACCCGTTCCTCAGTGATACATTTCAGCCTTTGTAACAACAAGAAAGTGCTCAAAACCGCTGGGGGGGGGGGTCATCCGTAATGGCTAATGCGACAAGCATTGACCACTGTGCCAATGGGGGGAGGCTGTTACCATTTCCTCCCAAAAATACACGCTTGTCCACGGAACCACATTCTACAGAGTAGAACAGAGTAGTAACCAAAAATCCCTAAAGTGTCCCAAGAGAAGCTAAAATACCCAGCAACTGGATCATGAGAACAACACAGCACTGTGCTATTCTGGTGTGCCTAAATCAGCCAGGATGTTCGTTTGGCTCCCAGCAAATACAGCTAAACAAACAAAAACAAGGCTACTTCCTCTTACAGCTCCATATGCAGTTTCACTGAAACCATCCATTTCTTTGTCTATGATGCAGACACAAATCGCGACATACATGCAAACTACAGATACACACTTGTTCCATGTCACTGCATGTAATTTTTAATAATTCTATGTCTTATAAATGCACGTGACTTATGACTAATTATACTTACAACCATTATTGCTCACCGGCTTACCTGTTGCTACTCTGAGTGGGGAGTTTGCATGTTCTCCTAATGTTTACTTCAGGTACTCCACTTTCCACCCCCCAGGCCAAAGACGTGCATTTAGGCTAACAAGCATCTCCATATTACTCACAGTGAGTTTCCCTGTGATACACTGACATCTAGCTCCTGCCTTGTGCCCTCTGCTGCTTGGTAAAGATCTCAGACCCCTCAGCCCAGGATCTTGTACTGCATAAAACTTTGTTCATACTTCATTTTTCTGTGCTCCGTCACGGTCCACGCACAGTCAAGCATGCAGACCATTGTGTCCATACTCATACAATGAGTAATGTAGCATGTTCACGGTCAGTGGTGATGATATTCCACCAGAGGGCACATGTTGTCATCACAGTCTGAATGAAGCTTTTAAGTAGGCTAAAATTTAACTTAAGCAAAAGTGGAAGAACATAACACCCACACAACAGTGATCAAGAGTGATCTGCTTTTGCTGCTGTTCAGTTTTCTTGAGACAAGCTTTAAATGTACTGATACCTCCGCATTTCCTCACATAGCGGCTAACGATAAATACTCTCTTCTTCTTCTACTTCTTCATCGACATCTGCTCATTTAATTTGGCACTGCCATTTACTGGAAATTCCCAGCAGTGCACTAATGTATTTCTTGCACATGGGCTGATGACACACTAAATGTCTGCTAGGTACAAAATCTGGGCTGCACAGATACCCTTGATGAGAAAATTGATGTCATGCGCACTGTCTGTGGACCGTGACAGAGCATGGAAAAGTATGAATTAGGCTCAAGAGATGGAACAGGGATGGTTTCTGAGACCCACCTGGACTTCTGAGTTTCTATAATCCTGACAAGACCGTTCATTGACCTAGGAAGAGAGAGCAGACCAGTTAGCACTGAACCAAAAATGAGGCATAATTGTATCATTACATGAGGTTACAGAGCTTGCATGAAACGTCACATGCAGAAAACAAAAGGTGAATTAGTCTTTCAATTTACACCAGACTTGATGACCAAAATGGGGATAATAAATCAACTACCCATGAATGAAAACTGTGGAGTGTGACAAGTATTGTTAAAAAGTAACAGTACTACAGAGGTGAAGCAGTGCTCCCAAACAATGGGGTATGAAGTTATGTAGTATTATCAGTCAGTCATGTGACCAGAGGGTGGGGCATTGACTGTGACATCATACTGAACTGAATCATGTGGCAGCCATTGCACAGCACCTGGCCTTAGCTGCTCCAACTCCTCTCTCACCTCACTGTCTCTCGGAGTTGACTGAGCGCCTCCTCACTCACCAGGTCGGTCTTGTTGATGATGGCTAGGTCAGCCAGTGCAACCTGCCTGCAAAAAGAAGCCAAATCGTACCTTGTCCCTGAGAAGAATGACCCAGCATCCGGCACTAAAGTAGATGTTGAGGAAGCTCGATTCAAGGAGACCGGTGGCAATGACGGGCCATGGCAGTTTGTGGGGGCAGCCTGGGATAGTCACACCCCTGCCCCACAAACCGTAAGGCTGGCTCACGGGTAGCCAATGCACAAATATGAGATGACCTTTGGTTCTATAAAAACATATAGGCACAGCACCAGGCTTGTTTGATGAAATGAGAACGGCCAAACCCGCACACGTCCTCCTTGTTGTGTTTAACAACTAAGCCACTGAATATCGTAACTGAAACAGAAAGTCAATGAAAGACAATAAAAATGTACCTGGCTGCCTCGTTGATCAGGCCCTCAGGCTTCTCTTCTACCAGGTGCTGAATAAGGAACACCAGATTCCATTAGTTGGCATAGTTGTGAGCAAGCAGTGCTTCAGTTAACCAATCAACTTGCCTGGGGCAGTATACCCAATGAAAATCTCCACGACTGTATCTTTATTTATGGGACAGGACAGCAGACTTTAAACCTGATTCACAAAGTTACTGTGGTAATAAACACTTGAGGGGGTATTATACTGTTTAACACTATGGACATGCCGTTAACCAAACTGGCTTTGCTAAAGTGCAAATAGTGTTTGTGGAACAGGTTCTGGGCACTGCTCCAATCCTGCACCAAATAGGTGGTTGGAAGATGGATGGATGTTAGATGTTTTCACATTCCTTAACTAACATAACTGAAAATGTCTCTCAGCTGACACATTTTGTTTAACAGAGTTTGGGGAACAAAGGCAGCTCACTCGGTGCTTTGAGTGTACAGGATAGCTTGGACAGTAATAAAAACAGAGAACTACAGAGATGCAGTGTCTGGACACGCCGTTCATTAGAAAATTATCATCTCCCAGCAAAGATATATTCATTTATGAGCTTTGTAAATCAGAGTATTCCTTTGCAGCTAGCAGCCCAGGAAGCACCACAAATTGAAAATATCTGCTTCAATTAAATTTTCATTTGGCAGGCAGTTCCTTGGGCACACCACAAGTGGTCCTCCACAAAAACACAGCATATCACCCAACAGACAAAAAAAGAAGAGACTTCGTAATTGGGGATGAAGGCAACACCAATGCATGTTGATGTCATCCCACACCACGTGACCAAGGGAAGAAAACCTTCTATTTCCCCAGTTATCCCATTGACAATTACAAATGTGGACCATTTTTATTCCCGGACTTCAATATTTAATAACGTGGTGTGGGGGAAGTAAACATGACACCCTGTTTCCTGCTGACTGACAGGTCGGAGACAGCTAGCTAAAACCATTTGATGCTCCATTTATTAATACTCTCCTTAAAATGCAGATGGCAGGGAAAGAAGAACGGTGGACTGAAGCTGGCAGGCCCCAGGGCAGCAGGTCCTGTGGGGTCATGACGCTGGATTCTCCACCTGGCCTGTCGACAAGCTTGTGCTCCATGAATATTTCAGAGTGTAGCTGGATGGACAGTGGGTGTCTGTATGTGTGTTTGTGTTGATGTGTGACAATCCCATTAGTGAGATCGCCTCTGATAACAATTGCCCCTTCAGTTTCAATCAAGGCCCCTGCCCACAGAGGAGCTATGGACATGGGAGAGCCTGGGAGGCCAACCCGCCAAGCATGACACCCTCAGATTGCTGCCCATTATCCAGGTGTCAGCATTGAAGGCCCTCCTAGGACTGTTTAATCAAAGCCCTCATGTTTGGCAGCTCCAAGTCAAGGGGTAGACTGAGGTGGTTTCTACAGTTAAGGGGGGAGGGGGGGAGTCAAGGAACACCTTCTAGAAAGTTCTGTTAATCCCAATCTAAAGGCAAAACTTTTCAGTAAACATTTAACATCAATATCCTTATTTAAAAATAACGCAAAAATAACAAAAAAAAAAATTGACCAAAAGCATTTTTACCTTCATTCCATATTTAGCATCTATTATTGCAATGATACCTGGAAACACAGAAAAAAGGTCACATTTACATACAAATTAATGAATACTAGTTAAAAAAAAAAAAAAAAAACTTCGTATATAAAGGATGGCAGGTAGCAGTGTGTGTCTAACATGAGTTTCTCCAGTCAGACACCCAGGTAGGGTGCATTTCCTCAGGTTTCCAAATCCATGCCCACCATGTGGTGCCCACAGACAGCTGCACTGCCCTGAAGCAGGGCAAATAAAACCAGTTAGCTCTCAAATGCTCTGCCCAGGCTGCTTATTTTCCCACCTTTATCTCATTTCTGGTGCCAACCCAGGATCTTTACAACACGGCATTCATCTCAACTCCCAACTACTGTAACATAAAATGCTCACTATTAAATGTATGGTCACTAAGTAACAAATCACTTCTCGTTAATGATATGGTGCTTGAGTGTGATTCAGACCTGTGCTTACTTACAGAGGCCTGTCTTAGATCTACAGACCTATTCGCTCAGTAGAAGCCTCTCCTAACGGCTTTAGGTTTATACCAAAAAGCTTGCTGTTCGGGGCGTGGGGGAGGCCCGGCAGCCATCTTTGATACATCTCTAGGAACCAAACAGAAAAGCATACAGGACCTCAACTCATTTGAGGCAATGTTCCTTAAAATAGCATTGGACCCACCACTGTGTTCTTACAGCATACAGACCCCCGGACTGTACGCACCATTCCTCACTGACCCGATCATTAAAATTGTGGTTCTCAGTCACTTCATGACTACAGACTCATCTCTAATGAATCATTTTTATCTAAAGCTCTAGACGAAATTGTAGCGGCTCAACTTCAGTCGTACTTGGATGAAAATGAAATACTTGATATGTTCTAGTCCGGGTTCCGTCAAAGTCACAGCACGGAATCTGCTTTAACCAGCATCGCGAATGATGCACTAATAGCATCTGATGCTAGTAACATGACGTCCTCTTTCCCTTCAATCTCATTGCTGCTTTTGCCACAGCTGACCATCCTGTTTTGCTGCATAAGCTTGAATCAGAAGTTGTCTGGAATTAAGTGGTTCACCTTCTATTTAACTATCCCTATGTTTGACATCACTGCATTCAGATATCTCATAATAGTAGTGCTTCATCAGAGTCACCAGTTTGGAGTACCACAGAGGTCAGTGCTTGAACCTATATTGCTCTCTCTGTACATGCTTCCACTGGATAATACAACATATACAAAAACATTAAGGAACAACCTTCCAGCTTATGTATGGGGTGCTGAGTCAGTCTCTGTCTTTAAATCATGACTGATGATCTGCTACTTTAGTCCAGCTTACCTGCACCTTATTACATGACACGCTGTAATTATGGCTGCTGGTGCTGCTGTACATGCTCATGGTATCCACTGTATTTGCCAGCAAGGCACAAACATCCATTCTAACCTTCTATGCTCTCTGGTTTTCCCCAGATGTCTGGATGGTGCCACCATGGGCACCATCCAAATTGGAAGCAGGAGATCCAAGTAGAACGCCGTTGATGTGAGCTGCAGCCAAGATCTTCGGGGATGAGAATTATGTTGGACGTATTCATACATCTTCCCCTGCCCTGTATAATGGTAGCATGCCCAAGGGGGTGGGAGGCCAGTGGACCTCGGACCTCCTGAAGTTTTTTGTTCCTCTCCTCTGTTGTCTTCTGGCCTTTTCATCAATGTACATTGTATTTATCACACACTCTTGTTAAGTGACTTGAGGCAACCGTGTTGTGAAAGGCACAATAAAAATAAAAACTGAACCCGAAAGCCAATAGAGGAGACCTCATCATAGCTTTGAGCAACAGGGAAATGGGTCTGTTCAAACGCAAGAAGGCATTTACACAAATGACAACTGAATTACCCTGGAAATAAAACACACAGGTGTGAAACAGAGGTTGAAACCCTGTTCTCCTTTACAGAAGTCTTAAAAGAACTGCTTTCCTACCATCCAGATAAATGTCACTGCCCAGTTCTGCATCCACCCAGAACATGGAGGCCACGGCACCTGTATTAATAAAACAGAACATTAATATGACATTCAAAATAAAAATGAATGCTTGTAAACATTATTTAAAAAGACACTAAAATCCACAGTTACCAAAAAGTGGCATGAATAAAATGTACATTACCGTGAACTGAATTACGTTTGAATTATTAGTAACAATCATTACTGGAATTGCAATGCTTTATATTTTATAAAGACCAGTGTAAGTCAAAGAGAGGCGCTCTCCTTGTAGGTATTCTGCTTTCCTGAAAGTTATCATAGCCTCTAGTTACAACAAATGACACCACCCATCCCGCTTGCAATATATTGCACTTTTGGTCAAGCCGTCAGCAGAGATGTGAAAGCATTGTAAATATTTGATAGAAGTGTAATGAAAACAACTAGAACAAAAAAAAAAAAAAAAAAAAAAAAAAAAAAAAAAAAAAAAAAAAAAAAGATGTCAGAGAGGTGGAAGATGAAGGCTGGTGACTCAGGAAAACAGCAGGATC
>JAACJT020000034.1:8160629-8198727 GCA_009936485.2 Gymnarchus niloticus
TTAAATTTTGGCAAAACCGGAAAAAAAGAAGTAAAAACATTAAAATAATTTAACAAAAGAATAAAAAAAAAAAAAAAAAAAAAAAAAAAAAAAAAAAAAAAAAAAAAAAAAAAATCATGCACACCCATTTTGGACTGACAGCTTTCCTCAGAGAGAAGGAGCCACAGGGAGGCAACGCTGAGAGCCCCACGGGACCCCAGGCTGATAGGCGCGTCGCTGCCACCTGTCACGAGCTACAGCCGCTTGAAGGCCGGCCCCTGACACCTGTCATTTATTTGGCTCGTTCACCTGCCCAGCCCGGCGCCTAGTAATGACTTTCTGATTCCAATCGATTCCTCCTGAACACCTGACAGTCCGCCTGACCCGATGAGAAAAGGAGGCACCGGACTCTTTGTCACTTGAATAAAGTTCAACGAAGCGAAACCTCCCCATTCTGGGATCATCATGGTAGCAACAGGTTTCAATTGATTATATAAAGCTTTAAAGTAATAAAATAGACCAGATTATTTCAACATCAGCCCAAAAAAAATTAGGCTACTGAAGACGCCCTCCCTTGGCTCTAAAACTGAACTTTTTAACCAATCACCTTTTTTCTACACAGTATCCAGACAGCATCCTGCTAGTCACAACTTGTGACCTGTCATGAGAATGTTCTAAATAATATCCACAGCCTGAATACAACCAGAACTGTTACCATTCTTTTAAAAACAAGAATGCATTCAATTTTTTTTTTTTTTTTTTGAGTTTTCAAGGTACACTCAGAGGAAAAATCATGCAAATGGGGTCATTTGACTAATCAATGTACAGTTGTTTAAGGAAATGGAAAGATGAAAGGAGTCAGTTATGAATGACACCAAATCATTTTGAAATGTCCGTCTTTAAAATGTGCACCCAATGTCTTGTACGGGGTGACCTGCTGAGTTCTGCATTACACCACATCACCCATGTGTTTGTACCATGGACCCCGGAGAAACGAGGCTATTTCATCCTGTCTGTATACCTGTACATAGAAAGGCTGACAATAAAGATCTCGAGTCCTGAATCTCAGCCTTTGAACTGAGCTGATGTGTGCTAACTGTGCATTCGATTTTGCCTGTGACTGCAGCATAATGCATAACATTCCGAGTTCCTTTAACTACAACCAATCATCAGGACAAAACTTACTCACCAAATTAAAGTCCTTGTGATTTAACATATTTTGGGTTAGCTTCCAAAAAAGGTACTAGTAAAAGGACTCGGAGAAGCTTCATAAAGTCAGTGTTCTGTATGTTAACAGCTATGTTTTACCTGGGTCAGCTAGGCCCGTTGTCTCCAAAAGTATATAGTCAAATTTTCCTTTCTTCTCCATGAGATTTTCAATGGCCTTCAAGCCACTATCCCTATAACAAAATAAATCATATGTGGGATCCTGGTAACATTGTGAAATGCCTAGCAATACCTGTCTGACAATTTTTATGTAGGAGTTCTGTCATTTTCAAAGGTGAATTATAACCCAAATTCCCTAAATGTAATTTTGTCACAAACTATTTCTTCTATACTTAAAGGGATTTCAGATTAGATAAACCTTGAATATGCACTTCATGCCCTACAACAGTCAGAAAAATGGCCCGCTTATGAAGAACTCTTCTGTTCCACTGCATATCTACTGAAAAGTAATTTCTTCATCATCATCATCATCATCCTCCTCCTCCCCCCTCTGATTTTCCCAGTGAGGGTCACAGTGGCAGCAGGCCAGCAGCTCTGACCTGACATCTCTTTCCACACCCACAGACTCCTGCTCGCTCTGGGGATCCTGACACGTCTATGTGCTTCTCAAATATCAATAAAATGGATGATCAGCCAAGTATCAACCATTTAACGTTTAAAAAGTGCAGTCTTCCAACTGCCATCTTACACTGCTGGCCGACATGTGTGTAGAACCAATGACCTGGGCACTAAGTGTCAACGTGGTCCAGAGCAGGGAACATCCCCGGGGACATACTTGACAGAACAGCAGAGACACCCATTCCTCAGCTCCAGCCACTCCTCGTACAGTTCCCCCGCCTGGCTGACCGCCAGGGACTTCTCCAGGGCGCTGCCTGGAAGAGACAGACACCCAAGGCTCAGCTAAACTCTACTGCTGCCACAGCAAGCAGACAGTCAGCGGGGGCTTTCGGAACCTGCACTCAGACAAGGAGCAGAGCAAGGAAGACTTATCATGAAGTGTGACCCTTACAGTAGAAAGACAAGAGTTGCATGCACACACATGCATCACCAAGATGTACTCTAAATTTAAAGTCATGTGCAGGACAAGAAGACAAAGGACAATTTTGTTGCTTAGGAGGAGCAATATTGTTGAGATGTTTTCTAAAATATACACAAACACAAATCAGTGTTTACAGCCATCATTACCATTCTTGGGTAATTCCTGCCTTTTTCAAACATATCTGCTTCCTCTAAATTAAACGTACTGCATTCTGAGAAATTGAAAGCAATTTAAAGCACAATACAGAAAGCCACACAATAAAAGACACAGGCAACTTACTACTTCCATCAACAATGGAAGATTTTATGGAAGAAATGATTATTACCCTCCTCCCACCCCTAATAGTATAGGTATTAATATTCCACTTTTGGACTCTGTAACCTTCACCCGCAATGTCTCGTCTGACAACACGATAGATAAGTCGTTTGTTGCCCTCTTGTGGACAAACTGCTTCACTACAGCTTCCACAATGTCGTAAAAAGACCCTCGACTACACAGCGACACGGATCCTTACTAATATTCATTAGGATAGTGCATCATTTTAATAGCAATTCATCCTGCTCCTCAAAAATCACATAGCCGTAGCATTTCTGTTTGATCTGTATAATGGTAACGGCGTTATATTGTCCCTTCCTCTTTAGAGTGGGAAAACTCCTCCGTGACGAGGGTAGATGTCCTCCTTACCCTCTCCAAATTCATTCAGAATGACCGCAATCCTCTTATCATGCTGCTCTGTTAATATGTAATTTAAAAGTGTCGTCTTTCCAGCACCTGTTGAGAGCAAAGCAACGAATCAACACGATCGGTGTAAGTGCGTTTGCAACGAATAACTAAAAATTAAAAATGCAATTCTTATTGAAAACGCAACTGCATCGATATTAATACGTACAACATAAAACTGGCATCTTTATCAGAAGCAATGACATTCAGGTAGGTTAATTTGAGTTGTAATGTAACTTTATTCAACTTTAATTGCATAACTCCATAAATATAGCTTACCTAAATAACCAGTGATTATGGTAACTGGGATTTGCTGGGCAGAAACCTTCTCCTTTCTTGTAATGGGGACGAGCTCTGGGCAATCATCTTCCTCTGCCAAAACACCTTCCATCGCTGCAGGGGAAAAGACTGTAAACTGAACACGCCTCAGTCAATCCGGACGAGCCTGAAGAGAAGCTGGGCAAACAGAAACCTCCCTCCTAAAAAGCCACCATCTCCCAAGATCCATGGGCGACGAGCCACCAGCACCTTAGAGGGTACAAATCAGCTACCAGACAGACTTTACACATCACTTTCTGACATTTATATGGACACTCTACTAGATACCTGAGTGACACTAAACACTAACATGCACTGCCCTGTGCATCAGCAAGACGTAATCAAGTCATTTCACACCTTCTCTGTGGTAAACCCCTCCGCAAACGACACAAAAACACAACAAGCGCAGGATTTAAGAGCTAAATCATTGAGCAGTACGACTAGATTTCCAACTGCGGATTCAGCAGTGCCACAAATCCTACTAAGCTCTGTGCTGCAGTGATACACCGCACATGTTAGCTTCTGTGTTACAGTCATTTCGGTCCCCGAGGCGTCACTTATGGTTCCGCTTCGCCTGGGAAACTGTGTTCAGGGTAAGGGAAAATGTTTAAAACTACAACGACAATTTAAAATAAAATAAATAATTAAAAAAAGTTATAACAAAGAAACGCATTTTATCAAATAATGTACAGTATAGCGATTAACGAGTATCTTATAACGTCACCTGAAATTCAAAATGAAATTCTGGGCTGTTTCATGTCAGATTTGTCTACAACTCAGAAACGTAATACTTCCATCACGATAAAGAAAGCAACTTTGACCTAGAGGTAATTAATATCTGAGTATAAATAAATACACACACACACACACACACACACACACACACACACACACACACACACACACACACACACACACACACACACACACACTTACCCTGAGCAGTTTTGCCACATATATCAGTCCCTTTTAAGGCATACCTCCAGTAATCCAGGGCGAATCACAGGTTATCCAGAGTGAAGTCACATGCTGGTACCATTGTCTACTCGACTCTCAAACACTCTTAGAAACCTCTTTATTATAGGTTTCAGAGGGCATTGGAAAACAGTTGCATTTTCCCATGAAACCACAGTGCAGCTCTGATCACACAGCATTTCACAGGTGTTTAGCCGTGAACATGACCGTACCATAAACCCTCCAGAGGGCTGGCACTCCCTCCTCTGTGTCATTCTCGGAGTGCCAGAGAATGTAGGTAAGCTATGTCAGCAGTTATTTCGGTCTTACACCTGATGCCAGTCTACCACAGTGCTTTATAGCCTCTGAACGTGAATGCTGTTACCGTTATGGCCAACCCCAAAAAGGAGAGGTTTCTTACTTAACTGCAGCACAAAACCCCCACGTTCTTACCATTCCATAAACTGGATCCTGTTTCCCCAGCTCGTTTATTCAGTTCCATACAATTTATTGCAAGAGCAGAAAAAATACATGTATGTGCATGACATTAATTAGCTTAATGATGCTGAAGCTACTGTAACAGTGCTTTTCAAAGTCTCAAAAACATGGAAAGGAGGTTACTTCTCTCCATGGTCCATTCAACTAATACCCAAGCTGTGAATTACTATTAACTAGAATATCATGAATAAACAACAAACATTTCAGAAATAAAACGTACTTTTCCAACTTCCAAGTATTTTGGGGAGAAAAACAAAGCTGGCACAGTAAACCTTTGGTCCTACACTGAATTGCCATCAGCCCTCACTGGGGCAGAGTAATGTGTGCTGCGCTTCCTGTCGCGCTGGGGTGCGCTTCCTGCACCAGACTGCCGATGTGACGGATCCTGCTGGCGTGCTTCTGCATGGCCACCTTATCTACTTCCAGCTGCAGTGCCAGCCTTTCTATCCGGGCCTCCAGCTAGGAGAGACGGGAAAGGCACATCAAACAGTTTACAGTATACACACCTACTGCAGCCACACAGTACTGTGGTGTGCACTGGAGTATAGCTGTTGCATTGATTACCGTTTTTCAGCAATATTTATAATCAGTCATCTTTTTAAACCTCCAAATAGTCAGAACTGACTTGCAGAAAGATTAACTGAATTACACAAGTTTTTTTTTTTGTTTTTTTTTTTAATACTCTTAAAAGCAATGCCCATATTATAAAGGCTTACATATCACCCACACAAACAGGGAAAGGCCATTCCTGGGCACAGGAAGGAAGCGAACTCCAGCAGCTCTGTATAATGCAGTACTGACAAGAGCCAAGGCACCGTGCGGACACCCGAGAGTGACACATGGAGTCCTAAATGTGGACCCAGCCTTACCTCACCCAGCTCCTGCCTGGTGTTCCGACTGTCCTCGTCATCAACGGCGCTGGTCTGCAGCCAGCTCCGCAACACATCTGCCAATCTGTGCCAGGCCCTGCGTGGCCACAACAGGCCGCAGTAGTCAACATGTGTTCTCTCCTCAGACGCCACACTAGCTTGCTGCCCCAGGCAGGGCAGATCAGAGAATGAGCTTCTGATTCATCTCGCAGTAACTTAACCCATTAACAAGATGGCAGTATATCATCCAGAGGACCCATGGACCCGTAGCATGGGTCAGAAGGGAATCAAAGCTTTAATCACAGACTAAGAAGCCAGGCAAAGAGATGGTGGGGCATTCATACTGTAGTTGCTTCCTGTTGTCCTGAAAACACTGCATGTCCTGCTGAATGCTGAGCAGCTCTTTGGTGAGTGCCGTGATGGGGTCTAGAGTGGGCCTCTTATCATTCAGCTGGCCATCATCATCATCATCATCATCATCATCTGATCTCCCGCCATCAGCTGCAGAGGTGGTCATGAACAGGGGTTGGTATGAGTGTTAACCGTCTTTCTGCTTTGGTGTAAAATTAACTTCACCTTCACTGAATCACGATATCAGTATGCACTACCGGCTACAAGATTGTTTTCCGAACAGATCAGGTTCAATAAGATCATCTACAAAAAGTTACCAAACTTGAGTGTTTTTAGGAAACCATATAATATGGGCACATGCAATCAAAGCGATAAACCACAGCCCTGTGGTTAAACAGGTACCTAATACCTGTAAGAAGAGACTTTGGGCTGGTGCTGAACTTATCAGGGGAGAGCAGCACATCTGGACAGCAGCTGTCCTTGACCTCTGACCTTGGGAGCTCTTGCTGTTGGAAAAAACAAAAAAAAAAAAAGACAGATGAAGAATTTTAGCAGCCTTTTCAGTGCTTCAGCACGAGAAACCCTGTTCCTCCTCAGACGTAGGGATGCATTTTCAAGCCATCGCACCGGAGTTTCCAGCGGGCGTTTTCTGCAGGTCATGAAGGAGGAGGGGGGCAACAGCAGCTCCTGGCTGATGGGTTCCTTCGGGAATCCTAACAGATTAGTGCAGTCAGGCCCTTTCAGAACCGGTGCCTGGTGGGTTATGGCGCTGCTGGGGCCGACCTCCTTTCGCTGAGTGACGGATGAAGGCTTGGCAAGTAAGGTCAGACGCTGGGTGCTGGAACAGAGAGAGACAGTGGGGGAGGGCACTGTCTTTATACATTGCGGTCATACGGGAATCTGCTGGCCACAAGAGGAACAGAACGAGCCAATCATCACGTTACAATGCTGCTTAAACATGTTTGACTTCGTCTGCACGCATGTTGTTTTCTCGAGCTGTTTGTCATGGACATGTAGCAATCATGGAATCGGAATTTCTAACATCTGATCAGGGTATCCTTTAAATAAAAATAAAAAAAAAATGAAGACCATCACCACCACAGGTGTGACTGTAGAGGACAGCAACAGTGAGTACCTGCTCCACGCAGCACTGCGCTCCAGTCCTGCATCTGGAGAAAGCAGCAGGTGTTCAGATCGGCGTGGCTGCAGACGTAAGGCCCTCGCTGACAGTCTGAAACCACACAGCACCTTCAGAGCCCGTGCTGAATGCCCGGAGCCTGTCATTGATCAGCCCTCCCAGCCAGGTGCTGACGGTCCCCGGCTCACATTAGACTTGATATGCTCTCATCTTCTCTCCCTTCTTCAGCTCCACAACTCTGGCTACCAACCCCTCTGGCTTGTGGAGGGGAGTGGCAAAAAGAGACCCCCTTCTTGGGGAGGACCCTCGGGACTCCGCCTGCCCGACGCAGGGCTCGCCATTTCCAGCGCATGGCGCAGCGCCACATGAGCTGCTGTAGTCTGTGAGAGCTCTGCAGGACACGGCTGTACTCAGACTCACAAAGAAACAGGATTCCATAATCACACATGCTTACTAGTCACGGAACTATACACCGCCATCAGAGACAGGGAGTCATACACAGCTATGCAACACACACACACACACACACACACACGTCAGTCAGGAAGAAACGTTCGCAGCCAGCTCACCGCTACAGTTATCTAACAGGCCAGGCCAGGCCATGCCATGCCTCTCACACCAATGGTGGCCACCCCCACCTGCTGCTGGCTCCGTAGGGATAGGCTGGTGCGGAAGGAGGCCATGTCAGTGGCGTAAGTGAGGATGCGTGCCGAGCCCTCCCTCAACAGGCCGTCCCGGTAAAACTCAACCGCCTGAGCCAGCCGGTGCTGCTTGCGGTGCTGCTCTTTGACCCAGTCTCTCCAAACAGCCAGGACCTGCATGGACACAGCCACACAAGCTAAATCGGATGGCAATACAACAGGAAGCCCATGGAAAACAACAATACCCAGAATACACCTGAGGAACACAGGAAGACCATGGAAAACAACAATACCCAGAATACACCTGAGGAACACAGGAAGACCATGCCAACTCCACACAGAGAAGGTGGAAATTGAACCGCAAACCAAAAGGTGCAAGGCAACAATGCTACCCACTGAGCCACCGTGGCACACAGTTACTTTGCATAAAAGCAATAATTACTTATAACCAGAGGTTGACATAAGTCGTACACAAGTGTACATGTGTAATTATAACTTTGTCAAAACCTCACAAATGTGTACCTACTCTACATTATGGAAGTTTATAACACTGAACTTGTCACAGCACCAAGTCTGTTCATGCAGGTATTCAAAGTAGAAATACTAAAAAAAAAAAAAGTGAACCCCTGCTTATAACCATATCTAAGCTAGATCTGAATATTTATACCAGTGTGGTACAGTGTCAGAGTACTATACGTGACTTTAACGGGCTTTGCAGGACACTGATGGCGATGTGTGAAAGAGCAATCATTACCTTGCCTTGCAAGTTGAGTGACCAATGCCAGAGCGCCACCTCCGTTAGCTCCGCCTCTTTCTGTCGGATCAACAGCTGTAAATGAATGAATCACATGCCACTTAGTCAATACATATGTTCTGGTTGGGTTTCGTAGTCTAAAACCCAGTGCTGATTCTATGGAGTGTAACAAAGGCAAAAGTGAGTAAAATGAAATTTGTTTTCAGCTGACCTTAAATCAAAAGAGACTAAGAACCGAATCATCAGATGAGGGCAAACTTTATTAATACTTTATTGTTGGTCCATTAAATGGGCTCAGTATTGTTTCATGTGTACATCCTCCAGTGCAATTTTGTGTGTATTTTCCTTTGAATATATTTCCCAGAATGAAAAGCCAGATTTCTTATCATTTGCATGCAGGATCAAGCTAATGAACAATATTTAATAAGCTCTTTTGGTCATTTTTACCAAGGGTACCAATAAAGCTGAAGGGTCCAGTAAAAGAAAGACGACACGGTCGTCTTGTAGTGCAGACGCACCTGTCTTTTCCAACAGATGAAGTATCGCAGGCAGGTTCTGTGAGCCAGCAAGCAGGTGGCCTGTCTCTGCATGATCTTCAGCACAAAAATGAGAATACGAAAGGCACACAGTTAAACACGAAGACAGAGTGAATAGCCCCACACTTTAATCTGGAGCAGTGCTTGGTACATTCATTCTTAGAGATGCACTGATGTCAACAAGGGAAGTCTGTTTCTCACTCATTTTGAAAGTAAATCTTAAACTTCAAATGAAAGTAAAAGCAAGTTTGCCAAACTTAGTTTAAAAAAAAAATAACCCACTGTATAAAGTCTAAAACTACAAGGTACTTCACAAATTCACGGAATTAAAGTGTTTTGTGCCTACACTGATGGATTGCATTAGACAATCATACTCAAATGGGTCCAGCTTTAAAGGTAACCTGGCTCCACATGACACCCCACCTATCGTGGTCCACTCTGTTACCCACCCACCCACCACCTACGGTGGTCCGGTCCAGTCTCACCCACCCATCCACCACCTATGCCGATCCGGTCTGGTCTCACCCACCCACCCATCCACCACCTATGCCGATCCGGTCTGGTCTCACCCACCCACACACGTTGCTGCTTGTGGTGGTACTGCTTCCAGGCCTGCAGAGCTCTTCTCTGGAGAGCTGTGTGGTGATGGCACTCAGCCATTTCCCTGCTAATCCTCTCCTCCACAACCATTCTGCTGCGCTCCCTCCAGTGCTGAAACACCTGCTGCAGGAACACTGAAGAGAGAGTGGACCATAAAACACTATTAAACTGTTCTCTAGTTATTCCTATTCTACAGGCAGTCATGTGCAGATCAATGCCTCATCCTCCATTCCCTACCCCTGCATCACACGGTTCTCTATGCTATACTGACTGAACGAACTCTCATAAGCTCTGCTCCTTCCTTATTTACAGGTAATCAAGTAGCATTCTGGGTAAGGACAAACAAAGCACCTTCCTCTATGGGGGAAAACAAACAAACACAAGATGACTCCATACAAGTCAGCGAGAGGTGAGAGCTACTCAGATCCTGAAAGGGTGACAGCAGCACACCCATCTATACCTCGCTGGAGATGAGTCCGCACCCCCTCGATCGTCTCGTCCTGCTGCTGACGGCGCCGGAGCACATGGACCGCGGTCCGTCTCCATGCCTGGAAGAACTACAGAGTGTGCGGTTAGTGAGGAGATGGTGGATGTGTGTACTCCTGAGTGCTGAGGGACTGCAGTCATGTGAGACTTCCCAGCCTGGCCACAGATCACCTTGGACAGAAGACAGTGCTGGTGGTGCTGACCAGCTTTCTTGTACTTAATCCTCTCTTCTGCCAGCTGAGCCGTGTTCTCCCTCCACACACTCAACGCTTCCCTGAGACAGCAGCACAGACAGACAGGTTATTTCTCTATAGGCAGAATATTATTCTTAGTTTTCCTTCTCTCGACCCCAAAGTTACTGGAGTCCTTCATGTTAATGTCTGTCTGTTCAAACACCGCTACATCTCTACGACTCTGTTAGGCAGAGTACTGTCATCTCATACAGAATGCAGAAGAGTCGTTTAGGTTTCAATTACATGCAGGCTTTTTGTAAAATATACATGGAGAGACTGTCAATAATGACAATGAGGTACCTGAGCAGGGCTTGCTGTTGTCCATTCTCTAGCTCCTCAACAGAGTGGTAGACAGCTTTTCTTTGTTGGTGGTACACCTGTAAACAGAGATGTTACAGCTCCCCCTGCTGGACATTCAGGGTCACTTATTCAAATCATTTAAAAGAAAATCAATACCCTGAATGCAGCAGTCATGAAGTGTGATGGCTCGGTCTTCATGTTTCCATGGAAAAGTATATTTTATTAATATTCTATTTGTTTAAGGCTAACTGCAGGTATATTTACATTTGTTGATGTGCCAGGAACTGCCACCTACACGTTCCCCTGTGTACCGGAACACATACAGTTGTACACGTGCACTGTACCTTCCACCCTTCGAGAGCACCTGTCAGCAGCCTGCTGCTGTAGTGGCTGCTGAGCCTCTCCACCTGCCTGGCCTTGGATCTCCTGTACTGGACGTACTGTAATACAGACACAAACTGTGTGGCTGACTGTTTTAATATAACCTGATACACACAGACTTACTGAGGGGACACAGGGAGGCCTGAGAATGACACAAAAGACATACATATATTTAGGCAAAGTTTATTAGGATGTCCTTATAGTATTACAGGGTTATGACATGCAACCTTAATATGACATTTTTAACAGAATTTAAGTAAACAAATAGCATCTTGTAAAAGGCAGTTAAGTTTAAAATGTCAGTTTATTCCATTGGGCAAGGCCAAAGGTACCTTTTTCCAGCAGTTTAAGGCCCGCCTGACACAGCGCATCTGGTCATATCTCAGTGCTCGATTCATCCTTTCTCGCCTAAAAGACACAAGCATCTCAGATTCACTGTTTTGACACAATCTCAACGAAACAAAAACTTCACATACGCAAACTGAAGAACAACTTTTAATTCCTACAACTGGGTCTAAGGCTGCAATGCTTACTCAGCTCGAATCCAGGTAACGCTGCCTTTCCACTCGTTCAAGGTCCTGCAAGCCAGTGTGTGCCGATATAGCTGCCCTGCAGATGCCTGTTTCTCTCTTTGCAGCCGGTCCATGGCCGCTCTGAGCCGCCAGCGATCCCAGGCCCGCCTCAGGACGGAACGGTCCGTGTATGTAATGTCCTGTTTTGACAAGAGGAGGGCAGCTAGGTAACGGGCCTTCGATCACGAGGGCCTGTGTGGCGGTGGAGATGATGGACGAGGCTGTCAGAAAGGCTAGTGCTGGCGTACCGTCCTCTCTGCTAGCCGATGCTCACTCTGCTCCACCCAGCGCTCCCACCAGGTGTAGAACACCCAGCTGTAGGTCTGCTGCCTACACACACACACACACACACACACACACACACACACACACACACACAAGGGCATCAGGTACACTCACAGCTTCAATCTCGTGCTCATTCCTAAAGAGGCATCAGAGGTAACGGCTCATGTATTCTCCATTCCTGCCTTTCTGGGCTGCCATAACCACCAGAGCCAGTATAAGTACTACTTGGCATATGAACAGCTGCCTGGACCAGTACTCTGAGCGCTACTCAGAATATGATCAAACCACATCATTTGCTCTTGGAGTACAGCCTTCATAAGGGTCTTCAACACACAGATACTGCTTGAGAGGCTCCTCTGAAGGGCAGAGCTCACCGCCTATGAACTTCAGCCATCTTCTTCTGTTCTCTGCTAAGCCGTTGCCTAGCAGCAAACTCTGCCCAGGCGCCGAGACACCGAGGCAGAACCCGCCTGGTAAACCAGGCGTCAGCCCGCAGTTCCATGTCCTGCAGAGACACACTGTATCCTCAGTAAAGCTGCCTTAGAGGCTTTCACTGCAGCCTGGACTGAACCAGGGGGTTTCCCCTGCGATTCCCTTACCGACATGGACTGAAATTACACACGGGTGTAAGAGGAGGCCTATAAGCATAGCCAGTGAAAAACACAGTCAGACCACAGCATACCTGTGTCTGTTCCTAGGTCTTATCAGCCAGATTGCACTTGTGTTTGCAGGGGAACAAACCTGCTCCAGTCTGTGTGCTGTAACACAGCCTCTCCAGCGCCACACGGAGGACTTCAGCAGCGCTGTGCTGGTCAAACACACACAAACATACAGCTCATGTCGTTAGGCTGCACACAGTACGGGATTTTATTCAGTGTCTCCTGTCACGTGTACTGTTACTGTTTACTATACATCTGTTAGGAGCCTGTGAACTAACCCACAAGTAAGAATTTCACTGTACTTTATACACATGACAATAAAATGACTTTTTATTCAGACTTTGAATCCTAATCTGCTACTAGAAAGTCCATCCTATTGACTGCTATGGAAAAATTAAAAATGACCAAAACTTTTGCAATAGATGGTGACTAAAACAATTAATACACTGACCGAGGTGATCTCACAGTTACAAGCCATTACATTTGCAGGTATAAAACTTTACTGCCCACACCCCAATCATAAATCTCATTTCTATTACAAAAGATAATTAATGTACATTTAGGGAGCTTTGGCACCAACCTTGTTTGGTGCGCACCTACCAAACGTTTTTAATAGTCTGGTTCATTTCGGCAGACGTGAACGCTTCACTCGTACTCAGGTGTGCACGAAAGTGAAAAAGCGAAACCTGATCCACTTAACACAACAAAAACAGGTGGTCTTGGTCCGGTAAAAACTGAACCCTGGTTTGTTTCATATTATGGGCGGCACCAAACTGATGGCCTCAGATATAACTTTGCTCTACCGTTACAGGAATGCAGTGCTACTGCGTCTGTTAAATGATAATAAACACTTGCAGTGTAAATAGGACTCAAGAAAACTACCCTAATGGTCGTTGCTGAAACACACAGAGAGCAGTTTGGTGGCGCTGCAAGGTGATCTCCTTTGCCACCTCTGTTGGCTCTGCATAACAGAGCGTATAATGTAGAGGTGGGCATATCAATACCACAGTATTTCAAACTGTGAGTAGTACTTTAAGTACATAATCTACTTAAAATCCTCCTTTCACATACTATGGGTGTCAGGGTCCCCTAAACAGAGGGCGTGTTCTTTAGCAGAAACGATCGCTGATTGTGATCTAAGAGTGATGGATGGTCAGTAGAGAATTTATATTTTTGTGAGAATGATGTGACCACGCTACAGAGAAGAGGAAAAAACAAACTGAACATCCGATCATTTGGCATCGACTGCTATTAAAAATTAATACCACTTATGCACCGAATGGCATATCGATTTTGGTATTGATATAACCATCCCTAGTATAATGGATCATCTGTACATCTGGAAAGGCGTTAGTGATGCAGGAATTTTATTATCAGCTGGTTATAATGCCAAAGAAGTTGCAATAATATCACACCGTGGTGTAGATTTGAATACGTTTTGGGAATTATAGCCTAATCCAAATTTGAGTAAGAGGGCCCACAACACCTGAAGATTCTAACTAATCAGCAAACACTCACGCAAGTAAACAAATCACAGCTCGGTGTGCTTCCATTACGACAATAAGGACTACACAATGGAGCAGAACCGGAATCTAGGTGCAAACCCTGGTAAGGATTTTCTGCCCTGAAAACAACCTTAATGTCAAATAAAAGAATAATTCAGATTGGAAACAACATTCAGAAAGATTAATTATTTTGTCCTGAAACTGTTTTCTGATGATAATGACTACATTCAGTCAGAAGGTAGACGACCAATCCACTGAAGTATCACATCTGAAGGCAGTCAAACATCACAGGTAGAAACCAGAGATGGGAGGGTCAACATACCTGTAATGTTGGCGTGCCACGGTGCTTTGTGGCTGAACTTTTCTCTCCTCTGCCTCCTCATAATGCCGTCTCCAGAGCGTCCAAAACCGGAGGGTCACCTGTTTAAAAACACACAGCTAGGATACATGCAGCCCAAAACTTCATGTGGAGATACTGCCTGTATTATTATGGGCTGAACTGTAATGGCTGACAAGTTTTAGAGGTGGATAATGGTGTTATTATGCTGGAAAAAAGCTAAAACATTAGGTGTAGTAGTAAATATAATTCGCTGATATTTTGAGAATAGTTTAATTGTAATTTTGCATCATTTCTGAGCCAGGTTGCAAATGACCCAAGGTATATGATAGGGTTTGCTGAAATTCCCATGCATTTAAGGGTTAATTTGACTGCACTCGATTTTTCAAGACACAGCGGTTCTGGGACTAAAAGGCAGCTATTCGGACACAGGTGTGGCCTCACGGACCACCAAGCGAAAGGCGTCCTGATGCAGGCGGGCAGTACTGACGCTGTGCCAGTGCTGCTGAAGGGCGAGGTTCTTGTCAACCCGCCGGGCCTTGCTCTCACGCACATTCTGTGCCAGCAGCTGGAGTCCGACACGCTACAGGCAGAGAGTGGAGAGCGATCATGAAGAGGGCCAGTGTTTACACATGTCACTCGCACGGCAATCGCCTCGCGTACCAGCAGCCGCTGCCGGTCGTGCTCGATGGCACACCGCTCCTTCTCCTCCTGATCGGCGTGCTGCTCCACATCTTCGGAGTAGGGAGCTCAGGAAGTACATGAAGGTGCTATAAACACTTTCTAACAAGCACGGTGGAGGCTGCAACATCACCATTAGTGTTTTATTTCTTAACCCTGAAGCGACTGACCATTTGGCGCAGATTTAAAGCTCTCACAAGCCCCCAATAACACAGCCTGACTAAAAGCATTCTGCCTTATTAAAAGCACACATCCTTAGTGACCATGCTACTTGCTCTCAGTTGAAAATGCACCCAAAAACTTCCGACGCCTCGGTTAAGGCGCCCCAGCAATTAAGAGTGCCATCACGACACATAAGAGGATACAGGCCCTCCAAAGAGCCAGTGCTCGATGCTGGGTGCTTTGCTGGGCCAAGGTAGTCACCAGCTGCCAGTGGTCCCTCTCGCACTGCCTGTGCAGTACAGCACCTTGCCATAGATGCCAGTAACGGGACAGAACGTTCAACCGCCTCAGGCGACTGGCTTCAACTGATATACAGATATACAAACTCATGATTAGAAGACAAAAGAAATATTCCCAAGAACACAAAAAATCACAAGAAGATGCAAGACTCACTCAAAAGTAGTTATGCTGTATCCCAACTTGATCAATTTTATGGGTTTAAATTCGTTTTAACTTTAAGGCCAATAATATATCCACTACATAAACTGGGTAAAAAATTAGGCTGAGCTCAGGTAATATGGGACAATAAATCAGATAGGTTAACATTGCAAAAACTATTCCAGATTATGCTAAGTTTCCAGATTTTTTTGGTTTTTGTTTTTTTAAATGCTTAGCGAATGGCAAAGCCATGACACCTGTCAAAACGCAGAGGGGAGTCAACACGTGCCTCTCCTATTCATAACGCCAACCCGGGGTGCGTTCTGTTTGGCCTTCTACAACTGACAAATTACCATGTCAGAAAGTTACACAAAAGCTCCAGTAACGTTGCGGGTCAGGGTGCGCTGATTGTAGCCAACCCCTGTCAGCGTCTGTGAACAGGGATCAAGGCATAGGAGCCCAGGCTGAAGGTGTCTGGAAGCTGTGCTTTTAAAGACCCAGCCACTCAGGAGGAAAGGCCACGTATAACGGGAACGCATACACTGCTGCTTCCGCCTGAGACGACAGCGGCCTACGTATCCTGTCCAGGCCTGAAGAGCACTCCTCTTCAGCACATCGCCGTAATGCTGCCTGGCTCTGGCTTCCCTGTTTCTCTGACTGACGACTTGCAGGTATGCCTCCCTCCACCACAGCCACACCTGGAACGCATGATAGAGTGTCAGACATTCACATGTAGTCTCAGAAGGCAAATGACCAAAATAAATAAATAAATAAATAAATAAAAAAAATAAAACACAAGAGAGCATCGGGGCACTTCCAGACGCTCACCCGGCATTGCAGGGCCAGTGCCCAGTGCTCCAGAGCCACCTCCTCCATGAGGCCCTGATCTTGCCCGAGTCGCAAGTGGCTTCTCCGCCGGCTCCACGCAGAGCTGCGTGAAAGCACAACACAGCAGGACACGACTCCACATCACATACAATTCACGTTAATTTATGCAGCAAACACTCTGGTCCGAGTGAAGAAAGCTTTGGTCAGACAGCTAGGTCAGCCAACATAATATGATTACTCTGCCAGTCACAGGATTCGAACCCGAATCTTTTCATTTCATAGTGTTGTATTCTTGAATTAGAACCAGCATTAATATAGCCTCAAGACAATGATCGGGTAGAAAATGGATGGATGGATGGATGGATGGATAGGTCAACGGCATCAAGGCTAAACTTAAACTTTCATAAAATTCATCAGATCAATGAGATGTGGTCTCATGGCAGAACGCTAACTGCGTCTTGGTGGTCAGTCTTACCGCAGGGCTGCATGCTTTCGTTGCTGCATTGCTATCTCCTGCATCCTTAGTTTCTTCCTCCGCATTTCCAAGAACAGCTGCCAGGCCTCCCAAGCTTTGGCCAGCCTCTGTTCCTGTGCTGTGATATAAAAGTGAGCTCACGGTGGCTGTGCACCGGGACTGACCGAATGCCACAGGACCGGCAGTTGGCATTGCATTTATTCACTATTTTAGTCTAGAGGACTACATGCCCATTGGCTAATCCATGCTGACACCAAATATGTAAATAACGCCAACACTTTCAAGCATCATGTCACAGAGATTTTGTAATGCTGTTTTGAGACAACCATTTCTCGCATTTATGTATCGTATGTTTTCTCGAACGCATCAACCTAAGCTTACTGCTCAAACCGTTCAAACTAGCAGCCAGCTTCAGTTTCCACTCAGGGATATGCTAATAAAGGCAGGTCATTTAGACAGCTCCAGCTAACATGGCTGAAGCCAACCTCATCAAGCCCCCAATGCCATCATTTAGATATCCAGAGGGAAACATTGTTTTTACTGATCCAGTTTCAAGCAGCAAATCAACATATTTAGCACAAGTTTATACAACCAAATAGTTTAAAACAAAGACGATATATGTAATGCAAACTAAAAGGTTATACAAAAATATAAACAGATAAATTTAAAAATATAAACTGTCAAGTGGTGTAAACACGATCTACATGGTACATATAGAGCTAGGCAGTCTGTCATTATCTGCTTTCGAAATGTCCTGGAATGCGTTACATCTTAAGTGAGGGTGGCAATAACTCCCCCAAGGTTTCAAAAAAGCATGGAAACACCCTGCCTTCCCTACACGAAGCTCATGGCACTCAAAGTCAGTGTGCAGCACTGAACAGTCCTGTCCAGAATGAGAAAGTATTCACGTGTGCCAATCGTATTTTGACAGTCCTTACCGTAGCTTTCCGCTCTCCTCCAGTTTCTTTTCTTCTCTGTCTTCATACTAACACGTTGCCTCCAACCACAAAAGGCCCAGTTATACAGATAGTACCTGGAAAGCAGACAGATCTGTACAGGGTCACTAACTGCATGGTCCAGAACAGAGGCATCACTAGGCCTGTTTTTTTTTGGGGGGCTTTAGCCCACCCAAATACGTGTACGTTATACATATGTCATCAGCTGTTTGAGTTTGTGACCAGCCCCCCCCCCCCCAACCATATAATTCTAGTGTCAGCCCTGGTCCAGAGGCAGGCCAAGACCATAGGAAGCATTAAAATAACGACCCCCCCCTACCTGTAATGACAATCAGCACGCACTGACAGGGGCCACTCCCTTCTGCTGACCCACCACTCTTCCTTCCATCCCTCTAAGGCTTTCTGCAAGACGGCAGTCCGATGATGAAACCTGGAAGATGGGTGACAGTGGAGCTGCCCAGTTACTCACACCACATACAGAAAAGACCTGAATCCTTTTAACAGCCTTCCCTGTACCTGGCTCTAGATGGATGGACACGGCCAAATGTCTTCCAGATCCACAGGTAGCAGAACTTTCGTGCCAGGTGTCTGCAGACAAAAAGCATGTCAAACACAAACGTGCAATGAAAAGCTTAATGCATTTGCTATCAGGCAGTCACAGGACGGGTAGTCTGGCTATTAGCAACTTGTGCCACTATGTTACAGTACTTTAGTGATGGGGCAAATGAGGCTTCAAAACCCGTGACGGCGTGGGGGGGGTCTGAACAATCACCTACACCACGGCTTTGAAGTCTCATCTGTCCCGTCACTAGTTACTTGGTCTCACTCCCCGAACTGGACGAAAAGCACCTGATTCTGAGCTCTTTCAGCCTTCCGCCCCTGTTCCAGGTGTAGCCGACTCTGTGCTCCATCCTCCGTGCACCGCTCGGCCGGCGGCCGCCTCCCCTGGCGCTGAACTGAGAGGGCATGGCGCGGCAATGCGATGGGGACGGACGCCAAACTCGCAGACTGTCACCCACACCTTCTCGTACTGTCCCTCATCGCCTCCTCTCCTCTTCCCTTCCTACCCAACCATGTCCAGCATTGCGTGTGCGAATCCACTTAAACTCAGTTTAAAAATATTTCCTTCAATGGCAGTTTCTATAATGAAAATGACAGCTAGCCAGCTAGGAAACAGCCGACCAACAAAGAAAATCAGGGGGAGAAAAAGGTTGTAACTTTGCAGCTACGGCAGTTAGCCGGCTGCGTACACCAGCCCGCTAATAAACAACATGCCTAGTTAGCGCCAACTGTCACAACGTAACTTTACTTAGCAACAGCTACACGGAACATCAGTCACACAGGAAGCTAACTACAGGCACAGCTTAAATTACATGACGCGCCTATGCGAAGCGACGACTAGTCGCCATTATCCCGGTTTGGGTTAATGTGTCGGTGAAGTCATTACTGATACGGGCTTGTAGCTCGCCGCCCGCCGCCGTCATACTGCGATACGCTCCCGCCTCGCGCGTTGCTATGGTCTAGTTTAAGTGAGCTGTGCCAGCAGCAGCATTGATGCGCTTGCAGGGCCTTTTAGGCTAGAAAGAGAAATATGACCAAATAACACATGCATCCAGTATGTATTTTTTTAAATCTCGATGAACCTAAAGTGATTTAATGCACTTGTGTGGGAACAAAGTTTAAAATATTTAGCGCTGTTTTCTGTTCCTTACAACATGTTTAAAATAAATGAACCAGTGTTACGAACAGATAACCTTGCATGTTATTAAACCCAGGTTTGGCCCCGCAATCTTTAGTAAATACCCCAAAATAAAGCGTACTGAAAGTATTTGGTAAACCATAGGCAAAAACCGACGAGCAATACGTATTGCAATAGGTTTTTAATGAACATCGTTCAAAATTTATGGGAGTATACACAGGTATAAAGTAGAGGAACACACCACGTTTGTAATGTCGTCTTTTATTGGTAGTGATCAAACAAAAAAAAAACGTCATCACACAATTTGTAACATTCCACGGATTATACACAAACCGTTTCAGATGTAAAGGACCCACACAGAACCCTGCAAATAGGGTGAGGGGGAAATCCAGCTGGCAGCTTCCAACACGCCCAACATAGGTGATGACTACTAATACACTCCACTGAAAAGCACTGCTTACACATGAACTAACACTCCAAAACCATCAAATCAGAAGGAAACGTGGCTTTTGATGCTGCTCCTCATGTAGTTCCACCATTGAATTTGTTCATTTTTCACCCCCACCCAAAAACATAGTGTGCTTTAAGTAAAAGTTTCAGCAAAATTTCTGTGACTAAAACACCAAAAGCCTGGTGGCTCTTGTTGTCATAGTGGGTAAGGATAACTTGCATAGGTCATCATTTTTAACTTGCTGAGTCCAGATGAACAGAAAAGATAATCTTGAATTTCCTTCACATATTTGCCACCAAATCAGACACTAGCTCCCTCCTGCTTGGAAACAGGAAATGGCTCTGAAGGGACAGGATTTCCTTTTCAGTATGATCTATTTCCCTGTAATAGATGTCCATATGTAAATAAAATGTCTCTTATACTGTTTTTTTTTTGTACTGCTACGGGTTTTTTGGAATTGTGATTGATAGCAAAGACAACTGGATGCAAGATTTGGTGAGGACACTACATCTTAAATACGCAAAAAGTCAAGAGTATAGATTTATAGAGAGACGGGAAATAGTTGTACAATGTAGACCCTTTCAGGAAAGGGAACACTCCATAAATCCTGTACATCACTGTCCTAAGGACTGAGAGTTACCTTTGGTCACTCTGTATGAAGACGCAACAGCACGCAAACAAGAACTATTTTTAAGAAATACTCGTACATTCAAAAAATTTTAAATGATCATAAATGTTTATGACATTTCTGGCATCCGACATGAACTAAATTGTCCACTTCAAAAAACACACACCATGTTTTTTAAAGAATGTTCTTTAAAACATTTCTTAAACAATAAAACACTTTTTTAAATGCAGTGTTTACCTCTAAAATAACTCCATTTTACTGTATCTCAAAGGAAAATGAGCACTGGTTTACCTAGAATGACAAGATGAACAGTCACAGAAGGACATCTCATCTAATCTGGGCAGAAGGAATCTACCTCGTAAATTCTTAGCCAAACAGGCAATCCCATTCATTAAAAAAAGAGCATGCAGCCACAAGCAATACTATGAGACCAGCAAATGCCTGGGTATCCACTAAACATTTAGGTACTGTAACCTCTGTCCAGTTCAAAAACTGTTGAATTGGTTTTGAGCCACAAGAAGCTCAATTCAAGAGGTTTCCTCATCCCATCAGCTGGTAAAACCCAAAGCCCAGCAAAGCTATACAACAACACTCAACTGGAAGCCACAAATAGGGGTTAGTGGAGGAGGTTTATTGAGCTTATGTTCCATTTTGCTCCTTCTACCACTATCCCTTCTATACCATTTTATTTATCAGAATCAAAAACTCAGTTTTCTTAACATGCTACATCTGTGATCCTCGTTAATATACTGCCAAAATAGCCAAGGATATTTTACCTGTTTCTCTTCATTCACAGCACTGTGTTATTGGCGGTCGCTGGCATTTCTGCATTGTTTCAGGTTGATCTTACAATCAAAAGCCTACCATTACAACAGCCATTTGATAACTCACAGAAAGAGGGAAAGAAACAAAACAGACCATAGCTCAGAGTACTGACAGTAAAAACACCTTTTTCGGCTGGGACGTAGACTTTTAAAATATTAACACTCCAGCCTGAAGACAAACGATGATACTCATATTCCTGAAATTGTGGGAGAAGTGTTTTATTTTGTAAAAACTATCATAATGTGAACTTGAAATTTACATAGATGTTTCACATAACATACTACAGACAAGCCTATTGTATAATTATGTTTTAATTGTGTGGGTATCGATGTTAATATTGGTAATGAACAGCTAAAGCCAACAATGAGTGTATCCTATCACAGGTAGGTAGCAATAATGAAATCATTTTCCGATTTTGTAGCCACCAATGCTACAAACTAGCCCTACTGTAAGGTGTATACTGACTTCCCATCTCTGCAGCTCACACTGATATGGGGGTAACATATGATAGGCTATGCTGCTATACATTCTGTAACAATGTGAATAAATATCAGCAGCACCCAAACTCACTGTTCACTTTTTCCCCCACCGTAAAATTCAGTGCTTTATGATGAAACTTGACAATACTCAGAAGACTGAAGTTAGGAAGAAGTGCCCAGGTTTACTCTAACCATAGCTATTTCCATTAGGTTTTATTTGTGATGCCATTGAAATGTCTGCTCTTTAAAGCAAGTGTACTCACTACTTTAATACTGTATCTAAATCATGAACTTCACGTGTTTAGCTCAGATACAACCATTTTCATTAAATTTTGCAGGTATTATAACAATGATCAAGCTTCCTGCTTCCATCCTTGCATTGGGAGATAGTGTGAGAAAAATATAATTTCTTTATTCACTAAGGTGTGGTGTCAGCTATATTATTGGTGGCTGATGAACCCAGGGTGCGTTTTAAATGTGTAGGTTAAGGTAAGACAGAAAAAGCCAACCTTAACTACTAAGTGAATGTGCATCCAGCTGAAGGCAACACCCAATTGTTGTTGCTTAGTCACGCAGTCGTGTCCGACTCTTCGCGACTCCATGGACCACAGCACGCCAGGCCGCCCTGTCCTCCACTGCCTCTTGGAGCCTGCCCAAACTCATGTTCATTGTTTCCACTACACTGTCTATCCATCTCATCTTCTGCCGTCCCCTCTTCCTTTTGCCTTCAACATTTCCCAAGCACCCAATTACCATAATGAGTTATCTACTTTAGCTGCTGATTTTTCCCCTTTCCATGGAGCTAGGAAAGTACTGTAACAGGTAGATTCTTATATTGTGCCACAAACCTAGTGAACATTAGACGGTTAATGCAAAGAAACACCTTGATGACCCATTTTCATTTATTAGTGAAGATACCGGTACAGTTTCTTTAAACTGCACGTATCGAACGTACCACCATTAAAATGACATGTTGTACCTTCTATGGTCACTAGGCGCTCCAAAGCTGAATACTAGTAGCCATTATTGGTTACCATTCAAGTCCGACATGGTTTCCATGGTTTGGGAGCAGCCAGATGTTTGCAGATGTTAGGGTTAGACATACCTATCCCCCAAAGCAATGATCCTCTACATTCAACAGCAGTCAAAGCTTCAAATCATAAGCATCCTCTTATGGTTTTTTTGTAAGACATGAGTTATGATTGAAAAAAATTTGTAGTAAATAATAATGACCCATATGAAAGACCCTTATGAAAGTGTAAACACTTGCCTGATAAGTTGTTTCAGACAAAGACAAAATATACTACGCAAAAAAATTCATTAAAAAGTAAAAAAAAAAAAGCTAACAATGATATTACTGTTTACATTTCTAAAAAGTTCTGTGTTATAAATAGATATTGCAACTAGTGATAGGACAAATGAGGCTTCAAAACCCATGGCGGGTGGGAGTAACCCGAAATTAACCAATCAATGACTGGTAGTTCTGGATACTCCACCCACCATGCTTTTGAAGCCTCATTTGTCCCATCAGTAATTTCAACTTTTAGACCACTATGTTTTGCAATTGCATTCCCACATGTTAACAGCACATGACATTCAAGTCACATTCTCTCACACACACACACACACACACACACACACAAATACTCCATTATGCACAGAAGCTGAGAGCCAGCACTTAAACCCCTCCATTCTCTCTCTCTCACTGCGTTGCCTCTCTGGGCCCTACGTGCGGTTCAAGGTCTGGAAGATTCTGGAGATCTGCAGCATGACAGGACCAGTCTCTGGGTCATTCATCCACTGGGTGCTGTTTAAAGGGTTCTCCAGCATGTCCTCAAATGCTGTGAGGAGGAAATGGTGTCAGAGGGAAACCTGCACGGCTTGATGCTTCTATCCTGTGATCATGATCTCCCCCGAAACCCTACTGCAGATATTATATTCCAGGGGCACACAAAGTAGTCAATGATACAAATTTTGTAACTGTGAAAATATTCCAATTTTTAATTTGAAGAATTGAAGGACTTTGGGTTCAGTCTTCTTGCCCTCAATCTGAAAACATCTGAAATCACATTCATTACACAGGGTCTTATACCACAAGTGTTACAAGGGTCCCAGTAACATCGCTGTTTACATGCTGCTAAGAGCCATGTCACAGCCCAGATCAATGAATATTTCGGAAAATAGGTGATCAGAGTACAAACCGAGCAGAGTCTTGGGGTTAGTCAAGCCCAGCTGCACCACCGGGTTCTCTAGGATAGCCTGGAACAGGGGACTGTTGGTATCAATACCCTTGTCAAGGTCTTCAGGGGAGGGCTTCCTGTCTCCCAGTAGCCAATCACACTGATTGAGGGGCAAAACAGGACAGGTGAGGTGACGGGACATAATTTAAAGAACGCGATACAGGTCAAGAAGCAGCATCATGGTACTTTGAGGAACACCGAAGATAAAATCAAAGATTCAGATCCAGACGTTTGTTGTCATTCCCACCATACATATAAACATACAGTACAACGAGATTGCATTCCTCAGGGTTCAGCTGCAAAACAAACACGTCAGACCTACTGCAGAATAACGGCACAAGCACCAAAGGACAAGCTAAAGCCTGTACTCTGGACTGGCAGGCATTAAGAGGACAACGCAAATGGTACTGACACTTAACATTTGATGCTACCACGCAAGATAAGGTACAGCAATTTAACCAGTAAGTAGTATCAACTTCACCAATAAAATGTCATATTCAAGCTCCAAAAAAGAAAATATATAATATATATATACAAAACTACAACCTCATTGTAAAAATGGGTATTACCAAGACATTTGAATTAACAACTATAATCATGTTTGATACAAGTTTGCATATCCTTCAAATTCAGTTTCAAAATGTACACACTCAAGAAATATCAAAACAATATCTGAGATCATCATGGAATTCCAATTATTGGACACATATCACTGCATCCTCTTTTCCCAGCACACTCACCGCTGCGTCTTGCTGGTTGTTATTGACACGCAGGGCATCGATGACCTCCTTCTCATCGAAGCCCATTTCCATTAGTGCCACGACTGCCTGCCGAAGAACACAACACCATCCTTCAGAGAGGAATGAGGAGAGATGTGCTGCCGTACCCATATCAGAAAGACCCGTCTCCATGGCTACGCCCAAACACTTTACCCTTGCATCCGGCCTGAACTCCCGTTTCCGGCGAATCCTCTTGAAGACTTCGGTAAGCTCGTCTTGCTTAGAGTCCCCAGTGCTGCATTGGTTGGCAGAAGGCGCTAATGGGGCAGGAGCAGCCGCTGCGGCCCCCCCTAGGCTGTCCTGGCTCGGCAGGGGGCTGTCAACCATAGGCTCATCGATGTGCTCGATCAGCCACTCCATAGCCTGGGTCACAGACATGCTGTGAAAACAGCAGCAGCGGTCACGTCATTGTCCTGTGGATGACTGACGGTGGGCTGACGACCACCATCTACACCAGGCTGGTGCTGGACTAAGGACCACTATCTACACCTAGCATTTTCTTTTGAAATGAAATGACAGCCCATTTGAATGACTACAGATACATAATTTGTCAGTCTGCGGATATCCCATCTTCTTCTCCAAGGTGACACAATACGAACATACAGGTGAGAGTGAAGCTTGGGGTCAGAGCATAGGGTCTGCCATATTTCCAGTGCCCCTAGAGTAGCATTGGGGGTTAAACAGCTTGATCAAAGACTCAACAGTGATATGAGCATTCTGCCAGCTGTGGGATTCAAACCAGCAACCTTTCAGACATGGGCAGAGACCCCTAACCTACAGAACCACACACTGCCCTTGACATGCGGCAGCTGATGACTCACACACTCTTTGGTAACGCTCTGGTCGAAATAAAGAGGGTTAAAGAAATAAAAAGTCTACTGGCTCAAACAGGACTCAGTCTGCTGAGACTCACTGATTCAGCCGCAGTGCCTTGATGGCCCGGCTCTCTGGAAATCCCATCTCAGTCAGCTGTCGGAGCGCGGTCTCATCCACTCTGTCCTCCTCGTCTTCATCCAGCATGGCTACAGGGATTCACCAACTTCACTGCATGCCCCTATATGGCATTACTTCTTTACATCAATTTACACAGAGACCCTAGCCATCATGTCATGAAGCATTAAAATACACGCTTGTCTTCACCATTAGTGGGTCATTCAATATTCAACAATAGGTGTGAAAAGGAAGAAGCCAGAGAGGGAGTTGTGTGAAAGGGATTTCACATCAAATTACCGCATTCTAGTTTATGTGGTTTCACACATCTATGTATATCTTTCCAGTCAGGCAGATCTGGGTCTTTGCAACATGGAAACAAAAGTCACTTCCTAACCAAGGGGTTTGTACTACACGCCAGCTTCAGAATACGACCAACCCTACCATTAGCCTTCTTGAACAGCTCCACTGCATCTGGGTTCAAGGCCAGCAGCTTTTGCGCCACTTCAATCAATGAGACGAGAATCTTCCGGAGTTCTGTCTGGAACTGTTGCACATGGAACACCAAAACACAGTTACGACATCAAAATGAACATGACTAGTCAACAGGCAGTCTAAATCCAGTTAATTTCAGTTCCCTTTAAAACAGCAAACCAAAAATGATTTTATGTCTAATTTTAGTAACAGATGTCTCTGTCTTTCTTACCCTGTGGCCACATTGTACTTGCTCCATCCCATAACTTGCTACAGTTAGAGTACTAGTGATGTTTCACCTTAGGCAAAATTATTTAGGCAAGCAGCCAAGCTTTACTGTTCGTAGCCATCAACATGATGCTGTGGTTCTACTGGACCTGGAGAGTGATCTCTGAAGCTGTGTGATGAACAGCTCACAATACTCTGCTTACGGTCTCATTATCTGGCAGGGATGGGGGTTCTAATCCCATTTCCAAAGTTTGAAAATTTCCAGTTAGTCTGTGGCTTTTCCAAAATGCCTGATAGGTGTATGTCTGTGTGTATATACTAGAGATGTGCTAAATCCGACATTCAGTATCAATGCCAACACTGACCAAAAACATTGGATATTGAAAAAAATAATACATAGGCCAGCCTTGCTTCATGTTGCCAAACTGGCATTTTGTTTTGTAATCATTCCATGACACTTATGCTCGGCAGTGGTCACAATAACTTTACAACAGACTCCATTCCCTTTTCACACAGTAAAAACTACAGTATTTCAGCACTTTATCAAAGCAAAAACTCCACACACAAATCTGTGCAACCTGCTCCTTGACATTTTACATTTTCTTTCATTCATTCAGTTGTGACAAAATTCTATTTTTATAAAGAGAGTCTAAGTGACTCATAAACCAGAAAGTATTGTCTGAAGGAGGCCGGCATAAAATGGACTCACATCTCGGACATTGTGGGAGGCAACAGTGCGGTCGGTGTGCAGCGTGGTGAGTCCCACTGTAGCTTTCAGGATGGCGTCTTTGTCAGGGGCCTTGGTGTCCTGCTTCTTCTGAAAGTTCAACCATTTTTATTGTAATTTAAATCATGACAGGCAGGGAAGTGAAGGATCAGCGTTTTAGCAGTAGTGCAACTTTAATTAGACGGAGGAAGCACTTGCAAAGGACAGAGAGCAGCACCAAAGAGGTCTGACAACCTTGTTAATCTAGTCACTATGTATACATACAGTGAAATGCACCACCACCCCCCTTCCCGTGGTTACATGATGCCTCCGCTTAGAATCAAATTACTCCAGAAATGTAACTGCTACTGTACGCCAGTCCCACTGATGGTTGTTGCAGTTTACCTTGTCATCAGCAGAGACATCTGCCATTTTTGGAGGAGTGGGTGGTGCTCTCTTCTTCACCAAAAGCAGGACATCTATACAAATAAAGCACAAAAGGTGTTGCTGATAATCGTTGGTCATAAATCAGCTCTCCTTTGTTTGTGTAATACTGATAACACCCTCCACATGTACCTTTATCTTTGACATTCTCCTCCACAACAGTTTTAGTGTCGTTAAGGACCCTTTCTGAAGCAGCGTGGATGAGTTTATGGTGCGTTACAGTCTTTGGATCCTCTAGACTTCCGTGCACATACTACAGCAAATGAAAGAAGACATTTCCCGTAATCAAAGTATCAAGTATGGTCTGCAGTGCAAGTAAGTGGACTATACAACACGAAACACCGCATGAAGTCAATGCTACAAATATATATTTTATATAAACACTAAAACGGATGAATTCAAATAACTTAAGACTTGTTGGGAGCAAAACGTTATTGTACTGCCAAACTGCAAACGACAGGGTTGACGTGGACAGCAGAAAGAAATTCCAGTTGTGAAGTAAAATGGAAAAACAAACAGCAACACCAATAAAACGCGGTACTGCGCGGCATTTTCAAGTAACAGGTGTAAGAGGAGAGGGGGGCCCAGTCGGAGAGATCGAAGAGAACTTCAGCCGCGTCCAAAGCGGCGTCTATAAATACCCAGCGATGGCACGGTGCACTTCGGCGGGCACGAAAGACCATGGCAAGCTAAGCTAGAGTGAATACAAGCAGGCTAGGCCAGACCAGGCTAAATTAAGCTAAGCTAAGCTAAGCTAAGCTAAGCTAAGCTAAGCTAAGCTAGGCTAGGCTAGGCTAGGCTAGGCTAAGCTAAGCTAAGCTAAGCTAAGCTAAGCTGCTCCCGGGATGCGCGTGTCCTGTCAAGCCGGAGCGCCTCGCGCAGACGGGCGGCCTCGTTTACATGTTTTAGGCACTTCTCTTTCAGCTTTTCGACGGTGGTGTCCTCCGGCACCTCTTCCAGCCACTCCGTCCCTTCCATGGTGCAGATGTGGATCTTCAGCACCTTGCCAGCAAAAATCTTCTCCTCCTGCACGAACATAGCTGCTGTCTGGCAAGCTATAGGCCCTGCCGGGTAGTCTTCGAAACTCGGCAATAAACGACAGCCTGACCGTCTCGGTCTGCTACTGTCCTTTAGCCATTTCCCTGCGGTGTACCCAGGAATTTTATGAAAATGTCCCCCCGTTTCCTGCTATTGCCCGGCCACCGATAATATAGAGAGACCCCCCCCACCCCAGTACGGTAAAACTGTCTTGCTGCGTGACGTCATTTCAACTCTGACCCCTCGAAGTGAAACCGTGGCGAATTATGGGAATTGTTGTTTCCTGAATCCAAACCCTCACGTTAATACCTTCTTTTAAATATTTCGTCATATTATACAGAAAAAAAATCCTGGCAATGAAAAACACTGCATTTGCAAAACTACTGTGTGGCAAATATTGTAACTTTGAGTATCAAAGTGTTCTAATCTGTTCAGTTCACTACATCGTTACGTGTATAAGCTTCATTTCCCCCCCCCCCCCCAAAACAGTATAGAACGTTCATGTCGCTGAATATTTTCTGAAGTTTTTATACAACTTTGGTCAAACATACAAGAGTAGGTTTTTCCCAGGATCATGACTGGCACGCCATAACCACTAGATGGCGCCAAATTCCACATATTCATCTATTATTGTTACTTGGAACATCGACAAACTATATAAGAACGTATCAAACGTATAGAAATCATGTATACGACGAAAGACTCCCAGTCCGCTCCAAATACATACAGTTTAGTTCTTAAATTGTGTGATAGCGCTGTATGAAACAAAGTCAAGACTTAACAATTACTGCCGTTGAACGAGTCAGAACTCCTTGAAGATCCATACATAAAACATCCCTGCAGTGAAAACTAAACTTTGAAAACACTGCGTCTCCATTCACGCCTTCCTTAATTTTCTTAATTTCTCTCAGAACCTTCTTTCCGCTTTTCGTAGACAATAATTCAACTGGCAGTCAATTTCTAGTTGTTCAAATGGGCTTGTTTAGAAGTGCAAACCATTCTTGTTTAGTGTCTTTATTTTCAGAGTTAAGCTTCCACAAACTCATTACATTTTTTATTTTACTTAAACGTTCACCTAAGTTGCGTTACAACAGCTGAAATATAAGTAGACCACAATTGTGAGCCAGCCAAATTGAGACATCCAACTGCCTTCTTTATTGTATCAAGAAACAAAGTTATACAAATTACAGAAAATAGTCTTTTGCAAGCTACAAATTTGAAGATCAGCAGCAAAGTGCTTAAAACCCATTACACAGATGTCTACATCTTGATTTATAAAACACTGACAGTAAGAACCAACATCACCCAAAGCTCTTGACAAACAGTTAGTGAGCTCAAATTTTATGTCTGGAACACTACAAAAGAACCCCCCCCCCCCCGAAACAAACAAGTAAAACAAAAATTAACTACTCTAGTCAGATTTCAAAACAATTCAATAAATAATTCATAAAACCTCATCTATTTATACATAGGGACTTCAGGTGTATCCTGCTCATTTACAGATTTCAGTAGATTCATATTTAGATCTCAGTAATACTGAGTAACATATAAGTTCTATACGAATTTTCAGCGACACGTAAATAAGCATTTTGACATCTCCAACTGGTGCGACATGCTTAAGACTTCAGATTTCTGAAACAAAACCCTGCGTGTAACAAAATGTACATTATTTTACAGTTTTCAAAGATACAAGCTAAAGGTGCTATAGCTTTTGATTTCTCAGAGAACTTCCCACCCCTGGCAGCAGTACTTCAGCTGTCCCGGGCAGATACAACTCAGTCTAGACAACCTCTCAAGAGCGGCCAGCCTTTGTGCTTCATGTCAAGGGAGTGGCTGTAGTTACCTGGTCAACTCTCACGACTCCGCCGTCTGCTAAATGCGGGTGACCAGAAATTCAGTGTATTAATGTCAAACAAACTGATTCACCGTGAACAGTAGAAAAAAAAAGTCACAGTTCAGACGGACTACATTTGTGATTCTCTCGAAGAGCCCTGTATTTGTCGAACACAAAAAGCCAATAATACTGAAATCCTGAATGAATGTTCTACACAATTTCTTTAAGAAAAAAAAAACATTTATATTCATTAAGAAATAAATACACCATCTATTGATCATCAGGAATTGCTCCCTTTAGAACAGACAAAATTAAAACAGACAAAGCTGCCCGTTTGCTTCACATTTTTTTCCCCATGGGCCAAATCTGACACTTCAGCCTCCAAGATAATTTTAGCAAACAAAAATTATAAATAGCTTTAAATAAATAAGAAACAGGTGCCAACTCTTACCATTGTTAGTTTAATATATTAGGAAAAAACATCCTTTCATAGCTGTCTTTCTTCTAATACATCCATTTGCTCGAACAGAATTAATAAAGGGATTTACACATTTCTACAGAAATAACAAAATGTTCAGTTTGGCTAAGGCTACTTGAGTCCAATCTATTTAAATTGGTCTGGAACATGTCCAATCTGTGACTGCATGCTGGTTGGGGGACTGGAGATGCCCTCTGACCAATCAGACATATTGGAATGTGGGGAGGAGCTTGACCATTGGTCGGGGGATCCAGGGGATGGTGTCAGAAATGGGTGATCAGGCACCTGCAGTTGATGACTTGGAGTGTTGTCTATGGGTGTGGAGTAGCTGTGCTGTGAAGGTGGAGTCAGAAACTGTGTGCTAGCCATGGACTGGCTGAGCGATGAGGATAGTATCTGGGGTTCCTGGGGCAGGATGGTGTGGACGGGCACATTGTTGCCCGGCACAGGCTGTAGATCAGAGCCGCTGAGGTCACCGCTGATGAAACTCTGCCCAATGATGTGGCCACCGGTGGCTGCGTTGGAGTTCTGGTGCAGCTGAAGGTTTTGTGGCACCGGTTGCATCTGTTGCACCTGCATGACGTGTGCCTGTGTGGTCAGGTGGCTGTTTTGCATGCCCTGGTAAGCCAGCAGGGGCGGGAGTGTGGCAGGAGGCCGGTCCGCACGCATGGAGGGCACCATGCCGTGCTGTGGCCCTCCGGTGCCCCGCATGGGGTTGAACACCGCCTGCTGACTCAGGCCAGCGTGCATCCTGGAGAGCCAATCGCACTGGCTACTCAAGATACTGCCTGCCCCGCCCATCGCCATGGAACTCGAGCTGCTGGGACTGGAGACTGGGAGGTGGGAAAGGGGGGGCGGGACCAGGTCGAACTGCATTTGGCCCAGGTCCTGCTTGCCCGTCACGCCTGGGTGACCGACACCGACATGGGCGTCGGACAAGCCCTGGAGGTGGCCGAGGGACAAGGGGGACTGCTGGAAGGGGGAAGTCATCATGGGTGGGGAGGCCACGTCGGACAGGTATCCATGCGGAGACTCCAGGGAGTCCACAGGCGAGAGGACTGCAGAGCTGTCCAGAAGGCCACCCTTCCCATCCTGAAGCTTCTTCTTCCTGGCCTTCATGTCCTTGCTGTCCTTCACACACCCTCCCTTGGCGCCCGGCTTGCGGACCTTCTTGCCCTGGCTTGATGGTTTCACGCCGCCGCCCAGATAGTCATTGGGGGAGCAGAGGGGGGGCGAAAGGGTGGCTCCCATGGGGCCTCCGTGCATGGGGGGGCTCCGAACGAGGCTGTGTTCATCCAGCAGCCGCACAATGTCGTGGTGCATGCGCTCCTGCGCGACATCCCGCGGCAGTCGGTCCATGTGGTCGGCGATCTCTCGGTTGGCAAAGTGCTCCAGCAAGACTCTGGCGGTCTCGTAGCTTCCCTCGCGGGCAGCAAGAAAGAGGGGAGTCTCTTCCTGGAACAGAGATGGCGAACAGGTCTGAGTGGAATGGTCCGCCAAATTGACATGGCACCCTAAGGTCTCGAGCCGGTCACCCGGCAACTCACCTTGTTATTTTGCATGTCCTTGTTGGCGCCATTCTTCAGCAAGACCATGGCAGCGTCCACATTGTTGACTGCAGCTGCCCAGTGCAAGGCTGATTTTCCTGGTGGTAGATGGGATGCATGTAATTGGATGCACGTCGAGCCTTCTGGTATCACCTAAATGAATCTTATGTTAGAAATGTAAGCGAACACCCATACCAAAGTCGTCGACGGCGTTGACGTCGGCGTGGCAGTTGATGAGCTCCTCCACCATGCCTTCCACAGCCAGGCGGGCCGCCAGAATGAGAGGGGTGGTACCGTCATGCATGCGCGCATCCAGATCCGTGGCCCGGTTACGGATCAGAATCTGCAGGAAGCCATCGGACCATGTTAGCCATGCCGGATGTGTTGGGGCATGGAAAAACAACGGCAAACTGTTGGGCGAGTGATAGGTTAACCGTACCTGGAAGACTCCCTGTGCATCAGCGGCCACCGCAGCATGCAGTGGCGTCCGGCCCATGTTGTCCTGAATGTTGGCGTCCGCGCTGGCCTCCAGGAGGCGCTTGGCGGCGTCAGACCGTGCATAGCGCGCTGCAAGGTGCAGCGCAGTCTCACCCGTCCGGTCTGTCTGGTTGTGGAGGTCGGCGCCCTGGTATATGAAGTCCGAGATGACGTTGGCGGAGGCGTCCTCCTCTTCCTCGCTGTTGCCCGTCTCGAGACCACCTCCGCTGCACGATGCTATCATCAGGGGAGTGAAACCATCTGCAAAACAGGGCAGAGACAAGAGTAGTGACAGGAAAGGGATAGCAGCTCAGTACGTCAGGGATCTGTGACCGTGTCTGGAAGGTTGTGGGTTCAGAGCCCGTGACTGGCAGAGTAATTATATTACTGTTAGGCATTTGATTAAGCCCCTTAAATGTTCCACAGATGCTCTACGACCCCAAGCTTTCCTCACTTGCACACTACTTAGGAGAAACATCTGCTAAATAAATGTAAAAAAGTAAGACAATTAAACGCACACAAAGATTCGAGCCCTATTGCAGTAAAGTTCAGTCTCAAAGTGCTGGGAGGATCGAAAACTAAAAAAAGAACAGACCAATCGAAAGGAGGCTTTAACACATTCCTTTGCCGGCGAGTAAACATGGGCCTCTCCGATAATGGTATTCCAATCAAGCTCAATATCCAAGGCACTTTAAAAAGCCGAGGAGCCCAAGGATACAGCAGCCCCCCTACCAACCCAACCCGAACTGACAGAAAAAAAAAAAAAGTGGGAATTATGGTCTTTGAAAGATGACTTCACTTCTCGTACATCCACTGCTACACTTCAAAAGCAGAAGTAATTCCCAGTTCTACTGGACGCTTTCAACTCGAGCGCGTTAAAACTGCAGATGGAGAATTCTGATTTCTCTTCAATTCTTTTCTAGGGCGTCTGGCATTACTGTTGAGACGCAAAGAATATGTCAGTATTGTTTTTATGATTACTTGCCCCTTTGAGATGGGGGGGATCCTACGTGAAAAGTTTACCCTCAACATAAATCATCTTAATTACCCCATGCTGCCAAGGTACGTGTCTACCACACTGATCTAAACTGACAGCGTGACTATGAGAACGACACACCGATGTCACTGCCAATAGCTTAGAAACCACCCACACTGCTAAAGATGAGCATGGCCTTCCACACCGCAGCACTGGATTGAGACTGATGGAGTCCTACACCGTTCTGGTGGATATTTAGGGATCTAACCCACGCATTTACGACAGTGGCCCTAACGGGCGGAGAAGTGTGCCGTTCGGCGGTAGCTGTAGGACGGCACACACCTGGGCCACGCACGTTTACGTCCATGCAGTCGTTCTCGATCTCGCCCTGAGGAGGTGTGGGTGCCATAGATGGATTGCGCAGGTCGGCCGCGTCCAGGTGCTGCTGGGTCCACTGCCGGTGATCTGTCTGGTCATCCAAGTCCAGCATGGCAGCCTCAAACTGAGGGGAAACGTTTAAATGAGCAGGGGAGTGTGAGAAGTGAACCCAAGGGTTATCCTGAGACAGACACTGAGCCATAAACCCCAGGCAAATTAATAAATCACCACCTCACAGTAGAAAATCCCACTGAAAATTAGACAATTCCAGAACTGCCACTTCTACCTCCCAGTTTACAGTACATTAAAATCTAACTGGTTCGTCTCCCCATTTTCTATAATACCACACTATGGCATTTTGCCTTCTGAAAAGCCACATTTATTTTCTCGTTTTTTTTTTTTTTTTTTGCTCTAAACGTCGCAGTTCATAAAAACTACAGTACCTGTACTTGAATTGCATATTTCACATTGTTGCTGGTGGGCTTTTCCTGCCACGGTTCGCGACTCACTCACCCTGAATCGCTTCGTCTCTGACATCACCTCCTCTTCCCACTCGTTCAGGTTGTCGTCCATAAGGGACATGTCCAAGGAGTTCTTCAGTGGCCTGTCGCAGGGGAAAGAGCCCCCATTAATCTCCTCGCGAGCCACAGCCGGAAAGCCCGACAGCCATAAGAACGGACCCCACAACGTACAAGCCGTCGGCATCCACACGCCTTCCTAACACGTGTCAATTAATGCGCCGAATCTGATTCTTAATTCCCTTTCATCTCCATCACATGTACAAACTGCTAATGATGAAAACTCGAACCTGGGACCCAACGATCCAGCCATCATGCGAGGGCCTTTCCCAAGTTTCTTTGAACCTACTGATGAAAGACTTAGATACGGAAATATGAGCACCCCAGCTTTGGGCACGGGGCTCCAAACTCACTTGAGTCCGACGGAGTCTTCGCCGACGGGTTCTCTCCTCTTCTTCTTGTTGGGCTCGGTGGTCTTGAAGCCCTCCGGGAACCAGAGTTGGCCGTGTTCGCGCTGCCTCTTGCGGGAGACTACCATGCCCACGCCGAGGAATGCCAGCAGCACCAAGGCCGCCAGGACCACATAGACCGGGTAGAGTGCCGATGGCTCCGGCACCTCGTTCTCGCCTATGGCGGAGTTGAGTCGCATGTCAGGGGGAGGCGGGCAAAAAAAAAAAAAAAAAAAAAAAAAAAAAACTTCAAAAAAAGGCACGACGAGGACGAGGAAGAGCCCGGCGGTGCCAGCGATGGCACTGAACCTGCGTCTGTACGTACGCGACGGGAGCAGCCCGAAGGCAGAAATGCGCTTGTAAAACAAGGTTGTCTCATTCGCTGATAATCAGAATTGCTAACTACTTCTCATCAAAAAGAGCTGGCAGGGAGAAAAAAAAAATAAAAAAGGAGGGAGGGTAAAATGTAACCCGCTCCCCTTTCAGAACGGGGCGTCATGAGACGACTTCACCATTTCTTCTTTAAGGGAAAAAAGGCAGGGATTAATGAACTTCAAATTACTGCACGCGCTTTAAGCTGTAAAGACTAAGGATTTATTAGGATTTTCAAGATAACAAAGAGGCCCAACTTCTAGCACACTCCCGATCAATTTTCCGTCTTTCTTTTTTTCTCTCTCTCCTAACGATTTTGAAATGATAAACTCTCCACACCTAAACCCTTAGAGATGCATTAAGTCTGGGTATTACGTTCAATGGGGTAAAGGCTGGAGAAGACCCACTCGTGGGTTGAGGGGTGGGGGCGAGGTGGGTGGATGGGGGGGCGGAGTTTATTCAGAGCAATTTCACGATTTTGGGTGCCCTCAACTCTTGGATTTGAACAAACGCGGGGATTTGGAGTAATCTGCCGTTGTGCACATTATCTTGCCACAAATAATCGTTCAGAAGCAAAAACAATGACCTTTTTTGTAGTTTTTATAGGAAGGTTAAAAGGTGAACCGGAGTTTCTCAATCTCACGGGGCAGGTTTTGTGTGATTTGACGGAGTGCTTAGGGGTGGTGGTGCAATTTGTATGTGGATTTAAGGCAGGCTACGGAATTTGCTGCCTCTGAAAGGGGGGGGGGCAGACACTCACTGGTGACAGCCTCGATGACGTAGGGCACATTCAGGTGACCGCTGGAGGCCAGAGCGCCCAAGAAGGCGGCCACGTCAGTGGCACTCTGAAAGCAGTCATCAGACTGCAGGAAACACTGCCTGTTGTCGATTTCCAGGTACACCACGGATCTGCACATGACAGGGACCAGGAACAAGTTAGGCTGCCGAACTCGCTGACTAGCCCAGTTTCCGGGTATTGTCAAACCAAGTCCTCGGCACACCGGTCCTGATGCGGACTCACCCCTTGATCTGCATGTGGTCCAGCTCCCTGCGGTGTCGGGCCTTGAAGGCGGCGTAGGCACCTTTGGCCACCCGGCCCAACGTGCCAGGGGGAACCGGGCCCCAGCCGTCAGCCGAGCGCTTGATGTTGTGCTTCTTGAGCTCCTGCTCGCTGCCGTAGTACGGGTAGATCATGGGCTCGCCACGCGCATCGCGCCTGAACACCACGTTGGTGTGGATGACGCGGCTCAGCTCACGCAGGAAGCCCGCCGAGTCATTTCTCAGCCGCTCCGGTGGGATGTGAACCACCAGAACCAGGCTGCCGTCGGCCAGCTTCTCCGGCACGTCGTCAGCACAGTCAAGGCCGTCCCACTCGCACTCAGCGTTGTTGCAGCCCTGGTCGCAGTGGCCGTCTGCGTAGTGATCCTTACAGTACTGGTCGTACAGCGGGCTGGGGTTCGAAAGGGGACAAGCAGCAGGGTAACAGATTAGACTAATCCATCTTTGATGATTTAATGGTTTTATTCATGCGTGGGGCTGGTGAAGTGGCTCGTTGGTTAATGCAGCAGCCTTCCACCTCCAGGGTTGTGGGTTTGATTCCATGTATGCATGTGGAGTTTGTGTATTACACACATATTAACAAGGGCTTCCTCCCCAAATCCAAAAGCATGTGTGATGAACTAGCATCCCAGCCAAGTGCCCTGTGTAGCCTACAGCAGGTCAGAGGCTCCCTGTAACCCTCACCAGGATAGACAGACTTTCTATTTGCAAACTAATTAACTTAGCATAAAAACAGGAATTCCAAGACTTTAGATACAAATTGCCTAGGGGCTAACGTGTCAACATGCATGCCACAAAGGACTTCTTAACTAGTGTTACGTGCCGTCGTATTTTCTGGGGTGTTTGTGTGTGTGTTTTTTTTCCAGGTCCTCCTGCCCGTCATTCGTCTCTCCAGTCCGTCCTCCATTCATCCGCTCCGCCTTTGCGACCCCGCCCACATCGCCCCTCTTCGTTCCGATCAGTTCGTCACTTCCGGATTCCCGTTTTGAAAAGTCCGCCGTCGAACAATTCTTCAGTTCGTTCATTCGTTTCGCTTCGCCATTCTTGATTTGTGCTTTTGCTTACCGTGTATGACTTTGGATTGTTTGTGGATTTTTCTGATTATTGCTTCTCCCTTCTGTACTTTTGCTGGTTTCGTTTTGGCTATTTGGTTATTGATTATTCCGC
>JAACJT020000034.1:8212066-8244492 GCA_009936485.2 Gymnarchus niloticus
CAACCCCCCCGCCGCCGGAGGAGCCTTTGCATACTCCCGCCACGACCGCGTCCCCCCCCCCCCCCCCCCCATATGCACACTACCCCCCACTCCAAGCCTCCCCAGCTCTTGTCCCGCGATCCTTCAGAGATTAACGGTCGGCTCGTTCTTTCTGTGTCCTCACAATGCCACAGAGTCGCCATTCAGCCCAGTTCAAACCCCACTCCACCCCCCACCCCCCCCATAAACATGGGGGCTTTGGAGATGCTAAGCTGCTGGGCCGCTTTTAAGCCTCAGTGTCTCAACTTCAGTGCACAACAGAAAGGGGCCAGCCCAGCCCTCGAACCTGCCTCCCGCTCCCTCCAGCATTTGGAGAACTATTTTCCATAGGGGACCATTTCTGTTTCTGGAATGACAAGAGGAATGAAACATTTGCAGACTCAACCGCACCCTGAAAAAAAATCAGGGAGGTCTCCCCAAAATAAAATTGTACGGTAAAATTGATCGTTATGCAGTCATGCTATAAATAAACAGACAGCAGATTGGGGGGGGGGTTCGAATTCTCACCTTTGGGACACTCGCAATGGAAACCGTTGACTCTGTCCAGACACCTCCCGTTGTTCAGGCAGGGCGTGCTGGCGCACTCATCCATGTTGATCTCGCAGAAGACCCCTTCGTAACCTGACCACCCAAACAGGAGATGGACATTTCAGTGTCAGATTTAGTGGTCAACTGATACGTGTTCGTCAGTAGCTAACGCTGATATTTAGAGTGTAGCGAGGCCGACGGCCGATTATTTTTATCTTTCTTTACTATTAAAAAAAAATAACTTATAACACAAGAAAAAAGTGCCTTAGCATTGAACATTTATTTAATCAACTGACTGATCGGTCGAGCACTAGTCAGAACGTTTCCGTTTTTTTTTGCGACACGACACGGTGCACAGTAAATGGCTTCAGCGATGTTGTTTACGTTAGAGGTGACGAGAAACGACACGAGGGCCCGTCAGTAGGCTGACGGAGTGTCAACGGTGGGTCACACACCTGGCATGCAGATGCAGTGGAAGCCTCCGATCTGGTCCAGGCAGGTGGCGTCGTTCCGGCAGGGGTTGGACATGCACTCATTGACGTCCATCTCGCACCGCGGCCCAGAGTATCCCTGCAGGCAGCGACACTGGAACGAGCCCTTGGTGTTCAGGCACTTTCCTCCATGCTCACAGGGGTTGGCGCCTAGAGAGGTAGGGCACAGCGTGAGGTGGGCACCCGCGGAGGATGCCAGGGGGCACAGGACTGCCCCAGAATGCCACGGGGGCTCACCCAAGGAGCACTCGTCCACGTCCTGGTCGCAGGCGGAGCCAAAGTAGCCCAGCGGACAGGTGCAGATGGCCTTCCCATTGACAGGGTTGGTGTCGCAGTTAGAGCCTCGCTGGCATGGGTTGCTGATGCAGGCGTCATCTAGGTGACACAGCAAGCCTGGGGGGAAGGGGGGGTGAAAGTCTCAATTGTTTAAAAAGCAAGAAGATGTTCCAGGAGGTCCCTCGAGAAGGGGGCGGGGTGGGCCTCACCTGTGCGGCCGTGGGGACACTCGCAGAAGAAGGAGGCGACGCGGTCATGGCAGGTGGCGCCATTGTAGCAGGCGGCATTGGCACAGTCGTCGATGTTCTCGCTGCAGTCGTCACCCGTCCAACCGTTGACACAGACGCAGTGGTAGCTGCCGTGCGTGTTGTGGCAGGTGCCACCGTTCTGGCAGGCGTTGGGCATCAGCTGGCACTCGTCCACGTCCTCGGTGCAAAACTGGCCCGTCCACTCGGGCCGACACCGGCAGTTGTAGGTGTTGACACCGTCAACACACGTGCCGCTGTTCTGACAGCGGTGCTCCAGGCAGTCGTCTACGTTGTGCTCGCAGTTCTGGCTGGTGAAGCCTGTGAGGGGGGGGTACCTCACATCAATCAATCTGTGGCGCTTCGCCTTTGCCTCTTTCTAGTAACTAACGGGCCCATTCCATTAGGCCACACGTTGGAGCAGCCTCGCCTGAAACTGGTAACTAGTCACCAAGGCAAACGAGTGGCGCTCCACGCCTCTGACTGGAGAGACCGCGCTGAGCAAAGGAACCGTCACAGTTTGGCGGCTTGGCTGACTGAGCTTGTGCATCCCGGACCCCCTTAACTGGGCACCACCCTGTGTATCACACATGGGTGGGGGGAGGGGGGGGGGGGACATACCTGGTAGACAGGTGCACTCATAGGTGGAGTCCCCCTCTTGGACGCAGGTGCCCCCGTTGTGGCAAGGTGACGGGCTGCAAGGTAGGTAGGGCGTCTCGCAGTGTACGCCCATGTACTCCTGGGGGCAGCTGCAGTGGTATGAGCCCACCTGGTTGATGCACACGCCGCCGTTCTTGCAGGGGGGCGGGCTCAGGGCACACTCATTCACATCCTGCTTGCAGGTTTGTCCCGTGAAGAACGGGCTGCAGGCACAGATGTAGTGGGATTCGAACGGGGTGCACTGGCCACCGTTGGCACAGGGGTTTGAGGCACACGGATCTGCTTGCTGACACTGTTTACCTGAGGAAGACAAGGAGCACATGACCACATATCGGATGTGTGTCCTTGGCATGCCTGAATTACACAGATGATCTCATTATCCCACACAAGGTCACATATACAACATATTAATCACTCCATCTATGCATCATAGGGTCAGAGTGAGCCTGGTGTCTGTGCCAGGAAGCATAAGGAATGAGGAAAGGGATACCTGATATCTGGATGAGATATCGGTCCATTACTTCCCACACACTCACAGACACACGCTAAGGGCAGTTTAGAGATAGGCATTTGCACATGTTTTTGGGCAATGGAGGAAACCATTGTAGACACAGAAAAAACACACACACACTACAGACACAGAATGCACAGATTACATGAGCACAGGAAGAGCACGCCACACAGACATAGGAAAGAACGCACACCTTAGACACAGGAAAAAGCACACAGACACAGAATCAAAGCTGCAACAAGATGCTAAGCTACAGCTCCACACTCTGAGACAGCACAGTTAATTTAGAACTATGGTGACTCTGAAAGCTGTACAGTAGCACATGACATGAGCAGTAAACACGGCTGTGAAATCGAAGGCGCCCCCTACCTGTCCATCCCGGAGGGCAGCGACATGTGTACTCCCTGAGGCCGAGCAAGTCGCAGATTCCGCCGTTTCGGCACGGGGAACTCAGGCATGCGTTGCCGGTGGGTGTGAGGCACAGGCGGTCGGCAAAACCCAGGCGGCAAGAGCAGGCGAAGTCCACAGTGTTGTCACGGACCACTGCCCGACACGTCCCACCGTTTTTACACGGTGAGTAAATGCAGGGGTTCGGGAACTGACACCGGCTCCCCACAAACCTGTCCGGACACCTGGAGAAAATGGGGGTGGGGTTAACCCTGGCCTGGACTACCCCACCTGTTGGGACAAGCATTGAGTGGTCTGCAAGCACAGAGGGTGGACGCTGTTCTTAAAAAATCCAATATCTTAGATTCGTTCAGCAGCAGCAACCTTTCAGGCTGCGTTACCTGAAAAATATTTCAGTGCATCCCAGTAGTCTTACTTAACAAAAACCATACACCCCACCTCAGGTCGTTCGAACGTTTACTCAGGGTGGTGGAAGATGTTTGTTTTGAGTCCAGCTCAGAAATCCCCCTTGTAGGTTCCAATCGCGAGAGAAGCCTTAGGTTGATGCTTCACTCTCTCTCTCAACCGGTCCGCTCAATAAAGATCCAAGAGTCCACTCACTAATCTTTAAGCTATTTTCTTTTATGTCCAAGAGTTTTGAGGTTCTTCCATACAAAATGTAAGAGAGAGACAAAGATCAAAGGACTGTGTGGCTCCCTCCTTCACTATCTAACTAAGTCATACGTATCTCAAAGTGTCAGCCAGATTACAATTTACTTTCTTACCCCATTCTGCCGTAAACCAGTTACACAAGAGTAATACAGGACGAAACACCCACAGGGTCACACACTTACATGTAGCAGAGGGAAAAATGACCTCACCTCTCATCCCTGAATACCCTTTCTGGTCTCCCCATCTCTGAAACTTTGCTCCACAGAGCAATAGAACCGCTCCACTGAGCCCTAAGGTCACACATCGAGACAGGGCCTGGCCACCAGAGGGCAAGAATCACATCCTGGAGGGCTTAGGATATCAAGATCTGAGGCAAAGGTGTCAAAGGGTCAAACCATCAAAAGACAAGCTGTCACTCAGTCGGAGAACAGATACCAAGGAATGTCTCTGGGGCATTAAGAACGGCCCTTGGGCATTATGAACTGCAATAGCTAAACCGAGGAACAATGTGCTCAAAGTTCTTCACCCAAGGAACTTAAAAGCTCATCATTCTAAATTGCTACATTTTGTGGGACAGGTGTGTTTCTCACACACCCACCATCCCATAATGGACACAGATAAATGCCTTTCACACGAAAGCCTCTATACAAACTCCCTGCCCCTAAGAACCCTGTATGCCTTTCAGCATTCCGCAGTGACGCAGACCTTCAAACCGGCACAGCTGGCCAACGTACGATCCATTGTGCTCGACCGCACCGCACACAAAACAGCGGCCTCCGGCGATTCCGACATCAGGCAGGGCCGTCGCGGTCATGACCATGAGCAAAGGCTGGTGTCGAGATTAAGTGAACTGCCACTACTACAGGGCTGAGCGACCGCGTTAAAGAATGGACGTTATAGATTATCAGTCTGCTAAGCAAACAGAAGTTCACAACAATAACATCCCACTTGAAAGCAGGGATGTGGAACGTAAATCAAAAAAGGCTTCAAAGAGGAGCAAGCAGTTCTGCTGGCCAGTGAGTAAACAGCCTTACATTCTTCCATCCTGCTACCCTGAGGGCACTAGGACCCCCTGGAAGGACGGGCTGGTGTGGGTGTTATTCCGAAGTGTCTCCTGGGGATTACGACGCCTGAAAACTCTCACCAGGGAAAGAAAACATCCTGCTGGACCCTCTGAGCAATGCTGTAAAAACACAGCTTTGGGGGCTCTTTGCCGGCACTCCTGATGTTCTCCAGAGGCGGCAGAATCCAGCAGACCCACCCCCCCCACAGCCAAACATGACCGGCAGCGGGAACCGGGGCCAGACAGCCGTACTGGGGCCTCCAAGGCGCCGTTTCTCGACAGAGGAGCAAGTGGGCCAAGGCAGGCCCGGACGCGTGCAGGCATCACAGCGGGCTTTAAAACGAACTCCGCAGCACGCGAGCGGTGTGTCAGAAAGTCGCATGCAGGGAGGGGTGTGTGTGTGTGAGGCTGTTTTAGCGCAGGGGGGTGGATATAAGGGCGTCCAGATTGGCTGGAGGAAGCAGGTGTGCATATTAATGAGGAAACGGCAGCTGCTCTCAGTCCCCCCCCCCCCCCCCCCCCCGCCCCGGCGGGCCCCCCCCCCCCCCCCCCCCCCCCAGCAGTGGGTACAATGGGTACAAAGCAGGGAGCAAATAATAAATTTGACTATATGATGTTTTGATCTAAAAATACAAACCATTTGTTTTCCCTTGAGTTGTCTTTCTAATCCCTGATGAAATGTATTTTAAATATTATATTTGTAAGAATCATTTTAATAGCTCATAACTTGTACCCCAGCCTTGTACCCTATGCTGTCTGAGCTACAGGCCCCCGTGTGACCCCAAATAGGACTAAGTGGTCTGGATAATGGATGGATTGATAGATGGATGGATGGATGGATGGATGGATGGATGGACAGTACATAAATGATTCCCAGGCATTCTTATATTGCATTATATCACCAAAAACCAGTAGCATTCAGATCCCCCCACCCCCATGGTTTAACATTTGTCTGAAATTATCTGAAATTCTGTACTAGAAAATTGCCACAGGAGTGCAGTGTTGAAGGGTTACCCAGCATGCCTCTTAATGTGTTCTTAGAATATTTCAGATAATACAAATGAATACTGGTTATTGGATTTGTAAGAATATTACAAGAAACATTTTAACACCATAACCATTCTACATACTTAGAAGACATTTATATTCCATATAAATTCTGGAAATACTACAGAATACCCATATCGTTTGGCCTACATTGCCTGGATAAGCTTCATCATTGAACCCCCGCGACCCTGCCCACAACTAATAAAATTCAATTCAGAAATCTATTGTCTGTCTGACTTTAGATTGCACTATATCATATGAAGTTATACTCCCTGGCACTGGCCAGAGAAGGATGAGTGTGACTCTAGTGTCTCATAAGGTTTCATCCTCTCTTTCAGGGAGTTTTTTCTGTTGCCCTGTAGCCATGCTCTCTTGAAACCTGGTTCTAGTGGTTCTGCAAGCCTCTTTGGAACTATGTTCCTTGTTAAAGGAGAAATATCAAACTGAATTGAATTATTGAACTACAATAATGTGAACAGCGTGTTTGTGTATTGACATGATTATCAGGATTCACCACTGGGTCTGTTTTATATGTTTTATTTCAGTATGAATGAAGCAAGAATATTTGTTAAATGTCAGCTTAATTAGACAACTGTGCTGCTTTCATATTTAAAGGCATACAGACTTTAAGACTGTAAGCAGAAACTAAAATAACTGCAAAGACAAAGCACTGCACACAATCTATTCAGCATATTGTCAGTCAAAATGACAAGTTTTTAGCTTTAAAAAATGGAGGGTCTATACTAATGATAGGACAAATGAGGCTATCGCCAGATTGGTCATTTGGGATACTCCAACCCACCATGGCTTTTGAGGCTTCGTTTACCTCTGGCATTAATAGGTTACTTCAGAATACTCCCACCCACTATTGGTTTTAAAGCCTCATTTAGAAACAGCATTAATTGGTTAGTTCAGAATAATCTCACCACCACATGGTTTTGAAGCCTCATTTGTCCCATCACTAGTCCACACCCTCAAGAAGTGCTCAGGCGGGGGGTTTGAGGTGCCGTAGCTCTCAAACAATTTGCTACTTTTCTATACAAATTTAGTTTTTCCAAAATATCTCATTACATCAATCTCTTTTAGGCTTGTATAGAAGTAGTCTCAACATTATAAGACATTTTTTATCTTTTTTGACTGCAAATCTTGTAGTTGTTCAAGGTCATAACCTTTTGTGTGTTTTAGTATAAAACAGCCATATCTAACTGTAACTTCACACATAAAATCAGCTCCAGCTGTTAATGATACAGCAGAGTGATGTGAAATATGAACTATACATATGCTGTATATATGTACATCAGATGCTGGAGGTGGAAATGCCCTTCACATTCTACACTCCAGAACTTTCCATGAAGGTTCACTGATAGTGATCAACTGACATTCATTTGGTTTCACCCTGGTGTTCACAAAACCTCTTTTGAACCTGTTTAGGTGTGCATTGGGCCATTATCATCTCGGAATATCATGGAGGAACTGTATTTGCACCAATGCAATGCACCTGGTCCTTTAAAATGGCCTCAGATTCCTTAACCATAATGCAAACATGCAGAGCGATACTTCCTAATGAAGCTGATGATACTGCTACCTCCACCAGCAGACATTGTGGAGGTGAAGACATCCTTTCACCTAAGGAATAACTGTACAGATGTAGGGATAAGGGTGAAAGATCATCTGCACGTGTACCTAGAAGAACTGATGATATTTTAAAGGCAGTGGTCACACCAAATATTGAATTGCCTTAGTTTTTTTTTTTTCCATTTCTGCACTTTGTATGTTGTTATTGATAGATGAATACTATTTATGGTATTATCCTTGAAAGCATCATGGCTTTGTAGCAGTTATATATAACTATACTCTATATATATAGAGAGAGATAGAGAGAGAGAGAGAGAGAGAGAGAGAGTTGCGAATAAACAAAGGGTTAAGTGGGTTTCCCGTGTTCGGCGTTGCGTGCCAGGATTAGGCTATTGTGCTGCAGAGCCTCCGGATGGTAAGGACAACTTCATCTTCACTCCTTCAGTCACTACCAGACACGAACAATGGTGGAGGCGAACAGACGCATTGTGTTGGAATTTGACAGCACTCAGTTATAGGGGCCAGTGAGAAAGCTGCATGAAGGCAAGCCGGCGATTATAATAGACAGAATGGACAGCCCAGCGGAAAACCCCAGCAAGGCTGCGGAGTACCTAAATGAGCTGAACAAAATCATCGAGACGCAGCAGGAGTTACTAGAAAAGCAGAAGAATAGGATTGAGGAGCTTGAGAAGCAAGTGGCCAAGTTATGCCAGGAGAACGCCTGTCTGATTGAGCAGCACCAGCGGCACCTGGCTAACTGCAGGCTGGTACAAGGCAGTAGCCATCTGGCTTTAGGTGCTATAAAGGAAAATGTCATCCAGGAAAAGTAAGTCGGCTTTCTACCCGGCACTGACGTTGCTGTAAGATGGTGTGTGTGTGTGTATATATTACATATTCAGTATATCCACACATAAGGTGGACAGGCGTGAACACAATGCCACGAAATCAACCACTAATTAATTTATAATCGCAAAGAAACATGAGATTTTGTACCATGCTCTTCACCAGCAGTCAGACTGTGAAGGAACTGTGAAATATCTGTGGGACGGCGTGGAGAAAAGTCTTTCACAGCAATTCTGTGCGCATTCAAAAATGTAACTGACCTCAACCTAGCTTAACATGTTACATTTCATTATTACAGTGGCCTCCATATATTATTATTGTTATTAATAATAAATACTTTATTAAATTCAGTGCTCAATGAGCATTGAATTGGTTGGCCTTAAATGGTTGTGAAAACATTCTTGATGGCACTACAAATTTCCCTTTTCGCCTTACTTTCAATGAAGGTATTTTAAAATAACTAATGTGTGTTGCATTCGAATGGACTGGATCATCCCACTGCCCATCAGTTGTCGCTGCCATCACCACGACGCTGACCACGTTCAAATATCCAGCAATTAACGTCCAGCTTTGGGAAGGCGCTGAAAAGCACAGGTGTCTTCCTCACTGCTGCATATTGCTGATGTTTGTGTAAAATTACAATAATTTATGATGATGAATCAGCACTGCAGGAACACATCTGCAGTTAAATAAAGCTAAAATGATTTCCCTAAGATTAAATGCTTGCTATGGGATATGCAGTTTTCCCATTGAGCCGGCACACACACACGTAATTTACAGTTTATTAGGTTTATTTATTTGCATTATGATTTCGACCCGCGCTGTACGTTGGAGAAAGACTTACACCTTCGGTTGTTTACGTTGAATTGAGGAGGGGATGCTGTCTCGACGCTGTGAAGCCATCCCATTTTAAACATCACTAAACTGTGAGAGACAAGAAGCTTATCTACTGTATTACGATCACAGTGATGCTTAAACTCTTAAACTGATGCTCCGTTTCCTTTGTTTGTTTGTTTGTTTGTTTGTTTGTCAATGCTGGCGTATCTTGATGGTTAACTCTTACGGTTCTCTGTCCTGTAAACATGGGTGTTCATGCCTGGCCTTTTTCCTCATGAGAGCTGTCAGTTTGACCACCCTTATAATAAAGTATTTAAATCGTTATAAACTAGACTACGATTGAAGAAAATCAAATTGCATTCATTTATATCAAGCATGAACGATGCCCCGTGCATAGTGCAGTACATCGGCTTCCATGAAAGATGCATCGTGTTGATCTGCTTATCGGATTTAACGCACAGCTCAGAGTTAATCTGTGATATTTATGGATTGAAGCCGATAGGATGCCAACTCGTTTCATATTCATATAACGGGCAGCAGAAACGAAATTCGCTTCTCGTGGCTTTTTATTATTTAACGTGGAGCTGAGCTTCCCAGGGATGTTATGGTATGCCATACAGATTAGAAGTTTAGCTCCGTGGATGAGGTCCGGTGCTGCTGTTCTCATGTAATACACTTTAACACGGGAAAGTAAGGTGATATCAGCTCTGAGGCAGCAGTGAAGTTGGGGGCTTATTCGACCCGGAATACTGTCTCACTTCTATAGATGCCGGGATAAGCGGGCAGTGTTGGGTCGCATACATGAAAGGACATCCTAAACATACGCCAGATCGGGGTAGGGGCTACACACAAGACTCCCCTGGGTTTTACAACTCCTATTTTAGTGAGGGACATAAGTGCCACCCTGTACGGATGGTAGCAGTTCCAGAAATATTGTTTTGCTAGTTTTCCTTCATGAATCATGACTAAGGTTATAGCGAAGCTTTGCGAGGTAGTCGTGTCCTCAGTCCGGTTTAGTGGTGTGTACAAACCCGCCGTTTCACCAAACCAAGTCGCAAAAACTTGATGTGTGGCGTATTTTTCAGCAAAAAAAAAAAAAGAGAAAATACAACTTCAGCTCCTTCATAATGAATAATATTCGTGACTCCTCACAAGAACTCCTTACAATACCCGGTCCCGTAATAAACACATTTAATCATTTAACCATAATCGCTGTTATCTTGATGCATTGGTCGACTTGCAGTAATGAGCGAAGAAAGTGACCATTATAACGTTTCCGAGGGCAACTAAAATCAGACGCAGATATCCTCGCAGTATAACAGGAGGCAGAGTTTAAGTCACGAAAAGCTTTTGGCATCACCAAGGCTGGGGAAAGGAAACGGTTCTGGTCGGATGAGCGGCTCATCTGACGTTTAAAGACCTTGGAAGCGGTTTATGCTCGTCGTATTGCAGCTTGACGTTCCAATACCGACTTGATTTTTAAAAATTTTCTTTACAGCTATTTAAAGCACTAGCAAGCAAAATGAAACCCGTCCTTGAATTAATCATCCCGCCAAATTTACGACTACAACTCTTAGAACATGACTTTTGTGAATGGTGGCCAGGGGTACCAGGCAGTGTCTGTCAGTTTAACGGTTTCTTGGTGCGACGTGTAAAGTCAGGGATGAAAATACCCACGTTTACACAATGTGGACATTGGCCACAACTGACAAATTTGAACCGGTGACTCATAAACTTAAGGTATTTCCTTTTTCTGAGGCATCCTGCATAGTTCATGACCAGTTGACGCACCTGGATGTCTGTTGTTATTGAAGTTAAGACCCTTGCTCAAGGGTAACAGCAGTTCATTTCTTTGGAATGAGCCAGCAACCATCTGGTCTGAAGTTCAGAGATGATGAGACCCTTCCGAATGTCCAAAGGGGGGGAAGAGAGGAAAGGAACGCAGCAGATAACCTTTTTTTCGGAATATTGATATAGGTGGTGGATTTGCTTTTGAAGTAAAATTCCAGTGGACTGCATCTGTACTGACAACTGTCAGTTGGCAGGGAACAAATGCCACATAACCACCCCAACCCAAATCAAAGGCAGTCAGATTTGGGATTTCTTTTGTGTCTAGCCAAAGCCAGTTTGTGTGAGTTGGTGGTCTGCAATGGACTGTTTTGTTTTTGAATTTGTTTTTTTTAAGGTGTTTTAAAACAAACATCTACATCTTTGACAAAACCAGTTCTCTTTCGTTTCACTTATTCTAATTCTAGTTCTGATCTCCCGTTAAAAGGAGAAATGTATACTGAAGTTTTTCTAAAAAAAAAAATCATTAGGGTAAATCTTAACACATAACTATTTTTTTTTTAATGCAAGAATACCATTTTTATTTAATTCTAGTATGTAGGTGAAAGAGCAGTTTGGAATCACATAGCTTCTCATAAAATGTTTATTAGGAGTTTTATAATAGTGAGTTGAGAAATGAATGGGGAGGTTCTGTTTTATTTATTTTTTCTCATAAATGTCATCACATAGGAATATAATAAAGACATTGTGTTGCATGGCTGGTCTGAAGGCTAGAAATATTCTGTGGAGATCATTAGAGGAATGGTGTAAGCCAGCGTTTTCGTTCATGCGTAGACCCATTCAGCCTTCAAGATGAACTCCAGGCTGGCTAAGTCTCCCTCTTTGCCACAATCAATGCAGGAACATGAGTTGGGATTTGTGTAATTAGACGCATGTTAGTTCTTTTTTTTTTTTTTTTTTTTACCATCTAAATTAATACATTGCTGCCTCATCAGCAGTGACCATACACACCTTTCTTCAGAAGCAGGCATTAGCTTAGCCTTGGCGAATTTCCCATGAGGACACTGGCTGGTAGCAACACACATATATTTTAACCGAGGATTAGCAGCTTTGAACTTGAATTTAAATTGGGTTGTAATTGGGGAAAGCTTGGTGACTTAGCCCCGTGTATTTAACCTTGCTGTCCCTTTGAAGATGAAAGTAAAAACACCAGTTGTGCCCAGTGTGTGCTAATTTTCACTGCAATGTGTTTTCTTGCCGGTGGGTTACATCATCAGTTAGTGGGAGAAAGGTCCGCGTCATGTGAAAGTGAGGGAGCATTTGAGGGAGGAAGCTTACAGCGGCGCGGCTTAGCGTTCAGTCAGAATGCCTCACCATAGGAGCACACAAGGCTCAGGGTTGAGCATTCATGATAATACCACCAAGGAAGCTAAAATGGTCAGTACAGGACGCTACTGATTCATTCACAGTATCTTGATGCATTTCATGCAAAGATTCATTCTACACAGATTTAGCAGAATGTCCCCCTTGTAGCATGACTGGAGACATAAATGTGGCAGAGAGAGGAATGGATTATCATATTTCCAGTGGCGTCTGATTTTTTTTTTGTGCGATATTTGTTACTTTCTTAGTCTTTTTTTGTATTTATTTTGGGCATCTCTTCTATTGCCTATTTCAGAATCATTATGATTTGTATTTAAATTTCTAGAATCTTATTAATATCATAATAGATATTATTATTATTATTATTAATAATAATAATAGTTGAACCTATTAGTATTGTTGGTATTATTTTTATAATTGTTATTTTAATTATGTTGTTCTGCGGCCCATTCCAGAAAGCGGGGTTAAAAAAACCCTGTAGTCAAACCTGAATTCTGATTGGAGAAATTTGGGATTTGAGGAGTTGACAAATCCTGATTTTGGGCTTTCAGTTTCCTCCAATCAGATTTCAGGTTTAACTATGGGACTTGTTAACCACGAATGGACCCCTTGTTGCTGTTTACCCAACCCTTTTACACTAAGTGCCTTCCAGTTTTAGTGACTTGTGTTTACACCTACACTTCCTCACGTTTCCCCTTTTCTGTAAACACAGGGCCAAAGCGGCAAATATAAAACAGATATATAAAATACTCAGGGCATCGACATTTCATTTTACTGGAGCAAATTCCATTGAATATTTTACCCAGCAATAAAAGAATACATGATGTCTTAATGCTCCTTTTCATGGTTCGTACCATTCAGACATTTGGACATAAGTGTGCCGTCTCATTTCTGCTCGTTGTGCTTTGATCTTCGCACAGCAATGTCACAGCCGTCAGAGTAAAAAGTGTCAAGTGAGGTTTATGCGATGGTTTTATACATACATTCAGTTAGTACTCCATGTGATACCTGAATTCAGTTTGCTATGCCCAGCCTACTCCAGCTCCGCCTCCCTTAAGTATTAATACCTAGCTCTCATTGCTTATTGCTGTAGAAGCCTCACATTGCAGTCGATTCGTTGTGAGCCCATATTGCGTGTTTATTGCCCCGCTGAGTGTTTCTCCTGTTCACCCGTTAGCTTTTCATGTACGACCCTGTTGTTCCGTCTGTGACTTCACATTTCTCTTGGTTAGCGATTTCTGGATCTGAGGACTTCTCTCTGTCTTGGCTGTCTTAGATCCCCGAACCTTGTGCAGGTATTTGTGAATTAAGTCTGTTGGGATTTTTTTCACCTGTTCCTGGACTGAATCATGTTTCGACCACCTACCTGTCCCCGACTTCCGTTTTGTGAAGCACAGACGCACAGTCAAAACACAATGTTTGCACTTGGAACCTGTCTCCGTGTATTCACGACGCTCCCAAGGTTTCATACAGATTTAAAGAGATGCCTTGCAGTGATCATCATTTTCTGTCTTAGGAATTGCAGTTACGCTGTCTTCATGTAAATGAGCTATGATAGAAACATTGAGCTACTTCATGTGTTGTAAACATTGCTGCATTAAACTACCGCACTCATGCATTACCTTTCCATCTACAAAACCTCTTAAGCCAAACACTGCAGTTGTCTTGGTGAATTTAGCAGCTGCCATAGAAAGGAAGAACAATGGCAAGAAATTAAAACCCTTTCTCAGACTGCTATCTTCATAGATAGAACACTGTAATGTACCTTTGGGATGGGAGGAGTTTGTCAGTAAAGATTACAGCTATAACCTGAATGTTGTTTTCTTCCCCTTTTGTGTAAAATGTTTAGTGGTACGGTTTTACCGGCTGAACAATCTTGTGCAATCTCTTGTGTTCCGGATAGATAACTGGTACTACATATTTTATTCCCATAAGGCAAAAAAGTGTGTGAATTATATCCAGATTAGCCTGCACAATTACCTCCTTTATGAGCGAAGGGATGAGTGGTTTCACAATGGATCTTATCAGAGCTGCTTAAATGGGGGGGTCATTGATCATCTGGTTAATGACTTGTAGTATTACGGTGGTATACATTTCCAAATGCCTCACAAGGAGGTTTTCAAAATCCTCACAGGAAAATCACCCAGTTGTGAAGGTGACTAAGTATATTGTGAAACGCCTAGTGTGGAATTATGTATTTGAAGGCTTTAGTATTTTTTTTTAACTCTTTTTACTGTTTTGGAGCCATTTAGAAAGATGTTTTTCTTCCAATTTTTGCATACAGTACCTACTGTAGTAGATTTCCATTAATGACAATGAATTCTTTATGTATTGATTTTTCAGCCCCATTTTCCTTGTCACGCTGTAAAAAGTCCTGTTGTGATCTAAGGCTTTTTTTTTCCATGCATGCCTTGGGCACCCTCTTTCAGTTTGAGGCCAAAGTTAATCCAGTGTGATTTCACAAGCTTGAATCTCTAACATTGATTTTTACCTTCTTGGGGAAAAAAATGCTTACATAATGCATACATTCATACATATATATTTTTACGGAGTAAAAAGCAAAGTTTGCTCTAGCATTAGAACTACTAGTCACCTCTCTGCAGTCCCCTGCAGGAGATTTTCTCCGATCTTGATAGGTGTTACAGGAGTCAGTCCCGTTGGAAAACACCTGTTATTCATTTGTTTATGTGAGCAAGTATTTGTGGCACTGTGCTGTCTTATTAAGCTGATTTGCATGTGGCTTTGGACAAAAGTGTTCACTAAATGACAACATATATCACGGGTAAGTGTTTTCAGGTGTCAGCCTGGAATTTCAGTGATAGTATCACTTTACCAGATTCATCTAGTTTGTGACATGGAAATTGTTCAGTTTAAACATCAAGCTAGCCAAGAATGTCTATCTCACTATATTGTTTTGTTTACATGTTACAGCGGTGAGTTCATTTACCGAGGGCTGTTTACAGAAGCTGACAGGATCTAGGAGTTCAAAGGCAAAAAGCAATGAGAAAATGAGGCATCACATTGCTGCTTCGGATTGTTCCAGTTTGCTTGGGGGAAAATTATGAATAAAATCACTTTACAGTCTGTATCTGCCACAAACGGTTGGTAGGCTGATAAAAGCCTGCTTCATGTATTGGTTTGTAAACAAGTCTGCTGGTCTTCATAATAATGGCATACAAACTATTGGCAGAGCTGCCTCTGAAAAGATAAAAGACAGCCTTCAGACAGTGGGCCAAGACTAATGGTGTGTCCTGTGAGACTAGAGTAAATGGTGTCTTGCTTTAGTCTGGAAGTTTCTCTTAATTCATTTCATAATGAAAATGGGAGTAGAATAAGTATATCAAAAGGGAACGTAAAGACTGAGAATTCTGGAGCTAGTTTAATCTGTTAGCTTCATCTGTGTCGAACGTCCCCTCTAGGAATATTAAAAAAAAAAAGAAATCAGGGTTCAGTGTTTGTGATTTGAATTGAGGCTGCTTCAGGCCAGATCTACTGTATCTACTGTGAGCTCTCTGACTATCAGTCCACATCGGCCTGCAGTTTTTCAGACGCTCAGTTCATGGTTTGAATACACAGTATAGTTGAAGCATAAGGATTATGTGACCGTTCCAATCATGGATAAACTGCCCATCTTCCGTTTTTTAATTTTTATATCAATTGTTGAGGCTAAATCCAGAGTTAATGCAATGCTGATCGAAGTAAATATATTTGCAGTTGGATCATATAAAATATTTTTTCCGTCTGTCCATCCATCCCTTTGCCCTCTCATCTATCCATCTCATGTTATTTTTAACGGTGGTTCAGTTTTAACGTCGCATGTACCACAGGGTTGTTTGTGTTTTAGCCTAATGTTAGAATTCTTAACAATGCATTGGAGTAGTATGTTGTAAGGTTAACTGTATCTATTGTATGCGTAAAGTTTATTACGGTAGCTTTCTATGAATGAAGAGCTGTCAGGTTCTGTGCTGCCCAAAAAGTTGACAGTGTATCATTCAGTCCCCTCATATTCCTTTCTGACCACCGGCGCAGTGATTGCCAATTTGCCTGATGAGACTCTCGTAATTGTGTGATTGGTAAATTAAATCCTTGATGAAACGTAACAGTCACCCCATGCTGATTCGACAGCGGAAGGTCTCTGGCGCCTTTGGTGATCTCATATTCCTTGTGGGCCCATGTGATGTCACATCACATAACAGATTTTTTAATCTGCTTCCCATAAAGAGCTTTTTGAAGTCACGAAAATAAAAAGCTTTTCATTCAATGGATTAATACACTGTGGTTCCTTGTGGTATCAGAAGTGTTAGGCATGCTCAAAATGAATAAGTAAATGCTTTTAATCTTATTTCCACTGTCCCAAAATAATGCTTAACGATCATTTTAATGAATTTTTATCTTCACAGCATTTTGAATCTTTATTGAAGATTCAATCAGGCTGCTGGTTTAGTGTCTGTTGCTGCATGGTGTTTTATGAATGCATAAAGATTCAAGCCCAATTTGCACGCTTCACTGGAAAGTCTAGCAGCCAGGCAGGAGATTTAGTAACTCTGACATATGCTGGCTCAACCATACTGGATGAGCTCTCCTCTCAGATCTCGTCTCTGTCCCACAATATAAAAGGTAACTTGTGCATTTTTGGTATTCGTCAGTAAAAAGACACACAACAAGTTATTCAGATCCTTTATGACTGGGATCTACAAAAAAAGATCATCGCATTTTAGGTTAAAATATTTCAAGTTTACGCCACTTTTTTTTAACCTAAACAGTTCTAAAGCCTCTGGTATAATTATACAGAAACAATAATTTGGAGTGGAATGGTCAGCAGTATACATGACTCACAGAGTCATTTAAGTTTTGAAATGTGTCACAGACTTATGAGATTATGATGTTTCTTTAATAACCGCTGTAATTTGTTTTTGAATAAAGTATGAGGTTGACTGTGTATTTGAGTGCTTAATAAGTAGTACATGTGTAAATAGCATCATTTTCGTGATGGAAAGGAACTCCAGTTAGGTATAATTAAAGTGAATAAATTGCATTTGAAGTTGAGAACCTCTATTAAACTTTTGCCTTCTCTCATGTAGCAGCACATTGTTTCAAGGTCAGCTCCTCGGTATGGAAGTCAAAGCAACTTTTAAATAATAATACATTATGTGTTTCATTTCGAGGCATCTTTGTTCCTTTGTATAAACCGAGTTATTTTGAAAAAGACACGATTGTACTCTATGGAAGAGACACGTGCGTCATTAATGCTCTGTTTAGAGAGTCATATTGTGTCAGTGGTCGCTGTTACACTTGTGTGAGTCGAGCATTGTTTCTTAACAGAGGATTACTTTTTGTTTTCTTTCTTGAACTGAGCCCGTCTGGGTGGAAAAAAAAAACAATTAGGGACTCATTCAAAGTACTTTTGCACTAATGCTTTGGCATCTGTGCACACTGAGGGAATTGTCTGTACTTCCAGGATGCAATAGACAGTAAAGGATTCAGAAGCTTCCTTGATTTCCTCAGGGTAATGAGCTCTTTAAAGATTGTCCACTTTCTTTATGTATAAAATAAAGTGGGTCTTAAGCACTTATCCTGTATTATCCTTCCCTAATAAAATCCCAACATCTTGTGATCTGGATGGTGTCACCTAGCTGCCATGACCTTATATACTAGTACCAAATTGCTGAAATGAAAGGTTGCAACTCACAGTGAATGCTGTTTTAATTTTGATTAAAGGATTATTGCTACTTTCTAGTTTTAATGCATTCTTTTGGTTCTGTAAGTATTTGTCAGTGACCAAAGAATTCAAGATAAATGTTCATATAAAAAATTTAAAAGGGAACGTAATTCCCTTGTATCCTTCAGAGTAATGATTTCATAATGTCACTGAGTGTTGGGGATCGGAAAACCCTATTCCGCATTCTTTTTGGGGCCACTCTACCACTGAAAAGGTCTTTAGTATCTCCCATACTTGTCCTTCGGGCTGAAATTGATTGGAAATGAAATGAGGATATTACTTGTTGAAGACCCATGACCCTGACCATGATAACTGGTTTGAATATGAATGGATTTCTTTGTTGAAGAGACGACCACACAAGATTGTCGAGCTTAACCCTTTGTGCTGCTGGTACAAAGCCATCAGATATACAGTAAGCCTAATTAAGGCTGAGAAAGATGATCTCGTTGCATTATTTGACAAAAACCTGGTGTGGCGATATGGATATCTGAGAATTTTATATACAAGTCTTCATCTTGTGGCACTGTGCAAGAATTTGAGGATACCCAGAGTACTGTGGTGGGCCAAGTGTAAAGAGCCTGTAAATATTTGCAATATTAGTGTTGTAAACCTCATGTACAGTGTTGTACCTGTGTGATCCTGTGTGTAAATATGTGATAGCATGTCATGTCTGTGTTTGCTGTGTGTGCATGTTCCCACCATGAACACACGTTAGTGCTAATAAGGCTAACACAGTGGACGCTGAAAGTTAAAGCCTCTTGGTTGTTTTTACTCCCTGAGTCTCCCTCTTCAAATAAGCAGCAAGCTGTGACTGAGACCATTGCCACAATATTGATGACTGGTCTTGTCACTGGTTTTCAGCTATCTAATGGCTAACAGAGATTGGTCGTATAAATGTGTATGCAGGCCTTCATGTAAATATCGACTTCTTTCTTCTACTGTGTAGAACTCTAGATAAACTTAAATTGTGAAAAATATCTGTATTCTTGGTTTGTGACAATGCTGTACCTTAAAGCATACATTAATTTCATGGTACCCAGGCTGACTGACTAGCAATTTGTAATAGCCTTTACTGGTTTAAAATGATTCCCTCAATTTACTGAAGAGATTCAGGGAACCAGACCTTAGCTAATTAATCACCTTGATGATAATGCAACTGATAGCAACTGATAGGTGATACCTTGGTTTTGCGGGGCAAACCAAGACATTTCTTCTTCAAAAATACCCGTGTTGATCAAAGGTAAACTCTTCAAGATATTTAATATTTTTCTGCATCATTTAACTTTTTTGTGGCAATATGATTTTGCAGAACTTCCACAGAATTTTAATTCACATGTGTAGCTCTGTTGATGTTGCATTTCACATCTCGCAGTTAAAGCTAACCATGATAAATAAGGCTTCTGCTGCATTAATGGTCTTGTTTTCTCCTCTGGTGGCACAGGCACTGCCTCGGTATCAGATAAACGATTATGTCTGGTGCTAGACAATGAGATAAATAATCTGAGTTACAGTAGCTGGTCTCTGGCTGTTCTCCCTGTAGCACTAAGCTGTAAGTGGTTGACCTTAGGTCTGTAGCAGTTGCTGAGGGTTGGCATTCCTGTGTAACGTATTACCCATGGCCTGTTTACGGCTTGCATTTTAGCCCAGGTTTCTATAAAAAACTGGCCACCGTCTGTACTGTCCATCTGCCTGGAACAACTGTTCATCATTCTGCTTGTCCCTCCTAGCCATTTGCATGCATACACACGGATACAATGCCAGACCTTTGTAGAAAGAGGACTTAAGGTCATTTTTATTGTATTTGCAATATTTTTATGGAATGTGCATTTATGGTATTACCAAGTTTTAGATAAAATCCATGTAGGATTGTGTATGCTTTAAAAAAAATGTATTCATATTAGTTGCTTATGTAAAGATTGACAGGGATTCGCTGAATATCTGACACTTTGTATGACTTTAGGAGTGCACAGAAATGAGAGACTCTGCAGCTCATATTCTGAAGGGCTATTAGGACAGAAATAGATATTCTATAAGGAGTAGTGAGCAATGTTTGAACATCAGTGACTTCTTAATTTTTTTAGAATTGTGATTATCAGAGTTATTATGCTGCTTGCTTACTGACATCTGAACAGTGGAAATATAAGTTTATAACTGCCAGGGTTCTCCCTGGAGTGAGGTTTGCAGGGCCAAGAAATCTGGTAGACAGGGATGCATATGTGAGTGTGAAAGGGGCGTAAATAGGAAACAAGAAAACAATCATGGGTTGTGTGCTGAGTTAAAGGGGTAAAAAAAGATAATGAACTCAAAAGAAAACAAGGCATGTACAGGATCATGGGGAAGAGGGCATTAATGAGCAAGAGCAGTGAACAAGAGCTAGGAACAAGACAAGGAACATCATCAGACACACGGAAAACACAAGGGGAAAAAAAAACTTAGAGACACATGTGGAACACATGAGGGCAATCAGGGCAAGGGAAATTGGAAACCACAATGAGTAAACAGGGCAACATGACAGCAAAACACAAAATCATGGTCAGTACTTCGGGGACCTGGAGCGGCGAAGCGCGGGTGTCGACGTGACATTGACAATTTAATATCTAAGAAAAGTAATGCCATACCCCTATCAATTTAATTAAAATCCATTTATTAGAGAACCTATAGTGGAATACAGTGCAACCTCGTAGCATGATTACCCTGCATATATACATTGTGCTGACGTAAACTGTTATCCAGATGGCGCTCCCAGACACAGACTCATCCGGTTGCAGCCTGGGTTCATTAAGGCCCAAGTTCATGCTGACAAAGCATTCCTCTGACATTCGATGTGAGAGCAGAAAGACGGGTGTTGTATTATACCGGTAATGCCTGTGGTCATCTGTTATTGAGCTGCAGTTGTTGGATAACAGATGTGACCTGAGTAAGAGCTGCCTCTGCTATGGAGAGGTGAGAAGATCAGATGACAGGAAATGGCTGTGTTTATTCCTGTTCCAGCAAGCCCATCCTCTGTCTAGTAGACTTCAGAGTAATCTACGCACAGATTTTGATGTCTAAGCCTTTGTTGATTTATCTTTCTCAATTCACACCCCCATCTCTCTGTACTGTAGTCTGTATGCTCATAGTGAGTTAATCTAACTTGCACATAGGAAAAGCTGACTGATAACATATTTAAACATGCAACGTCGTAAGTGTGTCAGTTTCCACTTAATCCCTTTTTGGATAGCTATATTTCCCGAAGGGCGTTATGTCAAACACTGTATTTTGCTTATGGTTTCAAGCCTCATCTGTTAGGTGTCACCAGTGTCTTCGCTGCCTGCTAGAGAAACCTTGTTGTTACAATAACATAATTTCCGTCTCTGATGAATTAACATCATTAGCATGACAAAGACCTTTTTGAGCCAGACTAAGTAAATTTTCACTTTATATTCACTTAACGACCCTTAAATGGCTCTGTAGCTCTTTTTATGGTTATTTACATCCAAATTCTGGTCTGACTGGGGGGTGGCAATTGTGTGTAATGGTGAACGTATCTTAAGTTGGTAAAGGTGTGAATGATCCGGCCTAAGTAGCCGTACAGTACTTTTATTTCTAGGAGAACTGCAGCATCAACCTTTTTACATTTCAAAAAATAATGCATTTTTATTTTTTAAGTGATTGTTTCATTTGGCATGAAAGACATAAATATGCTATTTAAATGAGGACAAGAGATAGTCTTGCTGATTCAGTTAGAGCTACTGTATATGTAGAACTTTGAATGCAACTAACTTGTTAGCTAAAGCTATGATAATATATTAAGAGTAAATTTAAATAATACCTGGCATTTAAGGATGGCACGATGGCTCAGGGGCTAGTGCTGTTATTTTGCACTTGCTTGGTTGTTGGTTCAAGCCCCACCTCCAGCTGTGTGGAGTTTGCATGTTCTCACTGTGCTCTGTGGATGTCCTAATATAGTCTAAAGGCATGCAGTGTAGGCTGATTGGCTTGACTAAATTGTCCAGTGGTTTGAGGGCACCTGTAACTGCAAAGTAGTAAGTGGCTTGGAAAATGGATGGATCAAGAATTTAAAAGAAAGGACATTCATGACATGAAAATTCAGACGTCATTTAGATACTAAATTGTCTTTATTCCTCCGACTTCTTGGCAATCGTAACGTGATTACAAACAGGTGAGTACCTTGTTGCTGCTTGCCAGTTCTGTTTGATTCAAGTAGCCAATCAGAAAATAAGGAAAAACAATTTGATGTTGAGTAGTGAAAGCTAGGGCAGCACAGTGGCTGAGCGTTTAGCAAGTCTGCCTCACAGCAAGAAGGCTCCAGGTTCGATCCTCATGGCTGACAGGGGCCTTTCTGTGTGGAGTTTGCATGTTCTCCCTGTGCCTACGTGGGTTTCCTCTGGGTATTCCGGTTTCCTCCCACATTCCAATGACATGGAGGTTAGGTCATTTGGCTACTCTAAATTGCCATAGGTTTTTTGACCACACTCCTCCTAGCTTCTTTCAGGCATTTCGGGTTGTCATTAGCTTGAGACTACTGAAGTGTGAGAAGCCCCTTGTAACAGTGCTAAGTCCTGTTTCATGGTCTCTGTTTTAAATAAATATTAGATGTAAATTGGATTGTTTTAATCTTGTTTATTGCATATGCCCAACCATCTTTCAATGTTTCCCCCACTGGTTTTAACGTAACATTGTTTAGGCCTAATTGTTGTTAAGAAGAAACTTCCCTGTTTGCTTCCCGAGACCTGAGCTCTGAAGAGGCCGAGCACTGTATGCTTCTGGGATATGTAGTTTGGGGGGGGGCAATTGGTTAAATGGTAGTGGGAAATCTGTGGTCCCAGGGCAGTGGTTGTGCGAGTGTTTTAATTCAATGGATTATTTATTTTAAAAGAAGAAAACATTCATTTTAAACATATGTAAAATATATTTTACATAAGACATAGATAAACTGAAACGTCATGTTTGTTTGGGAGATAATTGATTTCTTATCTCTTAGTCTCATGTTTGGCTACAATTGACTGCCTTCCTATTTAAAAGGGAGCATTCAGTGAGTTGAGAGGGAGAGATTTAAATGGAGAGATCAGTAGTACATCAGTGTAAATGATTGAAGGGAAATTCTGCGGGTCCATGTGAACCTGTTTGTGGTTAATTTGCTGGTGTTTTTTTTTTTTCTTCCTTGGTTAGCTGTTTTTGGTCGTAATATTATATAGCTGGTTTTGGTTGTACTTGAATGGTTGCTGGGTATTTGGAAAAATAAACACATGACATCATGGCCTATCTGTGGACGTCAGTTTATACAGCAATGCTAGGCTGTCTGGCAACACCCCTTAATACAGATGTAATATATTAATGAAAGAATCTATTCTGTATACAACGGCTTTATAGTTTTGCTGTTCCGCTGTAGTGAGTGGGGTTTGGTGCCTTTTCATTTGGGTGTATAATGGTTTTTATATCATCTAAAACCGTGTCGCAGTTGACCTGGAGCCTATCCCAGGACACTGCGGTCACAAGGTGTTAATGGATTTTGTCTTGTAAAAAATCCGCTCCAATTAATTTGTCTTTATCCTCTGGATGGCGTATTCAGCTGAACTTCTCTGACGCTTTGCTTTTATGGGCCGTGACTGGACCCTGTGAAGGGTGCCATACGATTTATCATAAATGAAAATCTGGCAGTCCTTGGAAAAATAAATGGAAGCCTGCCAAAGTGGACCAAAATAATGTAAAAAAGATAAACAGAGGATTTATTTGTCGTTATTGAAATTGAGTGCAATATGACCATGCTGACTGTAGTAGTGGATTTGATGAATTGTGACTCTGAAAAGGCGTGTCCTTAACCTGCTGTTGAGCCCAGCGTTTCGGGGTTTGACGTCACATCCAGCTTCCGAGGCCTGCTGCCCTTTGTATGAGCAAATAATGTCACTGTTTCCATGCTGCTTATGGCTTCACTATTTACATGGTGTTCTTTTCTCTTGGGTTCTGTTGTGCTGTCTGGGTCAGGCCTTCAGGACACATGGGAGATGGTCCTTCATTGAAATGCACAGCGAACCTGGTTGACCTTCTTTCATTCAGGAGCTGTCCACGGTTCTGAATGCAAGATGTGCCATTGGAGGGGGGGATGCCATTTCCTTGTCAGTGACATTGCCGATGACCAGATAAAAGAATAGTGTGTGCAGAGCTGTCAGATCTCTGTGCTGCACTGAATTGTAGCACAGCTTTAATTGATGTCTTCTAGCGTTGAAGTCTTTAACTTACTCCCCCTGGTGGTCTCTGCATGAACCCGTCGACTGAGCTCTAGCATGATAACACGTCCAGGAAAGCCAAGAATCAATAGCTGATTTTCTGGCATTAGGCAGGAACTCCAGCATCTCTGTTCAAGTACAGTGTATCATGATATGTATGTCGGACCTGTCACCTCCCATAGTCCCGGGGGCGGGGGGCATTATAATTTGGTCTTCCATAGCAACTGCACACCAGCACTGCTCAAGTAGTCCATTCCTTTTGCCTTCGCACCTCCTGTGTTTGAGGAGATCAGGCTTCGCCATGTTCATTTCCCTTCTACCAACGTACCTTATATTATGCCAAAATTGGGCAAGTAACGTCTAATCAAATGTGCCCTGCAGATCGCTGAAATTGGTGTATTCCTTTGACTGCCTTTGATGTCTAGTGAGAGAGTTTTTCTTTTTTTTTCTAGCTCAGAATTCATGAGAGAGTCCTGTCTCCACAGAGAGGTCACAGTGACAGAGCAGACATAACCAAGCGATGCAGGCATATGTGACAAAGGATATTCATATATTCATGTCTGTTTTACTGCTTCTTTCATGATGGTGCTGTATTGATGCCGGTGCAGTGGCAATGCCTTGGCTAATATACAGTATGTATACAAGTGATTAATAAACAGTTATAACAGATGCAAAAAACCAGGAGGTTTGTTATGTACTCATTAAATGGCACTCAGATTAAAATCAAAGGCTTTTCTTATCTGAAGGACCTATTCTAGTTTTTTCCATGCTAAGAGTCAGTCATATGACTTCTGAACTTTCTTTTAATATTTTCATCTAACAGTTAATTATGTGATCAGGGCAGCATGATGGCTCAGTGTGGGCCACTGTTGCCTCAAACCTCCAGTGTTGGTGGAGCTCCCATGCCCCCTCAGCCCCGCCTGTCCTTCACTCACTCCTCACCCAAGCACTGACCCATTCCTTCCTTTAAATACCCTGGACTTTCTTACATCATTGTGAGGTATTGCATGTATCACACCTCACTGAGTGTTTTTCCTTGACTCATTGCCTCTCTGTATTTTGGAACCTTCTGTCTGTGTATGATCAGACCCTGGTTGCTCGAATTTTGATTTGGATTCAGTTCCCTGACTTAGTGGATTGTCTGTTTTGCTGACTTTCTGCCTGACCCAAGATTACCGATCCTTGCGTTCACCTCGTTATCATTAAAAACTATTTCCCCACCTGAATTCACCTTGCACATTTGAACATTGGGCGTTCAAATTTCATCTCTGTTCTGTTATTGCCAGCATTGATTGGTTAGTTAGACCCACCATGGGTTTTGAAGCCTCATTTAGCACCAGCATTGATTGGTTGGTTCAGGATAATCCTACCCACCACAGGTTTTGAGGCCTTATTTTTCCCATCACAACTGTACTGCGTTTGTACTTCCTGGCTTTGAAAGAGCTCCTTTATGCCTGTCCTGCCACAGCAGTCTCTCTCAGGGTACCTTCAGATAGTTCATTAAGCCTGATCTTGGCTGATCATTGAGGGATATCTTTTCTTCCAAATGAAAACTTTCTCTTTTTAATGACCCTGTGTTTGTCACTGTTGAATTTAAGTTAAGCATTCAGGTAAGTTATGACAGTACATGACAGTAGATAGTAATTAGTGGAAAAGTGATTTTATTATATTCATGTTTTCGTGCCTTGTGAAGAACTAGTTGATAATCATGAATTAAGTAAAATTTGAACAACATCAATGTAATTAAGTATGGAACGATGCCACTCTAGAACGGACCTGTTTTTCCATCTCTGGATTCCTGTGCTTTCAGAACAGAAAATGCTTAAGTAAAGCTAACAAAGTTGAAGATGAATAATAATCAAGTAATATAAACTTAATAATCTAATTATGACTGTGCTGATGGGAGCCACTTAAATCTCTCAGATTTTTGCATGCAGTGTAGCTGTCTGATGCCTATCCACGTAAAATGCTTTATTTAATTACGCCTTAGGGAAATTTTGCTCCTGGAATTTGATGACTGAAATAATTTACATGTAGTAATCGTGGTTTAAACTTTGGTACTTGATCTTTAAGCTTTCAGTTTCTGAGTTGATTTTTATTTTTTTTTTCTTCTTCTTGTATCTTTCATCGTCCAGAGGTACATCAGCTCCAGCAAGGAATCGCGGTCAGGTCTGCCTTCAGTTTTTTCAAGCAGCATATTGGCATTAAAGGAAACTCAGTATATTGAGTTAAAAATCTGTCGTGCCTTCAGGCAGGCATACCATTTACGGGACCTAAGAGTCCGAGGACACAGACAATCTGGTTCACAATGCTGGCTAGGGAAATATGACTGAGCAGGATCTGTCAGATAGCCTCTAAGTCAGGACTGACTAGGGGAATTAGGGCGAGGTTACAAGGTAACTGAGTGCATAACGATGTACCACTCACCAGCCGTGGAACCGGGCAATCAGTGTAACCTAGGTAACCAGGTGTGGCATGAGGAAATCAGGCAATGGGAGGAATCGGGAAAAGAGAGATCAAGGGTGCGTCAAAGTCCTTGCATTGTTTATGGCGTTGGATTTAGCTTCTCATATCCTATATATAATGATACATCCTGCAGTTCACTCATCAGTGATGTATCCTGGGGACACTGGGTGTTTTGAATCATTCATCATCAGACACCCTCACCTGGGGCGACCCTGCAGGAGATGATCGGGTCTTGGCTTGTGTCTCACTAGCTTTCTGCAGTTTTGATCTGCATTTGTGGACCTTTTCTGTGATAATTTTGATCCCTGACAGCTTTTATCAGCAGAAGACAGTCCTTTAGAGTCATGGCTCATAAACATTTCATAAAAGTCCTTCAGTAGCTGTCAGGATAAGCTTCAGTGTCAGATTACTAAGAGCATCAGGGGACTGCAGCCATGATGCTGAGTACCTCGTGATGGGTAATAAAACAAAGCTGAGGTCTCATATAAGATTTATTATTCTGTAAACATTATGAAAAGGTATATTTTTAAAAAGGTCTGTAGTGTGTATTAGATAAATTACTAACTCAAATATGTTGAGCTATTGATAGTCATTGTACATTTCTGAAACTCCTACAAATGTCAAATATTTTAAAATTGGCTAGAAGAGATCTAAAGGACAGCTTAGTAAAGTATTATGGTAAACTTGTTGAAAATCGCACCTTTTTAAAAATGGATAATCTGTGAATTTTTTTTCTACTTTAAAGTATGCAAAAAAATAAGATGAGGGAGCTCCCTCTCTGTGTCCCAAATTCCCAGCATCCACACTATGTGAAAACAGTACTTTAATCTAAAAATTGAAAGTACTTCTTGCTTTGACGTACTGTGGGTCCTGGATTTTGCGACACAGAGAATGTGTTCTTTAGCTGAGACGTGCTGATTGCGAGCTAGAAATTTTGGTTGTGAGTTTATATTTTTGTAAGAACCTTGCGACCACATTGTAGAGTACAAAAATAACAGAATACTTCATAGTTTTTACTGGTAATCAATGCTAAATGAGTTGCATTTCAATATCGAAGTATTGGTGCTACTGATATACCAATCCCTAGGTTTGGAGTAGCCTAGTCACTGTCCTGAGTCCTGACCTGACATGGAGATACCATTGCAGGATCTCAAATGGGCAGTTCATGCTTGAAAACCCTGCAACGTGGCTAAATTGCAGCAGGTCTGCAAGGAGTGGGCCAAAATGTGAAAGACTGATCTCCCGTTATCAGGAGCGTTTGGTTATAGACGTGGCTGCTACCAGTGGTGATGACCTTTTTCACATGGGTGATGATGGTGCTGGATAGCCTTTTTACTTTAAATCAAAGGATCATTTAAAAACTGTTCCTTTTATATTCTCATTATCTAAAGGGGCTGGGTACTGTATGCATGTATGTAATATATTCTTTAAAAACCTGGAAGGATTATGAAATGAAAAATACAACAGTTTGTCTTAAATAACCTATGTTTGGTGTCAGGGGGGCATGAAAGCCTTTAGTCGATTGGCAGAGGAATGGCCTCCTGAGCATGTCTTATTCTGATATATATATTTTCTTTTGGCGGGAGGTAAATATGCATCCGCTCTCGAAACAAACACATGCTGCAGGTTCTCTCACTCCCACTATGGGGATCAGCTTCTCTTCAGACAAAACAACAGTGAAATAGATAGCAACCACATCCAAATCCCCATGCAGTCAGAGCATTAGTGAAATAAAAATGTCTGCTTACATACTGTACTTATAAACTTTCCTCCTGGTTTAGTTGTTCAAAATTGTTTAATAAAACATTTGTTGGATCCTCCTTGGGGTTCTTCAGTTGGCAATATTGCAATGGTGCAAAAGCTAAGGCTTTTTATTCTCATGCTCAAGTAGGATGTTCACCTCGAGTTATGGTTGGCTGTGATGGGAGAAATGAGGCTTCAAAACCTGTGGTGGGTGGGAGTATCCTGAACTAACCAGTCAGTGCTGGCACTAAATGAGGCTTCAAAACCCATGGTGGGTGGAAGTATCCTGAACGATCAAATAGTGCTGGCCACCATGGGTTTTGAAGCCTCATTTTTTTGTGCTATCAGTACTGGCTGGTAATATGAAAATGAAGCACTGTTAATTCCTTCACTGGTCACATGTCTGGAATAAGGCATGAACTAGAAGTTTGGAAGTACTAAGGCAGGAGCTCATTGCGTGTTCTCTCAGTAAATGCTAAACTACTTGGGGCGGGGGGGGGGTGAAGTTCAAAAGTGCTAAAGGAGCAGATCAATAATACCATCATTTTTTCATCTTGCTGTTCCTTAATTTTAAATGAATGCCTTCATAGTGCTGTCTCAATTAGCTGACCTCAGCAGCTGAATCTATCTCACCAAATTAGTATCGCTCACATCAAATTCTTTGGTTTTTGTGTAAAGAATTGGAAGGATTCATCTTACCTTCGGAACCCCACAGCTGTTGGTGAGACCTTTGGGTTGGAGGTTAATTACCTTCTTGGTTCTGTGTCTCCTTTCCCGAGGGTCCTGCCATCATACAAATGCTGGGCTGTGTAGGGCACAACAGTAGCTTTGTGGGATATCTTCTTCTGCTTTGTTTATGTGGCATTGTGTTTCTCCCTGAGGCTGCAAGTATGGAACAGATGTTGGTTTGTGGGAAGGGGGTACAACCCCAGCGCTCTTTCATTTCAGCTAAGGAAGCCGTCAAGAAATCTTCTGTTGAGAATGTTTTAAGAGCTCGAGTAGTTCAAAATTACACTGAAGTTCAGTGTTCTTTCTTCAGTGTTGAAATGCACACCATTTATTCAACATCAAACATCATGTGTGCATTTTCAAACTTTTAGCACACTGTATCAGTATAGTTAAACTGCCAAAGACATGCAAGCAACGATTCCAAGTGCATTTCACTCTCACAACAATGGGTGTCAGTACTCAAACACACCTGTACCCAAGTACTCAAGCTTCCAGTATTCTCATTCCTGCCCTAACCAGACTGAAACATGTTTGAGAGAATATTAAATATGACTGCAAGTGCAAATTCTTGGTAACAAATCATTAGAGTAACAGTAGATACTATAAAATTGAAAAATCAAAATTTTATTTTTTGTTTATATTCGTTGCTTAATTTTATATAAATGTGACCATTGGATGGACCTTGGAGAAACTACAATTTTCCCCACCGTGAAGTCATGGAAACAGCATCTCAGTATTCAAGTTTGTACTTTTCACAGGGGTCCTGGGAACCATTTATTCCCGGATAACGGGATATGGGTGAACTGCAGAGTATGTGTGAGAAATGAGAGATGATGCCAGCATAACGAAGTCTATTGATCAAGAAGACAATTTACTCATCTGACAAGTTATACTCTTTTACCTAAAGATGGCAAAATAGAAATGAGTATTTTGGACTGTACATTTATTTCTTTTGTGTGTATAATTAGTTTTCTAATATAGTAACTCAGCAAGGACATATTGCAAATATTTATATGTATGTAATGACCCTCAATGATTAGTTTAGATCTCCTTAGTTCAGTATTTAATGGCTGTTTCTAATGAGGCTTCCCTTAGGCTGTTTCAGATGAACTCAAGGGATCCAGTGGACAAGTCTTCCAAATCAGAAACAGCATGCTGTGCAAACGCTGTGTGGAACGCTGCCATTTGTCGTTTCCTAATCCTCATTAACTTGGAAGAACATCCCTTGCAATACAGGGTGCTTGTTTGTTAAAAGGCAAAACTTAAAAAAAAAAAAACAAAGCTAGGCTTTTCAGGAGGTTCTTTGTTTTTTTTACGATTCTCATTTTTCGCTCTGATTTAAAGAGCCAGTATTTAAAAAAACCATAAAGTGGCTATTCATTGTACAGCCAGACATTGCTTACAGACATTTGGGGCCAAAAGTATATGACTTTAAGAACCAATCATACATTATCATCTTTGTGGGGATTGCGATCTCTTTGTCTCCTCTCCCTTAGTTAGGAACATTTTTTTCCAAGGACATCGTTAGCGTGAAACAAAAGAGTTTACAGCCACAAGTTTGCTGTTTGTGTTGTTTATTTTTCATTACTTTCTACTGGTGTTTTTCTTAGTACCATACATTAATCAAAATGTGCATATTAATAGATTTGTTTATATTTTTTTGTGTCCTCAGCAAAGTGTGCAGCTTTTAACGTTCTATTACGGTTATCTTTTTGGGTGAATTATCTTTTCCCAGGTAATTAGTGACTGACTCGACTGCTTGTATCTAGGTTTTTGTGTTGGGATCAGAGTATCCTAGAGAGTTCTATAGCTTGCCTTTGAGAAACAGTAATTACCTAAACAGTAATTTATGAACTTCAAAAAGACCAGTTGTTATTTATTAAGAATTTCTCAGCAGAGGCGGTTGAATTATAGACCATGTCATTGATACCACTGCATGTGTTGGGGAAGTAATTTGTTAAGACTGAATACAAAGGTATACAGTAGTTGTGTTTCTGATACCACAGTAGACTCAGCCCTGGTTGTTTAACTGCTCACCACTTTATCATTTTAACCATTGTGGACTCTACTGGTCCTTTCTACAAGTCAAAATGGGTTTAGGCTTTTACTGCTCTACTTACTGCCAAAATGAAGTGCGTGTTTCTTAAGTGAGGGAAATCTTTCTCTTTCCTTTGCAGGTCTGAATCTGAAAGCTCAAGAATTGTCAGGTAGGAATTTTCAAAGCGGTCCATCACCACCAGGATGCCACACAACACCCTTGACTCGGTGTGTCTGTTTGATTGGCTGTCATGTCGTGTGAGTTAGTGTATGTGTACCGGTGTGTACATCGGGGCTGTGCTCAGACCTTTTGGGGGGCAGATGCTGAAAGGTAAAATAGAGGCACACAGTACTTCTAAAGATGGTACACAAGCTCATATCCTCAAAAGTGGCATTAATATAGCTGCCAAAATAGAATCATCTATGTGATTAGAATAAGGAGCAGCTGAGGTGAAGGGGTTAAAAGAGAAAGAAACAACTGGGGTGGTGGGGGGCAATTTGTTGAGTCCCTACACCTGCCACTTTAGGTACCTACACCCACCGGTATTCCCACCTGACACTTGTCCAGATTCCCTGAATTTTTCTGTTACTCCCCACCTTACATCTGCTAAACCATATTGATAAGCATATCATCTCCTGTTTACCCCTCATTATTTTGGTGCTCAGTGAAAGATGCTCATATAAATCAGCTTGATTGCTTCATCTCCATGATGGAAGCACACTTGCCTTAGAAAATGCCTCATAAAGGCATGAAATTGCACAAAATTTTAGTGTGATCTTGGCCTTATTATTGACAAAACTCTTTATTCATTGTTGCAGCCTGTCATTGTCATTTAAAGACACAAAGGGATCGCTTCAGTGCATTCTAAAGTTTGGCTGTGCCAGCTTTTCTACGTGGATTTGTATTGTGTGAGTTGGTCTTCTCTCTTAAAGCTGTGTTCATGATTTAAATCATGGCATTAAAATCAATCTTCTTTTTACTGCAGTTTGTGACGAGCTGTCGAGGCAGCTGGGTAATGAAAAAGCAGCCAGCAGATGGTTCTGTCTGCATGGTTTGCTTTTGGAAGGCAGTCTACAGAGACCTACAGTACTGTGCAAAAGTCTTAGGCAGTCTGAGAAAATGTTTAATGCCATTTATCTGGGCACTAACTGAATATCTG
>JAACJT020000034.1:8244592-8331823 GCA_009936485.2 Gymnarchus niloticus
CGCATATGAGGCAAACTGGTTTTGAACTCCCTGTGGGAAGTATGAACATATACGAGTCTGTCCATTCTGGATTAAAATGTTTCTCTGAATAAATGATTTGATTGGCTGAGTAGCGTCATGTGGGATGAGTTACAATGTACGCGATTGCTCTGTGCGTTTCCTGTGTACATACATTGACTACCATAAAGGCAAAGAGAAGAGGTTAAAAAAAGACTACCGTAAATGCGAGAAAAGTTGCGCAGATTAAGATAGAAACGATCCGTCAAAATATAATAGTAGGTTTGGGTCCTAACAGAAGGGCTTCTGAGTCCGGATCCGGACCGCGGTCTGCCTATTGGTGACCTATAAAAATATCCTAAACGCGCACTCCACCGTTCCTTTTGGCCGCACTGGGTCGCTGTAGTCACGTGATGAAAACCTGCCTGTTCTTAATGATCTTGCTGGTCGTGTTTGTAAAAGGAAAGTACGCACGGTGGAAATTAAGCAGTTCGGTGGGTGTTGATCATGCAAGGTAGAAGAGTCCGAAACCATGAAACCCGATACGCATTTGCTAAACACGGTACTGTATTTCAACGTGCAGTCCATCTTTCGAATGTTATGACTAGATAATGTTGTGGACTTTAGTGTTATTTACGTTAATACCACATTGGAATAGCCAAATTGGAGGTTATTCGCGCAGTGAATTATGGTGTCAGTTCACAGCGGTCGTGTGCTTTTATTGGGCTCGAAGGGCAGTGGATGATAGTGAAACACGTATCTGTTAAATTCTGTATAATTCTGTATATTCAGGTACATACATGCAGGCTGGTTACGATGACCAGTGGATCTGAATGGCGTTAGCTGCTCAGCCTGCTTGACTTGCCTAACTAATAAGGCAAATGGACGCTGTTGGTTACACGTTGTGCGAAGCTTAAATCTCAAAGACGATCCGAAGTCGAGCTCGTAGTCTGACACGTTCTTACTTCTCGAAAAATAAGAGCTGACCGGATGGAGTGTTGCTTATCAACAAGTATGATGTTTTGCTGAACGTTCAGACTTCAGACGCCTCCGTTGGGTGGTGTTAAATAACTGGAACACGACACGGTGCTGAAGTTCGGGGATTTCTGCTCGCCTTCCTTTAATTGCGTGTCTTTCTTTACCTGAGTGGTGAGACGCCCTATCTAAGCAAACTGGAGTTGTGGAAAAACACCACAAACCTTCAGTGATTTTTATTTTCCTGTTTGGTGTAATTTGCTACTTCATCTGGTTTTTCGACCTCCACCTCTGGTTTGTGCAGCTGGGGGTAAAAAAATACAACAAGCGTCACCTACTTTTTGTGATCTTCCACCACCAATTTCCTATTGATCCAGTATCTACTGAAGACACATGATACATACCGTAATTTGGCGATGGAAACTGGTGACTTTCCCAAAGGTCACCCTGTATAAGATTGGACCAGGTTTCTACATTCATTCACGATCCCACACAGCAGAGGACATAAGGCTGGGATACACCGTGGATGGGGGGCCAAGCCATAGCAGGCCACAGTCACACAGGAGCAGGTTAGAAAGAAAGAAACTCCAGTCAGCATTAATGACATGTCATGGCCTGGAGGACGTTCATTTCTGTCGACAGAGCACAAAATAATACATTCGACATGTCAAGAAACGTAACACGTGAATGCACTGTGAAAATGACATCTCTGTAAAAACACACCGTTGGGAGAGACCTACGTGCTGTGAAGTAGCATGAATGTCTGGGAATCTTTCTCTGGTCCTTTTGTGCTGTTATTAGTTTAATGTATGTGATATTATTTAACCTATGCTATGCTTTGTACGTTTATCTTAAGGTTTACACATTGTTGCATATTTACTGAGAATCACATTGGTGGTTTTTTTTGTTTTTTTTTTTTTTTTTTTTCCCCCTGTTCTGTTATTTTTTAAAAATAACTTTGTGTTGTTCTGGATCTCCAGGAAAGCAAGTTGTCTCCTGAAGTTCAGCCTTTTGTCCCTAACCATCTGAAGGACCAGAAGCCCCCAGGGGCAGCGGTGACTCTTGATGGCCGTTTAAGAGGACGGCGTCAGCATTTCCAGAGGTCTGGCTGGACAGGGTGGGTGGAGCTTGTGGTCGCTGATCACATCATCACAATAAGTTGATAGATTGGGCTTTAAGGGTGGCATATCTCTGCTCTCAGTATTTCTGCTGACCTACTGTGAGCTAACAAACCATTGCAGGTTTGACCCCAAGAAAGTCTGCCGCCCCCTTTTGCATCCTCTATGGGTAAACACGTCATGTTCCTTCTGTGTATTGAGTCCCAGTTTCCATTTCAGTTCGGCATTAAATGTAGCTTGACTGCCCTGAATTTTCATGTATTAAATACCAATTACTTTGACAAAAAAGGTAAATAAAAAGTTAAGTTGTAATTGCCACACGCTCCAGTTGCATGCTTTGGGTCTAGTGTCTTGTAAAAGACACACTAAAAATAAATTGAATTTCTGAAATCCATAAACCAAACAGCCGCTCTTTTATATAAACATTCTTATTGAAAACGGAAGAGAAGATTATTTCCTTAATGAGCTAATTGAGTAGCAAAGGAAAGGTTGGGCCTCACCTCCAAAGTGAGTGTGTGTTTACAGGTGTCTGTGTGCCTTTGTTACAGAGCCTTATCCAGGGACGGAGAACCCCAGGGAGATGGACGGAGCCTCTCCCCTCAGTTCCCTACACAGAAGAGCCTAACCAAGGACAGCCAGTCGGGTCAAGCGAACAGACGTGGTTCAAGCCACTCCCAGTGGGCCAAAAAGGCTCCCCAGAGCAAGCCCTCAACCCTGGATGGCGTGCTCTCTAAGCAGCCCGGACAGGTGTCTCTATCACGTTCCCTCTACCAGTGAAGATCTGTAAGGCAGCATGACGCCGTTTCTAAGGCTAACCCTCATTGGCTTTGCATGATTTCAAGCTCTCTTTAAATTAGCAATCAGTGTCAGTATCGGCAGGCTACATTACTCCATGGTGAGCATTGAAACACTGTTATTCTGTTCTTCCATTTGTATGCAGCAGTCTGTTAATTTTATGAATTATGGGTTTGTGAAGCTCACCCAGTGACTTGGGTGAATGCCCGGTTTTGTTCCGATAACGAGGCCCAAATTGCCAATCAGTCTTCATCATTGTCCTTGAAGAGACTGTAAATGCACAGACTGGAAAATTTGCCCGATGCTTCTGGGGCCCACACTTTGGCTGTAGAGTTTGGTAGCACTGGGAAAACTCGATCAGCTTAAGTGAGGAGGAACAATCCATGTGTCTGGGTGGTGGTGGTGGAGCGTGATGCCTTTACTTTAGACACTCTGGGCTTTGTTTCAGCCGTCCAGGCCGAGTTCCGAGCTCATCTCTCATGAGACCAGAAGACTGGCCAACATGAAGGAAGGAAGTCTGCAAAAAGCAGGTAACTTCAAATTGATCTGCACCGAGGAGGTTTGTTATTAGCAGTGAACAGACTGAAGGTAGACCTCTCAAAAGGTTCTGATGTTATATCCAAATATAACAGGGCACAGTGTGGCTCTGTAGAAAATGACCTTTTTCTGCAGGTCACATCAAAATTCAGCAGAGGGACGCTGATGCTTTTGAGGTAAAATTGTCTGATTTCCCGGAGTTGGGGTTGCCTGCCATAAACGGGTCCAATGTAACCTTCCCTTCTGGTCCACAATCACCTGGCAAGGTCAGTTCAGTCATTTGAATGTGTGGCATGCTGCAGACTTCCTCTGCCTATTCCTGGCCTACATTTTAATAATTAGCATTTGAATGTGTGACTCCAGGCATTAGTATTGAAGCAGCACTTGTGTGAAAGTTTACTAACCTCCCCTCCCTTGTACTCATTGCCTTATAAAGAGCACTTTATTAGAGAAAGGAGAATCTGCTGGCCCCCCTCAGACACCCAAGAGCCAGGGAGCACAGTTAAAGTCTACCCAAGGTATTCGGATTAAAAAGATCTGGTGGTAGTTTATTGTGGTGATGTAATGTGGGTCCAGGAATATCCTGAGTTTAGTTTGAGGCAAGGGAGTGTATGTCTGCTTACCCAGGTTCGACCCTGGAGCCCATGGTCTCTTCCCCCACATCTCCCACTGCCTCCTGGGCTGCTGTAGCCTGCCAGCCCCCACGGAGAGCTGTTCTGAGAGCAGCTGGACCTGTCCCCCAGCCTACTTCAGCTTCTAAGGCACAACAGGTAAGGACAAATGTTTGATTTCTCACCTTTTTCTTTCATTTATGTTTCACTTGCAATTTAAATAAAAAAAAAAAAGACTATCTAGCATTTTTCAGTTTGCTCTCTTCTAGCCCGTGCACTGCTATGTGCTTTAACTTCTACTCAGGATATGAGTGATGAGCTGTTTTGTGATTTAGTCCTCGTGTTGATAAAGCAGACACTCCTGTTTGTGACGTCAGACACGTGTTGGCTGTCATGTACTCCTACATTCTTCACTTGATTTATTTGGATGCTGTTGCTAGTGTATTGATGTACAGGAGCCACACTGGTGATGGGATGGCTGTTGACTGAAGGTATGTGGCCTAGGGTCTGTGAGTAGACTTTCCAGCAGCATGTTTTCTTTTTATTGTTGGCAGAGAGAGGCTAAAAATGAGCAGCGACCAGAGCCGACCTCCAGGAAGAAACAGAACAAGAAGAAGAAAAAATCAAAACCCGTGGACGAGTGTGGAGAAGCAGAGGTCCTGGTTGTGGAGCAAGAACCGCCGAAGTTTGAGGTAGGGTGGACAGTTCTAAAGTAACGCCTAGGTATGGCATTTCTAAGGGTTCACAGCTTTCATGCCATGTTTAGTTCAGGCACTTTCAACTTGACCATACAATGGTGTTACTGTGGGATGGATTAGCGCGGTTCTCGAGGCGAGTATTCAGGCATGTGGCCCCTGGAACAGACCTTAGGTAAGGCATCCCGATAAACGTGCAAGGAAAGGTCTAGACAAGCAAAAATATGCATGACCGTCTGTTCTTTGTCCTCTGGCACCAGAGAGCCGGGCGATTTGCTTTAGCTATGATAAGCACTGAATTCCAGCCTTCAAACCTTTTCACATGCTTGCTTTGTAGCTGCGTATGATTTGTTTAAAAATTGCATGTAATTCAAAGAATCCTTCCTGATAAGGGTCTTCTACACTGCAACCTATGTTGATGCCATGAATGTAACATTACCAGCTTCCCCCCCATACTTGTATTTTGTAACAGAAATGTGTAGAGAATTCATCTTAGACTTTGTAACGAAGTAACATTTAGCCAAATGGCCAGTTTAGAAAATATTGTGAAGGATCTCTAGGAGTACAGCCATTGTGTACCATGTTTGCATCACAACTGAATAATCGAAGTGAAATTTAACCTAGTCTTTAGCTGGTAGTTAAATGTGAAACAGTAAAGAACCTCAGTTTATTTTCCATTTCTGGTTCACTACGAAAGTGAGATGACTGAATAGGAAGATTATATTGCCTGTCAATTTTAACGATGATTAGCATAAGCTTTACTTCAGCCCCCTCGTATTTTATACAGGACTGTTTTGCACTTTGTCGTCTTACTATTAATAATTGACTTAATGGGGCTCAGGTCATAACTTGCATGCTTTGAAGTGCCTTTTAGTATCCAAGCCAAAATCTCTCAAATTGTGCCAGTTCTTCTGTGCATTTGCTACATTTTGGATGGGTTAATACAAGTAACTTTATTAAGATAATTAAGATACTTTTGGAAAAAATATACTTGCTACTCCTGCTGTCAGCACCTGGTTCTCTGTGTGATTTAACTCTACAGCACCTGTCTGTCCTCTTAATTTTGTTCGTACTTCGTGTTAATGGTTAAAATTATATGTATAAATAAGGTTTGGGGTGGTGTGTAGCTTATATGCTTAGGGATCTTTGCTCCTATCCAGTATGTCATGGCTGAGTGCTCATACCACAGTTGAACCCTTGAGCAAGACCCTGGGGGGGGCTGGATGCTCTCTGACCCCAAGGTTTCCTCACTCATAACCTGCATCTACAGGTTCACATTCATGTTTTTAGTATAAAATATTGGTGCATGTTATAACCATCAAATCAAAATAGAATGTCAATATGGTCATTGTTCATCCGAGATCATTGTAAGACCACCATGAAAAAGTTATTCTGCCATGGCTGTTAGTGGGGATGCATAATCTACTCTGAAGTGTTATTGTAAATGGACTTGGAACCACATCCAGCTGGTTTAGGTGCTACTAAACATGGAATATGTAACTTTATCCAATATGAAATTCTGGTTTTTAGTTTAATTGTAATGCATGCATTACAATTAATGTACAGGTATTGTATTGTGGTGTGTATGTATTAAAAGACTGAAAGCACCATGCACATTGTTGATTTTGTAAGATGTTTAACAGAAGTGTTTGTAACAGGATGAGGAAGAGTTCCCCAACCTCACTCACACACTGATTGGTTGTACCAAAGGGCAAAGTCCGGCCCCTTCCTTCCTCTCTCAGAATCCATCTAGGATGCACGTAGAGGTTCGTACATGGTTATACCCTGCATCGTCAGTTATCGGGGGGGGGGCTTAATAATGAGTAGCTGGTTAATTTATTTTCTGAACTCAGTTTGTAGTTGTTGAACATGTTTATAAATCGAGGCAACTTGAACTGATGTCATTATAATGTGCCGTGCCATTCATCTAAGGGTGGGCCAGCACAGGAGAACAGAGACACCACACCTCATGCAGATGGGACCCCCCTGCAAGATGACCGTGGGAGAAGCAGGGTCTCTGTTGTCAAGCCTCCACTGCCAGCCCAGCCCACCACTGAGAGCAAAAAGGGACAGGTGGGCTCAGGTTTCACTGTTCCTAGACCTATGTTACCCATAGCCAAATACAGTCGTGTTAGTGAGGGAGTTTCAGGAAAGGGTGTGCTGCACTGTGTAACCTGCAGGGGGCAGCCCTAATCTGCATTAACGCACAACTTTATATTTTAGATGCATTTATAGCTTTGGAACGTTGTTTTGGTCTGCTATGCGTTCCCAAAAGTACAATGCCAAGACAAATTGGGATGTGACATCTACTAATGGAGGGTAACTGTGGAAGACCTCTCACCCTCAGAAAGTGGAGAAGCTGAGTAGTAAGAAGAGCAAGGTTCCTGTGCAGCTGGACCTGGGCAACATGCTGGCTGTTCTGGAGCAGAAGCAGATTTCCCAGAAGTCCAAGCAGGAATCTAAACCAATCATCCTCTCAGGTGTGGTTCCCCCCCCCTTTGTTCTTGACTGTACAGTTCTAGAAATATCTTCATTTGTAAAGGTGTGTGTTCTTCCAGGGTGAATTAGACAAAGCTACTCCGGAAGCACAGAGAAATCTCCTGGACTCAGTCTTTCATAATTGACACTTTTTTTTTGGTTCCTTGGTTAGTTTTGACAATCTTCTGTGTATTCCCCCCACCCCGCAATTTTGCCATACAGTGGGGGGAGGACCCCCAGTAGCTCAAAAGGATGCTGCTCAGAAGAAGAACCCACGGCAGCCTGAGAAGATGGCTCACAACCCCCTGGACTCCACCTGCCCCCTGGTGAAGAAGGGCAAGCAAAGGGAGGTGCCAAAGGCCAAGAAGCCCACGCCTCTCAAAAGGGTGGGCGCGCGCACACCTTTTGAGGGCAGCCTCCTCTCCACCTCGGTCTGTCTTTTTCTTGTTCCTGGTGCAAGCAGCAGAACCTGCACATCTTCTCCTTGCAGATCATCTTAAAGGAGCGAGAGGAGAGGAAGCAGAGACGACTGCTGGAGGAATGGGGGTTCGGCTCCCCAGGTTTCGATGTCGAGACGTCTGAAAACGTGGAGCTTGAAGCCCTGCAGCTGGAGCTGGACGAGCCCGATCCCACGGGTGAAGGTGCCGTATTGTGTTTTCAAAGGGTTTTGCCATGATATGCTAAGAGTTTTGAGTTGTGGTACACGTCTGCCTAATTGAAATGACAAGAGTTGTAAACTGCATAATGGATGTTTGATTCTTTCAACGCTACTGAATGAAGTTGCCCTTATCCTAGGCTTGTGGCCTACAAAAGCGGTTTGTAGCTGAGTGGGACCTGCTTCCACAGATGATCCAGGGGAGCACGTTCCTACAGATGTGGAGGGACCTGCGGAAAGCGAGCCTGAGCAAGCGGACTGCAGGAAGCAGCTGTCGCAGGACACGGCCCAGCACCCCAAGATTCACAGCCGGAAGTTCAGAGAGTAAGAACTCATCACTCTGTCACTTGGGGCCATTGTTCTGGTCCTGAAGGAATTTTGTTCCTGATGCACTGGTTTTATTACATTTATTGCTATAGTAATTGCTGAATGATCAGAGCTCCTTTGTTCCATCACTGGTTTTCATGTGCATCTTATTTGTCACTGTATTGTCACTTTTTAAAAAAGGGATGAGGTCAGTGGACAGCAAATTCCTGAGCTTCCGAAGTTGGGCATTGGTTTACTTGCCCTCCTCCCACAGCTACTGCAACCAGATGCTCAGCAAGGATGTGGATGAGAGCGTGACCAGCCTGTTGAAGGAGCTGGTACGCTTCCAGGACCGCCTCTACCAGAAGGACCCCATGAAAGCTCGCATGAAGCGCCGGCTGGTCATGGGCCTCAGGGAGGTGCTGAAGCACCTCAAGCTGAGGAAGGTCAAGTGTGTCGTCATATCGCCCAACTGTGAACGCATCCAGTCAAAAGGTAAAGGCCTCAAGAGCTGCTTAATCATGCAGACTCTCTGCAGCATGAGAAGTTGAAGTTATAGTCAGTCCAAATTCTTTCACATGAATAGAAGGAACTTCAGCAGCCTCATTATTCATGGTTTCAAAAGGATGTTTGCCTACATTGAGTTAGTGGACCTGTTCAGTGTTTTATTGAAGAGTGTTTGTTTTGATGCTCAAAGGCGGTCTGGACGAAACCCTGCACACCATCATCGACACGTGTCGAGAGCAGTCCGTACCCTTCGTCTTCGCCCTGTCAAGGAAGGCTCTAGGCCGCTGCGTCAACAAAGCTGTGCCCGTGAGTCTGGTGGGCATCTTCAACTATGATGGTGCCCAGGTGCGTGTGCGTCACACCGTAGATTGTGAATTTCGTTGACGATGGCACCCTTCACAAAGCACTTATCTTTGCAGGACCTCTACCATAAAATGATTGAGCTTTCGTCAGAAGCTAGGAAGGCTTATGAGGTGATGATTGCAAACTTAGAAAAAACATCCCTAGAACTCCAGGAAGTTTCATCTGGCCAGCAGGATGCCGACACAATTGCGGACCAGTCCGACAGTGAGGAACCAGCGTATAGTAGGTTATGCTTTTATAACTTTGGCAAAGCCTTGCAATCTGGCTTTTTGAAGGCTTCAGCTGTATAAGGATTTACCTTTAGCAATATGTTCAATGTATAGCAGAAATCTTGACCAGATAAAGCCCTCATACACTCTGTACAATGCCTCTTGCAGTAAAAATCTGGAAGAGGATGCTGGAGATGGAGTGTGACCATAAGTTTTTCAACTTTGAGGAACAGCTGAGCACAGGCACCATGCATAGTGAACCAAGAGCACCATGTGAAGACGAGGGGAGTTGATGACTCAGGGCTGCCTAGATGGGAGTCCTACCCTCTTACTCATTGTATTCTTTGGATTATTAATTGACTTGCTTCATCTTTTTTGTCCTTAACTTCTGAGTTATCTGCCCCGTGAACTTTTTGCTACCCCGTTTCCATTCATTTATAAATTGGACTCTGCAGTGGTCTTGGCATAGCTATGAACTTGAATGGGTTTTCTGTATTTTGCATTGTTGCACAGAATGAATTAAAATTAAGGCTAACACTGAGTAGGAAAACTTAAGTTTCTTAACTTCAATGGACAATGCTAAATCATTGGATTAATTCAAGAGGTAAAATTCAGAGTAGAATCATGTGTGCATGCATGAGAGGAATGCGTTAGAGAGCCTGCTGGCCTGCATGGGGATGTGTAAAGTCTAGAAGTCGTCTGAATGACCTGAGGTGGGCCTAAAGTATAACCTGGCTGTACCTTAAGACTTAATTTTTCTCTGGCCCAACTGTGCTAAGGTTCTTGGGAATAACTGGGACTCCTGTATGAAAATAAGCAAAGGTTAAGTGGGTTCTAGGGGGGTGGTGTGGAGCTGAGGGGTTTGAACCTGTGTCTAGAAGAACATTTTACTAATGTTCATGCAGCTTAAAAGTAATTTTAATCTATCACAGTAGCTTATGGTAGCAGATAGCAGAAATGCTATAGGAAAGATGAATATTACTTCTAGGAACTTAATCTACATATTCCCCTTTTCCTTTAAAAGAAGGCAAGGCATTTCTTATGGAAAAGCTACTTTAATTACTGAAAGCAGTAGCTCAGCTGGGATGTCAGTAAATAACAGTACAAAAGATCACTTGTCACCACAGTGTGAGAACGATGCAAGCTCTGCTTGTAGTAACTTGGCCTTCAGTGGTCTAAGTGTTCAGCTGAAAAGTAAGGATGTCCTAGAGGACAGCAAGACCTAAAAGTGACCATAAAACATCTAACCATACATCATTCAGAATAGAGAACCAGGCAAAAATGCAATTCTAGTTATTGCATCAAGGAGCAAAAAGCCTTACAAAGTCTTGACATCCCTAAAGCCCATATGGTCCTGATGGACTTGACTGAATTCCCTGGTCCAAATAGTTAAGGAAAAGCTGGGGGAAGAGTAAAGGACCAGACCAATCTGTAACTTTACTAGGCTGGCATCTGTTCACAGGAAGAATGAATTTTCTAGCTAGAGCTCCAAGACATGTCCTCCAACTCAAAGGTCCGAAGCAAGGTGGAGCTGGTTACCCCCCCGCCACCATTTGGTGCTAAATGGTAGCTCATTATCCTTGGATAGTCCTAACCCACATTGGCGGCACGGACTCCCCCTTCCCTGAGATCATGTTAAAGGCCCAGGAAAAACAGTCACATACAACATCTTCACATTTCACAGGACACACAGATGGGGGAGAAGAGTAACATACTCCAAATTTGGAAAACAGCCCTCTTACCAATTTGATAATTTATGCTTCCAATTTGGAATAAAACAGACAACTAGACAACAATACTCACAACACGGGGAGGGGAAAAACTATACTATGTTCGCATCAGCAAACTCAATGGACTGAGTGTCACAGTCAAATGGCTTTTCAGCAAGCAGGCTTGGGCATTCTTTAGAAGGGGGGCCGCTCAGGCCAGTCTCGTAACCTGTGTCCCGGCTGTCCTTCGGGACCCCATTGGGTTTCATCTGTTTGGCCACGTCCTCTACTGGACCGACATCACAGGGCCGGTACTTTTGCGGGGGGGCTTTCTCTCCCCGTAGTAGGGTGGTACGCACCCTTAGGCAGGGCCCTGGCAGATATTGCATATAGCAGTTGTAACTTACCACAGCCAGGAAAAGGAAGCAGAAGAAGAAGGTGAAGAAAAGTAACAGACATGTTTTGCTGTCGGACTGCAAATACTGGACCGATGCCTTGTTGGTACCTACATGCAAGGTACTTGCCACTGGGGGTGCCATGGTCAGAGCTGGGCTGAGGGACCCAAGCAGCTCATCAGTGGATTCTGACCCCGGCAAAATGGTATGGCCTGAATCCAAACTCGCTGTAGTGGATCTGTCCAGAGGAAGCACATCCAGGCCTAGCTTGAAGCCACGGACCAGCCATGTAAAGCTTCTGTTACCTGTCTCTTCCTGGGCCCAGCACTCATAGCAGCCCTGGTCCTCCGGGCCCACTGCACAGATGATCAAGCCCGCCGCACCATACCGGTGTTGCTGTGATGGGCGGCGAAGCTCAGTCCCATCTATCCTCCACCTGGCTTGCGCCACGTCGGACCCCATCTGACATGGCAGCTCAACGTTAGCCCCCAGTTGCACCTTGATGTTCTGGTAATCTTCACAGCTTAGGCTTTTCCCTGAAGGGTTGAAAAGGGGATCATCAGTCCAGCTCACCTCACCATGTACACCACCTCATTTACAGGCCCAGTACCTCCTGCATCACAGCAGCCTTGTTTTTAAACAATCACCACTTCCTTGGTCATTAATGCTTTCAGGACGTACCTTTCGGACATTTATCTGCATCACCCTGAAGAGACTGGATAAAATTCCTGCAGAATGGACAGAAAACAAGTCGTCACCCTGAACACCTTACACATGCCAGATTTAAGACACAAAGTAATTATCTTGAAGGGGAGATCACCAAGCCTGCTATTGACGACAGCTATGGGGGGGGACGACTTACTTCCAGCGGTTGTCCGGCTCTTCTAGCAAATTGACACAGGTGCCTACTCCCATGTCCCAAGCACAGTAGGGATCCCGGGCCAGCAGGCAGTCCTCACACGAGGGGTACTTCTTACAGAGGGCTGTAGGGGCCTGAACCACCCCACTGTCGGACCCCACATACAGGAACAGGGCCTGCGTGAAAGGAGCAGCAACATCTTGCTACCCAGGGATCGTGTGGGTGGTAGGATACAATGCTGCAGGAGGGGCTTATGACATGACCAAGGTGAATTTGGCTTTGTTGCAAGATAGGATGGAGGCTGCCGTGAGACACCCAACTTTCCACATCTTACAGAATGCAAACTAGTCCTCAATTTTAAAGCAGAGTTATTCACTTACCCCATTAGTAGGCATTTCCAAGGTCTTGATGGTTTCAGGTTTAGAGAAGAGCGGGATTTCTTCAATGACATGGACCTCATTCTCAAAGACAACAGATTTGTGTAGGAGTCCTTTGTCTAAAGGGAAACATTAATGAAATAAAAACACCATCTGAAAACTCCAAAGTCTGTAAAGTTATGTCCAGAATGCCAACCCCCCCCCCAATTCCTGTTACCGATCTTTCTGTGACCTTCCTTACCAGTCCCAGTGAACATAACATCATACTGCTGGCCATCCAGGGCGCGGACTCGCTCCACAGCAATCTGGACATAGTGGACATCCTTGGCAATTAGCTTGGGGCCATTACCAATGGGATGAACAGGGTCCTCCAGCAGGGGGTGGTCTCTGACAAACTGTAGCGTCTTGTCGGGCAAGTCTAAGGAGCTCTTCAAACCCTGCAGTCGATCATTGCTGCTGATGCACTGTGTTAGAAGAAAACCGTTTCCTTTAAAAACACAGACCGACTTCCTGTGCTCGCCCGCACAGCATGTGAGATCAGCACGTTCCTCGGAGTGAAAAGCAGATGAACTCTCCATGTTGTTGATGGCGCCTTACCGCTCCAGGACGAGGACTTGGCACGATGCCATTGTATCTCACCCACTTGGTGTGGGACTGCTCAACGGTGGACTTCTGCATGTATTTGCCCTTGGAGAAAACCTCCTGGACATCTAGGATGCTATAAGCACACACAGCCGAGTACTCCATGTTGCCCCTAGGTCATGAAAGCACCTCATCAACCACAAGCTCTAAACAGGGCTGCTGAAATTCACCTCCCCTCCTCCTCCCCCTCCCCAAGAGAGGCCCCACGGATGAAAGATTACCACTGTGAGGTAAAGACTGCATAGATAACAGACTCCCCCCCATCATCGTTCTTCAGAATGAACACGTCACGGACGACGTTGAAGACAAAGCCGGTCTCGGGTATGGAGCACACCAGCTTGGCTTTCAGGAAGGAGGTCCACTTCTTCTGCAGGGTTCTCTCTCCACCTAGGTCACCCTAGATGGGCATCACAGGTGTCACATACTCATCTTTAATGGCCTTCATCATTCTGATAGATGTTTGAGAACCAGGCAGCAAAACAGGTTCATCATGGCGATGACTCATGTTGAAGGTTACTACTCTGAAGGTGGTACTCGAACCTCCCAACCAGGTATAAGGGAATCGGTCTAACCACATTCACGCCGAGAATGGAACATCCTCACTCACATGTTCTGAAGCACATCACTTGGTGTTAAATTGAAGAAAAAAAAAAAAAAAAACCCCAAGGCTAAGGCTGAAAATATATTGCAGCACAGGCTACTTGGTGTTCGCAATGCAGATAAGTTATAATCTGGGATAGAGGGTGGCTGCGTACCAATCGTTCACCTCATTAAAAAAAAAAAATATTCACCACCCTTTTGAACTCATTGAACACCAGTATGGCACGACATAGATGGACAGGAAGTGGCACGATTTTCAGACAGGCCACTTTGAGCGAGCCTGTTGCCTGGGGACACTAACCTTGCAGACCCGAGCGATCCTGGGGATGAGCAGTTTGCCCAGGAACTCGTACTCCACAGACACTTCCGTGAAGAAGAAGTAAATCTCATCATCGTCCCCAGTGTCGTTGCCCTCTCTCACCACGTCCGCAAATATGAAACTGGGCTCTGGGGGGGGGGTACAAAAAAAAAATAATAATAATTGCTAATCTAGCTGTCTGCTTGTAGCTCTCAACTTCAGTTTAGTGCCATCTCTAAAATTTGCTATATAGCTGACCATGCTGTGGTCTGCACATGTGTACCTGTATTTGCATGATAAAGGTCCCGGACAGTACCAAAATGTTTTTTGTATCACAACCCCCATATAACCCCCCCACCCCCCAAACTGACACCTGTACATACACTCTCAATGGAATGCAAGTGGCCAAACTGAATGTTTATGGCATACTCTGGGGTCAATGTCGTGCAACATGCCCCAGCTTTACAAAGATCATTCACAGCAATGTGATCCAGCTCTCAATGCAGGATTGCAGTGCCCCTCTGCTCCCACCCCAGACAAGACTCAGCATGATGGATGGATAGACTTGTAAGATTTTAAACAACCTATTAGCAACAAAACTTAAAACTCAAAGCTAAAGCTCTAAAAAATTAACCTGGTGAGATAAAGCCAGCAGTAGCAAACTCCTCAAAATATTGACATTTTCAGTAGAGTGAGAGGGGAGGAAATTACAAGTAATAAAAACGACAGCTTTGCCTTAGGGTAGGGACAGGTGTTGTGTGGCTCTAGGTTTAAAAACACAGGTCACCTGTCACACCATCTAATGCCACTCCAATCGGAGGTAAATGACTTTCTACACAGCTACAATATGGCGCCCTCTTACCATTCAGCCAGGAGGTGGAGTACTCTGTTCTCAGAAGTCCATTCTTGGAGATGATTGGCTCACTTCCCAGGAAGTTGTATGCCGTTCCAGAGTACAGATTCCCATCTGGGACAAAAATGTTTGTTTATCATCAGATTGAATTACAGGCTACTAAACTGCGGAAAGCCACAAACATCTTGGATTGGGTACGAGCTCAGGTCCCTTAGTTTACAAAGCAGGCGTAGCATCACGAGTGATACCTGATGACCATTTAACAGGCAATTCAAGACAAACTTAACTGGAAAATTCTGAAGGAAAAAAAATTAACCTAAACTACAGGTACAGCAAAATGCAAAGTGACTCATGGTTGTGTTAAACAGCCAAGCCAGAAAACTAAAATCAAAACTGCTTATGCAAGCAAGAGCAGCCACCGTAGAGCCATCATACCGAGGGTCACTGATGAGAAAACGAAGCTGTGCTACTGAAAAACAAAGCTGAAGAAAACAGCTCTGCTTCACCTTGTTATGGCACTACAGCCGAAAGCAGGGCAGTGAGAGGCTGGCGGGCCGCACATGGCTTTTCAATACCATAAATTAAATAAATATACATGCAAGCGCTAACCTCCTCCCACTGCAGTCACTCGCCATCCACATATGGCTTCAGACCAGACTAGATGGAAAGCCACAGCTGGTTCCACACGGTCAGCCCACCAACAGGAACGTCTGACGAAATATCAGGGCGAGTCCACTTACCCACCATGACTGTGGTGAAACTCTGAGCTGGGTCGAAAGGACATTTCCCTTTGCCGTCCTCTTGAGCACCCCGCAGTGTGAAATTGGCAAGACTCTGAAACCACGGGGGGAAGGGGGGGGTAAGCCACTAGCATGACTATTAAGCACACAGTCTTGGAACACAAAGCTCCACCGTTGCAGCTGAAGCCCCAGGAGATCACATTACATGGCTCAGGGTTAGGATGAATCAGGGTGGACCACTAACCAGGTAGTCACAGAGAGGCTGAAAGGCGTGTGTCCCGCAGACATAGAGATGGTCGTCACGCTGGACTTCCAAGACCCTGATGTAGTTGAGGCAGTCTGTCTGCAACACATGCATGCAAATGTAAGCTACATGCACGCAATCCACTCCTCTTGATCCCTAGTTCAATAATCGTAAACGGAGGGTGTTATTGAGAGAGGAAAGAGGGACCTTTACAGGTGATCGTCCAACGAGCTGTTGGTTATTCATTATTTCTACAGACATCAGTTCAAACGAATGATCTCCTCAAGTGGTTCTCAACCTGCGGCCCACAATCCTCTTTTCAATAACACTGAGTTGCTATCTGTTCTTAAATGTAGACTCCCAACGCAGTTAGGTCTAGCATTTGTGTCACAAGAAAAATGTAATACGTGATCAGATAATTCTCATAAACGTGGAACATTAACACTGTCTGTAGGTAATGCCCACGTACAGTGTCTCCTTCTGCCGGTCAGAAATCAGTCAGCTGAGTAGCTATCAATTCTCAGTGCGGTGGAACAATATGTCAATCAAAACCTTTTTCCCCATTGAGAGAAAAAACAAGAAAACTATCACTGGACACAACTTAAAATTATGTGCGAAAATCTCTCTACAATGTCCAGAATCAAGCTGCATTTTCATGCGTCTGAATCTTAAAATGGAAAATTAGAATCACAGCTTCGTTGAACAGTTACACGCTTTGAACCAGATTACAATGACCTGGTCTCCTTCCTACAGCATCAATCGTCCCATTAATGCAAGTAGCCTACTGCCTCATACTAGTAGAGAACAACTGTGTGTAAAAGTTTACATCTGAGCATCGACAGGTTCTTGTCATACCCTAACATTAACATGCAGTGGTCGCATGGTATTCATAATGGCATAGTCTCACCTATGAATGCATTGTGACGCTGAAAACGAGCACCAGCTAAGGTGACATAGCGCTTGGCAAAGCACCAGTGTAAACAATTACAAAATGCATTGCAAATAGTGTGATGGAGTCCCATCCTGCAAAGTGCTGTGTCCCGGTGATGTTAGGATCAGACGTCTAATTGTCTACCATGTGTCTACCATTAATACCGTAGCAGAATTTCACCGTACACTGGTGGCTGGAGCCTCATGAGTAAACGCTTTCTCTCCGTTAAGCTGAGTCCTGTGCATGATTATAAAACGAGTCACATGCTCACCACACTACACCGATGAGGCGATGGTTGCCTGATCGCAACTAACAAGAGTTGAGTGCTCTACTCATCATGCAATAATAATAAACGGGACACATACCTCTTTGGATTTCCCTTTGGTCGCACATATCATGCCATCGTTAGGCAAAACCTTCCACTCAGCCTGAAAGATGGAGCACAGAGCGGTCAGCAGGTCGGCCCTCCCTCGCTCATTCATACGTTTAAATGGCTGCACGCTCTACCTTTCTCCGCACGACCGAGACGTTCCTCAGGTCCAGCTCGAAGATGGCCTCCCTGGCCCCGACGTACACGACTCCCTTGTTCTCCTGGAGCAGCAGGGTGGAGTAGTTGAAGGTGCCAGCTTCAGAGAATTCCAACAGGCCCATGTCTGACAGGGAGAGCAGGTGTAGTCAAACCCATTAAGGACGCACACAAGTGAGCACTTCACAAAGCATCACTAATTCATAGCTATTAATGCCTAGCTGTACAAGTAAGCTAACACCCCTTAGCATTCATAGTCCATCACACACTCAAACCAAATAAACACTTAAAAATCTGCATCATGTAAAAGGAAAAAAAAAAGAACACCTAGGTTTAACTCCCGGCAAATAGAGAATACAAACACATAACTAACTCCTTTGGAAAATTTGACATGGTAAAAGCAAATTGAAAAAAGCTCTAGGTTCTTGTGTAATATTCTTAGATTACCAGAAGTTGCTGTGGTACACAAATGGAGATCCTTTATCGTTTTACTTCATTTAACCAGGATGTCCCATTGGGATCAAAATCTCTTTCACAAGAGAGACCTGGCCAACACTCAACAGTCCTGTACTGCCAACCACACAGAACATCACTCATATCCCATGTATGCTGCATTGCTCCGTTATTCCTCAGCTGTTTTATAGAACAGCATGGGGAACAGGACAACTGAAAGAGGAGACAGAACAGTAAAAAGATTTTAAACATCTGCTTTCGAATGTTTAAGAACCAAACAGCTGGGTTTGGTGTCTCAAAGCGTATGACAAATTTGGTGTCTTGTTGGAAGCAGCATAGCATGCTAAATGTGTCATTATTCCCTTTTACGTGATTTTACTTCTGTTGAAATCTGGATACCTTCCTACAGACCAGAGACACTCAGGTTCAAGTAAATTGGTGATTAAACTGTAATTTTCCAGTGTGAATGAATGCATTCTTGCTAACAGGTGTGCTGGTCCAGCTCATTTCTTGCTAAACATTTGTCTTGGAAGTCTGCTAAACCCAATGCAGCATTGATAAAACAGGAAGTCCACCACAAGCCACTGAATTCCTACTCCTCATAGTTCTGTGACCTGTTAGCCACACAGGTAAATGACACAGGGCTGTATACCACTAACTTTACTGAATTGCTTGAACAACAAACGGGTGTGCAACAGCAAGCCATTGTACTAAAGCATTGGCTGATAAAAGAAATTTTAAAACAAAACTTCATCCAAACAGCACAGCATAAAACCTGCACAGCCAGCATTACTGGGGTGTACGTACATCCAGATAACCTCACAGTTTTAAAAACGGACAAGTAATCAACTTCACACTTTACCTTCTCGTTTCCATGACATCCGAGGGGTTCTGGTTGAACTGGACTCTGATGCCCCAACACTCGGGTTCAATGGTAGGTTCAAGAAGAGCAAAATGACAACCCACAGCATGCTGGTCCCTCTGGTACAGCAAGGAGTCCTATAAACAAAACAGTACATGCATAAGGCCTTAACAGCAAGCAGGTGGTGTCGGTACAGTCCAGGACCTTATCATGCAAATACAGGTTCACATCCACAGACCGCAGCATGGCCAGCTATACAGTAAATTTTAGAGATTGCCCTAAACCGAAGCTAAGAAAGCCACAAGCAGACAGCTAGATTAGCAAAACGATTAGCCCACATCCCTGTTTCTCTGATGACTGACAAACATAGAGAGCATCAGTAAGGTCTAGGCAGCCGTCGCTTGTGTTCGCTCAATACAAATTCAACTGGCCAGCAATTTAAATTGGCCAGCATACCCATGTCATTGCAACACATGCCCAGGAGTACTGGCTTCATTCCAAGGACTGGGGTCACAGTGGAACCAGTGAGAACTCTGTCACCCAATGACCTTGACTGTATGAAAACTGTAGAAGCTACATTAACCCAGATCCTGGGGGAGGGAGGGTTAAAATGGAGCATGAGACAATCTGTGCTCTTTCCCATCCCAGAATACATTCACACAGTGTGTTTTCACCAACTTCCACGTCAGAACCCTACACTCCCCCTTGCCAGGCCGTTTGCTGTGTTGTTCTCTCTAGCGCATGACTTTTTAACAAAAGGTGATCAAAACAACCAGAAGGTACAGCTGACAGAACTGCCAGCCACTCCAGCATGTGTGTCAAAGACAAATCACAAGGAAAGGTCACCTCCTGAGGTGATACATGACCTTTAACTAGCTTTGGAAGCTGAGCTCAGAACGATCTACTATAGCCGCGAATCGTCACCCTTGGATTAAGGCTGTATCGTCTTTACTGTCACCAGACTGTTCAGATTACAGTATGACAATCTGACGGTGCACCTATTACCCTCTGGGGCAAGTGTGAAATCACACCAGGCAGCAGGACATAGGCGAGGCTGTCTGTGTGCGACTTAATGGACAAAAACACACCAGTCTTCCATGCCGCCTCCCGCACACCATGTTGGGGTGATCTGGCAGACTCAGAGCGATGGTGCTCATTACAGTTTGCACCTTGGACCACACCCATTAATCCCAGAATTTGGAAGCAAAAAAAAAAAAAAACCCTTGCCTCGGTGTGGGGGGGCACACCCCCTCAACAGAGGAGGGGAATGGAGCACACCGAGCCGTCAGGCACCCATGCCAGGCTGCCAAGGCCACGTAGCCCGTGGAAACAAAGCACTGGATCATTACTTGGCAATAAGGTTCAATCTTGGAATTGTCCCCAAGCATCCAACTTCATATCTAATACACCAGGAGACAAATTTGCTCCTTCCATGCAACACCACCAGATTCAGACATGTAATGCTTTTCAGCCAAACAGCAGAAATGCACATATCATTTCAAGACTTTGCATGCCTCTGGTCACTCTGACTCGACCATAACACTTCCACTGCATTTCGAAAAACCAACTATCTAAGCAGCCTCCCCTCCAGCCTTCATTGTGGTGGCATATCTTCAAAACACAAAACAGTAACAGTGAGCAGTGTTCCATGACTCCCATAGCGTAACAAAGGAATGCAAAGCAGCTCATGATTCTAACAGCTGTAACAAAACACTCTGTTATGAGAAAATGTCGTAATTTCTTTCGAATTCTTGTCAAATACAACTGAAAGTTGTCAACCGTATCAGTGTATGTTGGGGTATTCTGAAGTTGTGAAAGTGACATCTGATACGCAAAATTTAGTGTTGCATTTGCTCGATTGCGGTAAGCAGAGTAGGCCTAATCGGGTTAACTCGGTAGAGAAGAGCAATGTAAGGTCATCTGCGAGTCGACACTAGACAGGCAACATTAAGAACCAAAAACAGGAAGAAGTGTATAAAAGCAAATTGCAAAGCTAACAGCCGGATTGCAACACTACTGGCTCCAAAACAATATACAGAATGTTAAAATTCTTGATAATCGAAAGTTATCAAGATTGACATGAACCGAAACACAAGTAATGAAAACAAACATTTAGCAAGACTGCAGCCAATTTGATTCATCTTTCCTGTTAGCATTGCCAAAAAAAGGTCCATTAAGGGTTCTTAAACTGAGGGGCACAATAAGTGCCACTGAGCTACTCCAGGGACGGCTCTTCCAGAACCCGATCCCAGGAACAAAACATGCGTATGCCAACTTCATCTACCAATCAGGATACAGAGCTTCTTCACATCAAAACATGTAGTTACTGCTGTGTCGTGCTTCTTGAAAACCGGAGGGCGTCAACACTGGAGGATTTTAGTGGGGTGAGGGCACATGAAAAGGCTTGTTACTGCTACATGGAGGAGAGGAAACAGGAGAAAGCTCTAATGAAGGTCATTAATACGAACATGCAGGGACAAAACTGCTGACGCACTGTGAAAGAGGATTCCTCTGGATTCTCGTCACTGAATTGATCGTTGTCAGGAACGATCGAATGGATCGGTCTTCACAATGATCCTTAAATTCTTTCGGCTGCTCCAATGCCGTAACGGAGACTGCTTAAAAATTTACATATGCACTATGATACTGCCGTACCATTACATCAGGCATAAACTAGAAATCCATGGCACACGTCCCAACAGAATATTCTAAACATATCTAAATGTAGATGGAGAGCAAGATGGCATATGCAAAAAAGACAGACCAATGTACTGTGTAAAATGGTATAGATGACGAGAGATTTCATTTAAAATACCGGTATTCTATACATAAAATGCATTTATTACAAGGCAGTTGGGGGAAGTTCTTGTTCTGTCTAATCGGAGTCATTTTGCCAAAGGCCACACGTTGGTCACTGCTCCTCTACACGTTTACAGAGCGACATGTCCGGCAAGTGCGCAAAAAAAAAAAAATAATAATGCAAAAATACGATATCGGCATAGCTGGAAGAAGAGCTTCATCGTTATCGATGAGATGTACTCATCTAGTTTCATGCCCACTCAAAAAGTCAAACCAAAAACATTTAGGTCATAATAGTTAGACGCAAGTATGGGTGACAAATATATATAAATGATTAATTAGGATGTTTCAATGAATATTTAAACAGGTGTATATACCTGGTTAAACAACAGTTTTCTCCTGCAGTCCAAAGATATAATCTGTATGTGAATCAATGTACCAAAATGGTCTCAATGAACAAATGTACATCTCGCGAGTGAATGGCGTCCCATCCTGGTCTATCCCTGCCGTGTGCCCAGTGCTTCCTGGGAGTCACCTCAGGCTCACTGCAACTCCACACAGGAGAAGCAGTTATTGAAAATGTGTTCATCCAAGTGCAGTGAATTCATAGCTACTAAAGACGCACATACATACTGACACAGCTCAGTTTAAAAAGCCTATCAGACTGCAGCACTGTACCCGAAATTTGAATCCACATTATGTTGTCTTGACATCAACAATACAGGGAGTGCCATCACTCTGAAAAAACAGACCAAGTGAAGAGTCAGATTTAACTGGTTATCCAGTCACCTTTTCCGGCATGCACTTGTGCAAAAAGAACGAGAAATTCCAAAAAAACTAAGCATGGATAAAACACACATATCACATCTGAAAATGCTTCTCTGCCTCTCAGAAAACCCAGTCTTACCGGTTCCCATACATCATGGCCCTGGTTTTCCTCTTTAGGCTACCGAGTGATGACTGAGCAAAATTTCTTCCTCCACATTTATTTCTTTGTAGGACTGGCAGATTCCGGGCCAGGAGAACACATTGACATCAACACCACGCTAGCAGGATTGCAAGCAGCCAAAACAGCAGGGCTGCACGTCAAAGTAGGTGCCCTGCAGCTCTTAACAACAAAGGACCACAAAACAAAAAAAACGAACAACAACAACAGGATGTGGAGGGCATTTGAGAAAGTGGATTTAACATATCCTGTAGTTAAACCTGAATTCTGATAGGAGAAAACAGAAATCACACAGGATCTCTCTCCTTCCGCAATAGACCCCTGATGTCCAAATGCACAGGTAGCCAACCCAGAGAACACACCTGAAAAACTGTAGACTATTTTCTACACTCAAATACTACAGAGATTCATGATACAGGAACATTCTGAGGGTGCAATTAAAAATGAAACCACATACACAAGCCAAAGGGTCTGACGGAAAAAGGCAAAAGGATCCCCTCCCCATTTTAAAAACGGCACACGGGTGCAGCAGAGAACCTGTCACTCGCAAGTGCAAGCAAAAACCTCCCAGTGGCCTGAGCTGGGCACAAGCCTCCACCATAATCACAGGCCACAGCCTCAGCAAGCAGCGCAGCTCCCAGGGACAAGCCCGCAGGCCGGCCTTTACGCTTCACAGCGGCCAAAGCCCCACACCAAGATGGCACAGCTGCCCGGGGGGGGATGCCTGGCAACACGGGCCGAGGTACAAGAGAATACCACTCAATCTCCTGGCAGCTGTCGAGCCTGCATCCACGTGGAGGAGCGGAAAGTGGCTGAGAGAACAATTGCATCCAGCTAACCGAGAGCTCCCCACGCATGTACCCTGGACAACAAGAAAAGCAGCCAGCCAGCTGACACCCCCCCAGGTCTCCAACAAGGAGAAAGGGGGAGGGGGAAGATGCTGCCGGGGCACTGGACAGTACTGCAGTACTGACCAAGACAAAATGATCAAGACCAGCAGGGGCCACAACTGATGCGCCAGGGGCAAAAAAACATGGACCTAGGGTGCAGTCTGGAGATCCAAACTGTACTCACATGCCAAAAAAAAAATAAAAAAAATTAATTGTTGGGGGGGTGGGGTGCTGCCACAGAAAGCTATAGCCTAAATACTATAAGCACTGCTGATCAATAACACTATATACAGCTTCTGATATTTAATTCATTGTATTTTAAACACAAAGCATTTGTGCAGGACACCCCCCCCCCCCCCCCCCCCCCCCCCCCCCCCTCCCCCCCCCCCCCCCCCCCCCCCCCCCCCCGCGCGCGCACACACACACACACACACACACACACACACACACACACACACACACACAGAGCAGCCTGAACAAACCTCTGGAATAAAGCACACTAGTCATTTCATTTCCACAAAAATTTAAAAATTAGCTACATATTAAATACTCAAAATCCACACATCAAAATCTCCAATTTACAAAAGCAACACTGAGCTCTGCCAAAATGTGGTGTTTAGTCCTAAACGTAGAGTTTTTACACTCACCACACCACAGACAGAGCCACTCAGATGGGGAGTGATGACTAGAACAGGCTCACGGTTTGAAAGGAACAGTCGTGGACTGATTCAAATGCTGACTCCTACTGCCGTCTCTTTCTTCCACCAGACGGGCATTTCCCCATGACGAAATCTCGCTGTCATGCAGTTATTGCTCATTTTTACTCAGCCATTAAGGACCGTGACATATCGATCATGTGAACCCTAATTTCGAAAGTCATGGAAGCTCACAAGGTTTCATTCAGGATGAGAGCAAGCAGAGGACAAGTTGCCCTAATAATTTGCTGATGTGCACCAAGTAGACATTTGTGGTCACCCAAAACAAATTACTGTCAGATCCTGGTGTGAACGAGCCTATTGTTGTTTTAAAATTACACTACTCTATTTAAAATGACTGGAAAGTTTAAACATTACAATTCCAAACTCTTAAAATCCTACACCTGAACATACCAGACTAAAAACCAAATACCAATGGCAAGAATTGACTCCTTACAAGATATACACTCACTCAAGCCTGAAAACTGGAAAAACCCAACTCTAGAAATGAATACAGAGGTTCCCTTGTAAATGGCCTTTGGCCATGACTTCTTGAATTCTTAAACACCAGCGTCAAATTTACTCACATCAAGCCCAAAACTAAACAGAACAAGCTTTGCAATTTTGTAACTACCACCCCTTTTTTGAAGGCTCTGGATAGCTCAACAATTAACGGAACAGACTAATGACCCGTCTATAAAGGTTCGTTCTGTCGATCTCTAGAAGGATCTGTAAATGACATCCTGTGGAGAGCCAGTCACGTATATGGTGACGCACCAATCTAACACACACACACTTAGCCAAGGACATCCATATGCCAACGCAGCTGGTGTATTCCTATGTGGAAGCCCCACTTCAGAGCAATGCAGGAGGAGCACAGGAGAGTCCCGAGACCAAGGAGGCCACCGCTGGAAGAATCTATGCCAACAAACACACTTAAGATCCCACTTCCTTCAAAACACCGAGAACACCAACAGGACATTCTGCTTCGAGGGGCCACAGAATAAGAGGGGGAGTGTTAGCCAAACATACCACTTACTAACTGCCATGTTAGTGAAACAATTTTGAAAAGGCATCAGAAAGAAAATTTCAGTTCCTGAAATACTCTGAGGAATGAGGTGTTTCTGCAAGCAGACAGGGTACCGCAAGGCAGAAGTGATTCAGCTCTCTGCGGTCAGAAATGTGACCCAGAGCATGAAGTAAGACGCAACTCCTTACTTTTGACGGGCGTTTTAAACGGCCTCACAGAAGTGCTGATTTCACACACAGGCTGAATAAACAGTGCGTACAAATGGACACACACTGAAATTCACACATACGGATGGTCTTACGGACACATGGGCTCACCCCAGTTCAGGATGCAAGTTTAGCCCATTTGTATGTATATACATTAAGAAACGATAAGCAGAGAAACTGAAAAGCAAGTAAAATTGTGTGTTAGGATCTTGTTCATATGAGCACATCGTCGTCCTGTCTTCTGATGAGGGTCGCCGTTTTATACGGGCACACGTAAAGCCAGGGTTTTATGAGGACCCAGCCACTTTAACTCTATATTACAAGGAACATAAAAGGCCAAAAATCATTAAAAAGAATGATGTGCACTTTAACTTAATGCACTTCCATACAAAAGAACAATGACAGCATTTTAATAATGTTTCTAAACATAACAGTTTCCTCGTTTTGTCCATCAAGGGGGGGGGGGGATCCACTAGATACACAAGGCAAAAACAGGCATCTTTTTTACTTCAAAACGGGCTAATTCAGATACGTCTATGAAACAAAATAAGAAATATAAATAACAGTAAGATAAACAGCTACTACACAGAAACAACCAAGCTGGCAACAGGACGCCAGAAACTGGGTCGGCTGCCACTTGAGACCGACGGCTGCTACTTTTTATCATTAAACCGAGTATTTCCTTACCACATGTAACTGATCAGGTGTTGAGTAACTCTTCTACACACAGAGACCTTGAGTAAACAGCCACCCAGTTCATACACTGGATTGTGTCCCCGTGTAAAGTGGAAGTCCGTCCAGGTAGCTGCACGCTTTGTGGAGAAACACCGCTCATTTACTGCCGACTCTACCCGGACGAGACGCGGCTGAACAAGTCTCGAAAATGACCGCTGACCAGACTGTAGTTTAAAAAAATAAATAAATAATGACTGCTAAGTGCGGTGTTAAAGACTTCAAGTTCGATAACCGCACGATGAAAGGCTTCGCTCCGGCTCGGTAGTCATCCAATGTGTTTGGTAACCATGTAATAAATCAGCTTCACCTATACTGCTATACTAATACGCTGGAGTGCCTTTAATGCCCGACTACGCTGGGAAAGCAGTAGGCAAAAGCCGGCCTTACCTGGGCTGAAACTTCAATGCAACAAATGAAGTTACGCGCTGCTACAAAAGCGTCGCAATAAGTTTGCTCTTCCCCGCAGCATGGCGGCGTCTTTGACTGTTCGTCTCCCTGCCCTCTTTAATCGCCTCTGCTTGTAATATCAGTACAAACACAGAGCTAGGACAAGGGGTGGAGGGAAAGGAGCCTGAAGAAAGAAAAAACCATTTTCTGGCAACTAGACAAATGAGGCTTCAAACCCCCTGATGGGTAGGAGTCCCCCCAACTAATCTAACTAGGAAGCAATCTGAGGTGTACCCACAAATTCCAAACTCGCTCAAAAGCAATGACTTTTTGGGATTCTTCAGTGGTAAAATAACCAACATCAGAAAGATAATCCGAAGTAGTACCACTACCACAGACTACTGCCAAAAACTGCTCGGTCCTGCTGTAGCAGATAGAAGTAATGTTGGATTCTTCTACCTCTATAGGAGGATCTGAACTTTTGATCCTAATATCCTCCTCTAAAACAGCTAGCTGCATGTTTGATCCTTTTCCTACAAGGCTTGTAAAAGAGATTCCTCCATCCATTAGTAGTAACTTACTAAACTTGATTAAGTAATCACTAAGTCTTAGTTATGTACCAAAATCACTAAAAGTAGCTGTTGTCAAGCTTGCTGTTAAGAAACCTACGCTTGATCCTAGTGACTTAGCAAATTATAGGCTTATCTCAAGCCTTCCCTTCTCTCAAACCATGGAGAAAATGGTAACAAAACAATTTTACTCGTTCCTACAGAGAAATGGCATAAATGAAGTATTTCAGTCTGGGTTTAGACAATATCACAGTACTGAAACTGCATTAGTGAAAGTAACAAATTACTTACTCATGGTCTCTGATCGTGGTTGTCTTTCTTTGCTGGTGCTCTTAGATATTAGTGCAGCATCTGATACTGTTAACAATGACATTCTCTTAGACAGACTAGAATCTCTAGTTGGTATTACAGGGCAGACTTTGTCCTGGCTACGGTCCTATCTCACTGACTGCTACCAGCTTGTTCATGTCAACAATGAATCCTCTGAATATACTAGAGTTAGATATGGTGTTCCACAAGGATCTGTGTTGGGCCCGCTGCTGTTCATCCTGTATATGCTGCCACTTGGTGACATAATTAGAAAATATGGTATTGATTTCTCCTATGCTGATGACACACAACTATACATATCAGCTGATCCTAGGGAATTGCCTCATCTGTCAAAGACTGAGGATTGTCTATTAGATATTAGGAGCTGAATAGCGAGAAATTTCTTGCTCCTAAACCAAGATAAAACAGAAGTAATGCTGCTTGGTCCTAGAGTGCTTTGAGAACAGATTGATGTAAAATTTAATGGATGCTCACTTAAACCAAGCACAATGGTTAGAAATCTTGGTGTCTTAGTTGACCCAGACCTGTCTTTTAATGCTCACATTAGCAATATCGCTAAAACAGCTTTTTTCCATCTGAGGAACATAGCCAAGGTTTGGAAAATGTTGTCCTTCAATGATGCTGAGAAGCTAACTCGTGCTTTTATCAGCTCCAGATTGGATTATTGTAAAGCTCTGTTTTCTGGATGTAACTCTGAGTTGTTACACAGACTCCAGCTAGTGCAAAATGCTACAGCAAGAGTGCTAACTGGAACTCAGAATTTCGATCATATTAGTCCTGTATTGTCATCTTTACATTGGCTTCCTGTTAAGGTTCACACTGACTTTAAAGTAGTATTACTTACCTATAAGGCCTTGCCTGGTTTCGCTCCAGAATATTTGTCTGATTTTTTTGGTCCCTTACTCCCCCCTCCCCCCCGTTTGCTCTGCTCTCAGGGGGCAGGTTATTTATTATTTCCAAGAGTGACAAAAGTGACGCTGGGCTGCAGAGCATTCTCCTACAGAGCTCCACAGCTGTGGAATGGTCTTCCAGCAGCAGTGCGGGACTTCGGCTCACTCTCTATCTTTAAATCTAGGCTTTAGACGCACCTCTTTAGTCTAACTTACAGAGACCTTAGGTAGCTACTAACACCCCATCTATAGGCTGAGGTGTAGATCAGTGCCATTGACTTTGGATCAACTGTTCTGTCAATGCCGTTACTCCTGCTTCACATGTCCTGTGTAATGCTGGAGTGCTGGTGGTCAAGGATTCCTCATGCCTGTGTCCCCATTGGTCTCTCCCTCATAGTTATGCTGCCATATATAGTTATGCTGGGGCTCTTGCTAGTTTATTTCCAATTACTCTGCCACCTTAAATCGCTGCTCTGCTCATACACATTCTCTTTCCCTCGCGCCCCCCTTTTTGGGGTGCTTCCCTCAGAGGTTCGGATTCAAGAGATCCCCGTATCGTCTGCTGGCCTACCACGCCTTCCCTCCACTTCAGCTGTCCACACTGACCAGCTTGCTGCCTTCTGAGCCACCAAACCTGCTCTGATCACTGGACTGCGATCTCCAATACCCTATTGTCCTCCTGACCATTACAACATTGTTCTTATTTGTAGTAATTAATTTGTCCTGCCCGGTGCTGGCCGGAGGAGGATGGGTTTCTCCCTTGAGTCTGGTTCCGCCCAAGGTTTCTTCCTTCTGAGGGAGTTTTTTCTTGCCACTGTTGTCATTGGTTTACTCTCTGGGGACTCTGGGCCCGGGACTATATAAATCACTTTGTGACAGTGCTTCTTGTTAAAGGCGCTATATAAGTAAAATTTAATTGAATTAGATTAATCAATCAATGCTGGCACCAAATGAGGCTTCAAACCCCCGTGGTGGGTGGGAGTATACCGAACTAATCAATTAATGCTGGCACCAAATGAGGCTTCAAAATTAGTGGCACTTAATGAGGCTTCATAACCCGTGGTGGGTGGAAGTATTCCGAAATAACCAATCAATGCTGATGCTAAACAAAGCTTTCTTTGAAAACCCGAGGTTCTGAAGCCTCATTTGTCCCATTAGTAATTTACTACCATTCTCTCCCCGGGCTTGTCTGTAGAGGAACATACCTGGAAATGCTGGGCATTCTCTGTCTGGCTGTACGTGTGCAATATATTTTAAAGATATTTTCTAATGCCTCTCATGTAACCTCTCATGGTGCCAGACACTTAATTTATCATTCAGATTGGTAATTTATAGTTACCACTGGCTAGGTATATAGTAAAACTTTAATATTTATATATGCTATTAAACAACATTTAGTACAGTTTGTTATATACTTGTATAACATATTACTTTATATCTGTTTTGTACTTTAGTTCCTGAATGGTGTTTTTCATGCAACTCCCTTTTTATTAGATTCTTGGCACGGAACGAAAGTAAAACCTTTCGTAAGCGTATTTTTTCTGAACATTTTTATGATGTCCTCTGTGTGTTTTCCCAAATAATTTTTATATTGTACGTGGAAGTATATAACTGACTTTAAAAGCCATGCTTCCTGAACTCCATGAAAACAAACAAAAAAATTATTTTTTTTCATTTCTTATGATTATGATATTAGGGCTCAGTGTGGTGACTGTTTGAGTAAGAGTTGTGTTTTCTATAATATGAATGTATAGTTTGTACCCTGTGTTTGGTGTCCTGTAGGCTCCAGGCTTACTGTGACCCTACACCAGATAAGAGGCTTCGGAAAAAATATGGATAGATAGATGGATTTTGGTCATGTTCAATATATAAAGAGATTTGAAAAAACAGTGTTGGAAGTCTAATGTTATGCTGTATTATGATTAGATAATAAAAATGAAAACAGTGCAAGACCTCAACCATGACAACAAAGCCGACCTTGTCTTCATATAAATGGGAGAAACAATTTGTCTTTTAAGAAACAGAGTAATTCATGAAGACCACACGGATCTAAACTATCCATCTTTCATAACGTCTTGTCTAGTACAGAGTCATGGTGAATTTAGAGCCTGTCCCTGGAGGCCCAAGAAACCTTGGTGGGGATGCCAGTACATACTCACTATGGGCAATTTAAAGACATATAAACACAGAGAAAAACATGCAAACTTCACGCACACTGAGGCAAGTATGGGAATGGAAAACAACCATGGAGGTGTAGGGCCACTGTGCTGATCTTGAGACCACTGTGCCACCTGAAACCAAAACTCTTAAGTTTGCCTGATGATTAATAAGCGATGATTAATAAATATCCAGTTACCCACCTAGGTATCTAAACCACTGTGAAGCAATGAACCACCAGGGGCCCATTCCAGGAAGCAGGTTTAACAAATCCTGTACTTAAACCTGAATTCTGATTGGAGAAAACTGAAAGCCTGACTTCATGATTTGTTGATTCCCCGAATCTCTCTGCATTTCTCCAATCAGAATTCAGGTTTAACTATTTAAGTTTAACTTGTTAAACTTGTTTTGCAGAATGGGCCCCAGGACTCAGCCATACACAAACAAACACCAGTCAGCACCATTCTGGCAGATGGTAACCATGGTTTCCTCACAGCCAGCCCCTAAGCCACCCATGAGGTGGCTGGCAGTCGCTAATTGCCCCAGAACAGGGGGTCGGATTGTCTGCTCTGGCACAGCTTAAGCCTCGCACTTGGGGAGAAGGTTAGGGGGAAAGTCAAGGCTAAGTAGGTGGATTACGTGGTCTCTGCACTCAACAGTAGCCAGCATAGAGGATGATTTCCCTGGGGGGGCTGCTACCAATACCCCCATGCTGTGGGTCTCTGTCTGACTTTATGGATGAAGAGGTGCTTCACCCAAAACAGCCTCTTTGAGGCACAAAACCTTTGTGTATATTCCCTGTATTCCCCCATAAGTCTCACCCCCCAGGTGTAGTTACCTGCTCCTCTGTCTCCTCTTCCTCCTTGCCTGCTGTGCCACCTAATTGACTCCCAGTAATGGTACTCAGCATTCCTCTAACCATGTCCCTGTGCTCTCTTGCAAGTCACTAAAACCAGATCAAGCCCTTTAGTAAAAAGTTGAAGCAAAGGACACATTAAAAGTCATTCCATTGTGTTTTAGCAAGACATCGCGTTTCTCTGCTCATGTTTTATTGTGCAGTGTCACAGTATCCCTCTATGTCTGTGTGTGTGAGCTTCCTACTGCGGTCCTAAGCATGAGGTTAGGTGGATTTATGTCTCCGAATCCTTATAGTGATTGATTCTGTGTGCCCTGCATTGGAATGGCATCCCAACCATTATGTCTGATGCCTAATGCTGTGTTTTCAGCTATGCCATCGCCCTCTACTGGATGAGTAGTTATGGAACATGGATGGAGACGAGTCCACTTCTTGCAGTATTGCTATTCATATATGTGAACAGCTTTTATTTGTTTATTATCACGTGTTTCTTCACAGGTAATAGCTTTTTTTTTTATAAATGAATATCATTTTAAATGTGCCTTTTACTGAAAATGCAGATGTCACAGTTATAAGCTGATGATTGTGTGTGCCTCACACACGCAGCGCCGGTAACATTTTTAGCCTCACTAAGAGGTCTTAATCCGAGTGTTTGACAGTTAAGCACCTTTTGGCATTGGATCAGGTTGCTTACCGCAGACAGTCCCATGGAGAGGCGCGTCAGAGGTGTGCTGTGGTAGTGCCATAGAAACCTGTGTATGAGCAGAGTCAGTGTTACTGTGTACGGCCCCTGCGTAGCACCTTATATGAAAAGGGTGTGATCTGGTCATTTGAGGAGCCGCACTCTAAGGCCCTGTTCTGCCGAAAAACTGGTGTGTAAAGACACTTATGGAATGCTACATTGGAATTGTTGGAATATGTGCAATTCTTTGGAAGGCAGTTAAGAAACTAAATAAGTTCTCTTCACCTTTTCGTCAGCAGGTACTCTCTGATTGTTAATCAAGTATGTCTACACCGGAAAACCACAAGGGCTTCAATGAGAATATATGACAGCAGATATTATTATTCTTTCTGAGATTTGTTTAGTTTTATCTTTTGTCAAGTTAGCCAACATCATAGGCTTAGGCCTTGCAGTCAGTTCAGTTTGCATAAACAGATATCACGGGTGGCATTGTTTCAAAAAATTAGAAAGTTGAGAAAATTGTTTGGCAATACAGCTTCTTGTGCTTATTGGGGGTAAACCCACAGATTTCCATTCAACATTTCAGTTGCTGTTTTCTATGCTTCAAAATTTCAAGTGTTTTAACACTGTAATTATGTGCAAAGTGTAAACATCACGGGAACTCCTAGGACAATACCAAATTTCTAAGATGCTCTGAATTATTCACAGGAAACTATCCATCGGGGATGGGCATACTTCATTACTCAAAGTTACTCACTTGTTTGGTGTCAGTTACAAATGTTGCAATGTTAACATTTCCGTAATTTCAGCGATTGCATATCGAATTCTTATCCGCAGTAACGTTCTCTCAGTGACACAAGAATCTCAGAAGCTCATTTTACGGATAGGTAAAAGTTAGAAACAAGGGACCGCTAAATAATTCCTTTTTTATGTTTGTATCTTAATTGAATTTTTTTCATTTTCATTTTATACTTTTATCTTTAATAATAAACTTAGTTTCAGCGAACTTGAGTAACGGGTTTTACTTTTTTAAAGGACATGAAGCTTCCCATAATAATAATAATCATCATTGAAAAATAATTTGTTGTTAAAAATATTTAGCGTCGGTGTGGATAATACAAGTTCAATATGAATTGAACTTGACGGCCTCCTCAGATATACTGCTGTCCTTATGACTGTTCTACATCATTGTTCTTTCATATTGTGTTAATGAACTTGTCCTGCCCAGTGCTGGCCAGAGGAGGATGGGTTTCTCCCTTGAGTCTGGTTCCTCCCAAGGTTTCTTCCTCCTGAGGGAGTTTTTCATTGCCACTGCCGTCACCGACTATTCTCTGGGGACCTTTGACCCGGGGTTATGTAAAGCGCTTTATAACAATGCTCTTTGCTAAATGCACTATATACCCCTGGGTATCAGACTCTGCTTCCCCAGGCAATAAGTCATGCCCATTTAAGTATATTCTCAATTACCACACCTCCTTGATGTTCACGTGTGCGTATCGGCACTCAAGTTTAATTCTGAACCTTAATTTAAACTAGCAAGTTGGTCTGGGTGACAGTGTTAATCCAGTAAAGAACTAGTTACAATTTGACTTTTGTTTATACAAGATTGAGTCATTCTTGTCATTTAGTCATGCTTGATAATGCCTAGTATCCGCACGACTGTATAAAGATTTGTCTCTAATGTCAGGTGACCCTCCTTAGTGCGGGATGGTCTGTTTGCTATGCATTCACTGTCCTTCTGAGAGGAAAGGGTGGAGGAGTAAGCCATAAGCTGAAGGGGTGGTTAAATTCCAGCAAACAAAGCAGCCATTGAATTGGCGTCTTTGTGTTTTCTGTATGTGCTTTTAAATATAAACAGAATTGCCTGAGTGGCTTTTAGATTAACTCACTGCTTGCTATTCTACGGGCCAAGACACGGCTAACCCATATTTCGGTTGAAAAACTGAGCTATTACCACTCAAAAAACAAAACCAAAAACAAACGATAGGTATATGGTGGCGAGTAACCAGGCGTGTCGTGTAGCAGGTGTAGTACTGCGAAGCACACAACATAATTACCTAACTCTTCCTAAGTGGATAGACGATTAACAACTTAAATCAATAACTAAATGAGTTCATTCATCTCCTGTTCATGCGACTCCAAAAGGTGACAGCAATTTGTTCATGTGCAAAGAGCAAACTTGAAAGAAGTATTTTTTGAATGGGTCTTGAAGGTTCCGTTCTTGTCAGATCTTGAAGTGCACATCCCACGAGTGTGTTACTTAGTTCTGCTGTTCCCTGAAAACCCTGAGGTGCCTTAACTTCGGCAGAGAGCATGCTTTCGCTCAATGCCTGCCAGATAAGTTTGCTCCACTGTGCAGCTTTGTGGTGTTTCCCTTTTCCCGCCATATAGAACAACCTCTTTTCACGATGCTCAAATCTGGTAACACCATAACGCTTTAAAGCGCTTTACGTTTTCTTTAGGTAAATCCCATTTCTAATTTCTTTTTTTTTTTTTTTACTGCAACCTACTTAATCCCCGAATAAATAATTATTAGGCACATACATTTGATTGTAATATCTTTCGTGGAACATTAGAAGAATGTGGCCATCTAGTGGTATCTTTTTAAACGAGCTGCTTCAGCTGTCACTTGCTGCTTGAAACATTTTCTTTCCAAAGAGATGGAGTGCCTTGACCCGAAAATCTTGCAAATATGCATGATATCCCGCCTGACAGCTTGCATTTATTTATTTAGGATGAATTTTCTTGGAATTATTTTTGTTTAAAATATGACACGGTGCACACGCGAATGAAAAAACACAGGATCAAGTTTCAGGGATCATATGTGTTACGACATTGGCCAGTCAAGCGAAAAGGAGTTAACGGCTAACTATAGGGGTTAGGATTCATACTGAGAATATTTAATGAAATCCAGCCTTCATATTGCATTCCAGATCCAGTTCACGTATGTAACTCAGGCACTACTCAACAGGTGTAGCAAGGACATTAAAATCTTCAGCAACTGTTCCCCACTACAAGAAAGCGCTCTACGCAGTAAGTGCTAAAGTGGGGCAGTTTAACATTGAGAAATGCTCCATTTTTAGTGATGTAGTACATTTAAGTTTTAAGCACACTATTGTACAATTAAAATTTATGAAAGCATTGGGGACAATAACACAAGTATGGAAATGATGTCACTGACTATATCCAACGTTTAATTTCTTTCAAAATGCGTATAATAATTTGATGAATAAAAATATTCTGATGTGTATCTAACAATTGTGACTCATCTAACAGCAGGTTTAGACAGCTAAATTAAAAGCGATTCAAATCTAAATCCGTTTATAGTGTAATTAAAAAAAAATAAAAGCCGTGTCTGCTTTTGTGGCAGATCCTCTTAAGGCAAGCAGAGCAATGTTAACCAAAGGTTGAGATTCGGTAATATGTTCTAAACAACAGAAATGTAGTGTTTCCTGAAATGCATGTAAGGCAGTACTTGGATATTTTAGAGTATGGATACAAACAAACAAAGTTATACTAATTAAAACTGGAAAATAAAATGTACACTGGCAATAGACCTGACACTATCTTCTGGAATAGATTATGTCAAAAGTGTCAGATTCGATTCCTGGTCAGTTCTGTGAGTGGAGGTGCTTATCCTTACATATTTCTATGCATCCATGCATTATTTTTTCATAACAGCTTATCCAGTGCAGGGTTCCAGGGAGTATGGAGCCTACTCTAGGAAGCACAGGCCATGAAATAATGAAATGTTTATTCCAACATTCCCTCTGAAATACGTTGTTGGCTCCACTGCATTGTATTTGTTGTCTTTCCTGTGCTTTCATTAAAGGGCAATTTCAGTATGTTTTAAAGAAGTGCATCGGAAGAAAACATCAAAACAAATTCAATCAGGACTTTGTGTTGAAACGAAAACAAGATATGCCAGGAACGAAGTACAACACTCCTGCTTTATTGAATGTGTGTTTTGCTACAGTGCCATTTAAAATGATTAACTTGAAAACTCTCACGGATTTTCCTGGTCCTTCTCAAAAATTGTCACGCTGCTGATCCAGTAAACTAAGTTGTGCCATTTGGAGCAACTAAGAGAGAGGTTTGGGTGTATTTTAACAGGAAGCTTTTTAAAAATCCAGCCGTAGTTACACAGTGTTTGACATTAACCAGTTATTCCACTCAGGCCGGTCCGTGTGTTGCCGTGGCAACACTAGGAGTACAGGGACTCACTCTCAGAACCACATGAAAAACTTGTACCAGCGCTAACTTCCTCAAGGTAGCTTTTTAAAAGAGCTAAGAACCTTAACTGAAAATGTATACGTCCAAACTATTATATAGTTGTTTTTCATTCAGGAAAACTGTATTTGGGTTCCCCTCGTTTCCTGTATTTCGTAACTCCTATTTTCGTTTTAAAAAACACCACAAGTTTAATGCTTTCTCTAACCTGTTGGTTTGATTTTCCTGTACTCCAAACACCTCATATTTATGGTTGGTAGTGTTCATTTAAGAAAACTGCAATTGAATCTAAACAATTTTATTTTACCTGAGCTTGTTTATTAAAAAAAATAAAAATTTTCATGCAGACCATATGTAAAAGCAACTCATTCTCACAAATCATGATATTAGACTGTATAATTAATGTTAGTAAATGTTGCTTTAACTGCAGTCCTGCCCCAGAGCAGAGGTTGAAAGATGGCTGAATACCAAAGTTCTTTTAATGCACTACCTCCCATCCTGAAGTGTGGTGTCGTGTCTGCTAATTTAACGAATGTGCTTCTTGGTAGGTGGCATGGGAGAAGCTTTAAGACTTTCTTATCAGAAAAAGGGTGATTTGACAGAAAAAGTTTGAGAAGCAAAGTGCATGAGTCTGAATGATATTGACACACATCAGATAGGATCACTAATGTTGGAGGTGAGATATAGTAATTATTGAGTGCTCTTCCTGTTTAAATGTTTACTTATACCATGCAGTTGTTAAAAGTGGGTTCGAAACAGTTAAATGGTGTCAGGTCCTGGATGCTAGAACCCTTAATTAGCTGACTAGTGTTGCCTGATTCTCTTATGGACTATGACATCATTCTGTGGAGTCAAGAAAAGAGCTCATTTACTTCCTCCTGCTGGTGATCAGGGTCTTGGCACACTGGACTAATTGGGCCTGTTGGCAAAAACGTTTCCATCCCTCACCGAAATGAATTTTGTAAAGACATGTTTGGCGACAACAGGTACAAAGATGATAGCAACCAAGAATAACTTTTCAAATGCTTTGTAAAAAATCCCAGGGTACATGTACATGGACAGTGTAAGTCCACAGAACATATTTCTCTTTACATTAAATTATATTCAGGGATCATACAACAACCTGAAAAAGAAGCATTTTCAATTCTAAGGTTTAAAATATCAGGCCATAAGTAACAGGTATCTGGTCTTCTAAAGTAACAGGTCTTTGGTCTTCTAAAGTAACAGGTATTTGGTCCACTTTTAAAATTAGTCTAATTTAGCCTCAGTCAGCACATCAGAAAATTCAAAATGACATTATCTATTTCAGTAAGCTCTGCATGAATCAACGCCCTCAAACATCAATGAACTAAAGTGATGCTACAAGGAAGACTTAGCGAGAACTCTTTAGGTTAGAGTTTCCAAGATATTTTTTATGTCCTGATATGACCATCAAATTGAACAAAGGTCTCTTCATATCAATACTTAAATTCTCCCAGATTTACGTAGCTGAACTCCGAAACATACGAGTTAAAATAATAATTCCAGCTCTGACCTAAAAGCTATTAATTGGCTTTGGGCTCATGATGTAGAACTTAAACTTATGAACCTACATTTAATTTGCTGGGGACAGTGGCCTGTTTGCTCAATATGGAATTTACACACTTGACCAATACCAAAATCTCTTGATCTTGACAATAAAAATGACTAGTATGTATTGCATATACATATTGATACCTTTACTTCTAATAGCATCTTTAATCTTCTTGGCTATTAAAGTCACACCTATTAGCTTATCAATGGCCAAGTGAATAACGACTCAACACTATTTAAAAACAATACGCTGATTATATACACGTTTACTTAGATGTTGAAATTTGAATAGCTATTTCCATCTTTAGCAATATGTTAATGACTTGCTTACCATTGCATATATAAACATGTTAATCTGTATGTAAAATTTATGAACATTTTAGAAAGTGACCTGGACTAATCAGACTACTTTTCAAAATCATAATTTTACATATATTTTAATCAATATAGCTTAATACTTTCTTGTTTTCCCTATATAAAGAATGCACTATTTTGTTCAATATTTATAAATTCCTCACAAAAGCGTACAAACATCAACAGATATGTGCAACGCCACACTGTAGTAGCATTCCCTTATGCGTAATTAGGCACTTTGGAGTCCATGAGAGCTGATTGGGTAATATGACCATGTGATCTGCATCTCCCGTGTAGCCGACACTGGAGTTATGACAGCACAATGTCCTGTCGTCACTTAAACGAAGATATTTCAGAGTACCCTGTAGCGTTCTTTTGGATGAAATCTAATGGCAACAAAGGTAAGTCCAATGACCAGACGTCCAATACAAATTCTTCTGCACCTATAAATAGCTTACACTGTTAAAATGAAATACCCCACTGAAAACGCTGAGTCATGTGATAGCTTCAGTGCCGTGTGGCAAAGACCCTGTCATTGGCAACTGTGCTTGGAGGGAAAAAGGTAGTCCTACACAGTCAGACAGGTGTTGAAATATTGTGACGTCTAGAAAAAAAATGTGCTTTGCCACGTGCGGCTTACTACCAACAAGTCGACACGTGCAACCCCAAGGAAAACAAAATTCCTACGATGTTAAAATACACACCCTATATTTTTTTTTTGTTTCCAGCAGATGATTTTTGGGTTTGCTGGCTGTAAGCGTGAATTTGCAGACAGTAAATGATCAACCTTGGCAACCACATGTAAAACACAGAGTAGAACGATTTGTGTACATTTCCGAAAGTTTAACCGGAACTCCTCAGAAGAGATGCACGGATGAGTGCTTAACAGCCTTGATATCGAACAACGATCGGCACGTCCTGACATGCAGATTCAGATAAATTCTCTCATTCTTCTCTTTTATGCACACGTCCCACAGAATATACACTGTAAAAGCCTTCTGCCCTTAAAAATTCGTCTGCTAACTCTTAACTGCTGCCTAAGCTGTAAAAACTGTTGGTGCTTTGAGATGTGGCAGACTTATCTGTGCTCTTTTCTGCAGAGTAATTTAAATAAGTGATGTGTCTTCCGAACAGAGGAGTGTCTGGCTCTTTCTAACCCAGCAGACGTCTACGTGGATCTCGGGGAGTGCAAAAACAGACGGGGATATCATCCAAACGCACACGCACGACAGAGGTGCAAATAAATGTTCCCCAGTGCACCTTTTGGTGATAGGTTTACGGTTTATCCATGGGCTTTTGCAGGGCCCTCAAACATTCAGCTGTGCCAGTCAATAAGGGGGTAGCATGGTGCCTACATCCACATAGCCGTTTGGCCCCATGTTGGGGGCTGGTTTAGCTAGTTGCCACTGCTGGGCACAGTCATCCAGGGGGCCCTCGGTGACACTGTATTCGGGGCCAGCCGATGCCAGTCCCCTCTCCAAGAGGAAGAGGTGATCGTTTACCAGCTCACTCACTTTGCTGTAGTCCTGTCCCCTGAGACCTCTCTGCAAGAGGGCCTCTGTGTCCTCCTTTGCTTTGGGTTTCAGTATCAGTCTGTTCTCCTGGTTCACATTGTGAACCTCAACATACTCGGTGGGATTTAAGACCATGGGGATGTCATGGGGCCTTGGAGCTGCACCACAGTTTCCGTTGGGTCCTGACTTGCTCTGTGTGTCATCACTGTCAGTGGGAATGTCACAGAGGGGGAAGTCAGCTCGAATGATTTGGTGTTCTAGCAGGGGAGCAGGGGGTACACCCTCGATTAATACCTCAGGAGCATGGTAAACAGGCTCCTGGACACAGCAGTGTCGTGTGGAGGAGGACATGTTGGCCTTGTCGTCCACACACTGGTCCAGTTTTCGCACCTGGCTGCTGTTCCCGGACCATCCTGACATCTCCCGGGGGCAGAAGACTGTCCCCATCTGGCCGGTACTCGGTGCACTGGACTCGCCGTCGTAGTTCTCCACCTGCAAAGTGTGATCAATAGAGGGGCACCACTGGGATTTGTCAATGAGGGCTGCGCGCTGGTCCTTCTCCTGCTCTTCCCCATCCAGTGAGGGGGTGGGGGTAGGATCGGGGTCCCGCTGCAAGCTTTCAGACACCTCTAGGCAGTCTACCAGCAAATCCTCGCTATCTGATGTTGGAGGGAACCCTTGGCTGACCAAGACGTGGAAAATCTCCTCCGATTTCCCTTTCTGTGGGCAAAGGAACGCAATGTACCCCATGAGAGATGATGGGGAAAACAAATCTGTTATCAAACTATCGATGTCTACGCATTGCTCAGCTCTGCAGAGCACTAAGCGGATTATATTAGACAGTAATTTCCATCATTGGAATCATAACATTAAATTACCAGTCATTTATGTCCTGGAATAGAATAGGAAAAACACAAAATGATACAGAACAGAAGCATACTGTCTCTAAGTATTGGTTTTAATTTCCTGATGGTTAACTGGGCTTTACCTTGAGGAGACTGTTGTCAAAGCCTTTAATTTTTGGTCCTGGTACCGGAGGCAGGAAAAAGAGTTTCACACTTGAAAACAAGAAAAAAATCATTATAGTTATATCCATCAATGCAATTTCCATAAGCACTTATACAGCCCTGGGCTTTGAATCAGATGCTTAGCAGTATGCACTAAAAGAGTGAAAGCAGAGTTCTAAAGTAACTGAGAAGGGCTATTTAATAAGCTTCTTATTAATACAGGCATCAGTTTCTCTCTGACAGGTGACAGCCAAACAAAGCGGGTGTTGTGATTGTGAGACGCTGGTCACACCTGCTTTTCTTAAGGATGACAACCCAGGAGAGGATGAGCAGGGCAAAGGCAGAGAAGATGGCGAGGACAATCCACATCGACTTCTCCCTGGGGAGATCTTCACAAAACAAAATGCGCCATTTACACACTACTAATTCAACACAGGATTGTGCTGAGCCTGGCACGGATCCCAGGATGCAGAGGGTGCAGAGAAGGGGACACCCTGGATGGGGTGCCAGTCTGCTGCAGGGTGCAGACTCACACATGCACAGACTACAGGCAACACTGAGACAGATACAATTCATGGTGGTATTTTCTACATGCTACCGTCTGTAATACTGGTGAACCTTTAAGTAAGACAAATGCTCATCCAGATTTAAATGGTGGAGGTTTCCTTATCTTACTCCAATATTGCAATTTAGCAATTTATTTTACATTAATGACTTTATTAGATTATCACAAGGATCTTTTATAATAAGGCACTTCAGGAGTAAAAAGACCTAAAAGATATTAAAAATTATGAATAAACTATTGAAAACGTATGATTACAGTTTCAAACACACAGGATTGATCGACACGATTCATGTCAATATGACCTTAGCACAGTAACTGTTTAAAATGGGACTGGAAATAATCTTCATTTCTTATTTGTCTGTCAATCCTGGTTCAGGCCTAAATGAACACACATGCAGACTGTATCAACCACCTCTCACCTCTATGCATTACTTTCACCTACACCCTTCCCTAACCCTTTCGCTCTTCCCAGAACCCTAACCCCACCCCTTCGCCCTTCCTTATTCCTAACCCTTTTGTTCTTCCCATAGCCCTTGCTTTGACCTTCCCAAAACCCTAACTCTTCAGGCCTCCCTCACTCAGTTTGATCAGGGAGAAGCTTCACTCCCAAGCACATGTAGCAAGCTTACAGTCAGGCACTTTCACATAGGCCGGGGCGCTCCACTCGCTCCAGTATCCATGATCGGGCTTGCAGCGTACCCTCACCGTGTAGACCTCCCCAGGTATGGGTCTAAAGATCTGGAAGTGCTTCTGTTGGCCTGCAAAATGAAACTGCAGAAACACAAACCAGGAGTCATCAGGGCTTTGGGGAGCAAGCCCCTGGGGGACAGTCCAGTTTCTAGAACAGTTATTAAGGTCTAGCAGGCCCTTGCGGAACAGTCCAGTCTCTAGAACAATTATTACAGTTAAGCAGGCCCCTGTGGGACAGTACGGTCTCCAGAACAGTTATTACAGTCTAGTAGGCCCCTGGGGGACAGTCCAGCCCTCAGCACACAGCCTGACTGAGTGGGAGAAGACCAGCAGTGCCCACCTCTGTCTTGTTGTCCTTCTCCAGCCTGACGGACAGCTCATAGTTAAGAGTGACCCAGCCAGAGCGGGTGTCCACCATGTGTGGTTTCTCCCACTTCACCTGTAGGTACGGGTTCTCTCTGTCTTCCAGAGTCACCGTCACATTATTCGGGTGGTGAGGCTGAACTGGGGACAGAGAAGGTGAGGACTGTAAAAACTACTGATATGGCATGCTGGAAAAACAGAGTATATTCCTATTCATTCATTTTTTAGATGAGCACAGTTAACTGAATTCAGTGTAAAAGCCCTTTTTAGTCTTTTATTCATATTTTGGTGTAGAAAATAAAGATTGCTCTGGAAATGGTGCCAGTTAAACATAAACTCAGTAAACACAAATGCACAAGTGAAAATTCAGTGCAATTTTGAATCTGCTTCAACATTAAGTCGTTCTTATAATGTTTAAAGTTTTAACAAATAAAACAAGTATAAACTTTAAGATACTCTTTAGTCATGATTGTTCTTCAATTATCATCCAAAGATGCCTGGAATGTGTAAGCCTACATTACCTTCCAAATATAGCTTCGATAAAAGATATCTCGATTCAGAAATAAAAAAAATACAGCATAACAGAGCCATGAAAGTGAATGGTGACCGAAGAAGAAAAATAAAAAATGTTTGTCAGTATGACAGAGTAGCCTGAAAAGTTCAGACGGTTTCCACCCTTGAATAACAGTGGAAGATGAGGTATCCAGGCCAACATCTCTGAAGCAACATGATGGATAAACATATTGGCGACTCTTCATCACGGATGCCCTGCTGTTTCCCGGGCAGCAGGCTAAGGTACGCCTTTTCTCTCGCTGTTACTGATATGCTCATCTCACCGGGGGGGGGGGCAGTACTGTTTGACACAAATAAAATTTCTCAATGTCGCCTGCACTGAAATACCACAGCGCAGATGAGAAACCAGGAAACCATCGTAATCAATGTCTGATTCTCAAGTTTTGGGTTACAGCACCCAATGCAGAGAGAAAGTTTTGGTTTCTGAATATGATACAAAGACTGCTGCGATGTTGCAGTTTAACTTGCTAATAAATCATTAAACTCCCTGTTATAGTTATTTATTGTGTTTTTTGCTTTTAAGTAATAATTAAATATATTGAAAACAGGTTTGCTTGATTTATACTTACAAGTTCTTCGGTAAACCAGATAACTGCCTGTCAGTCAGTCCATAAACTGTATACGATACGGCAGCATGTGATTTATCAGTAAAAGTGGATCATATTACACAAAGATTTTACTTCGGTTAACCACTACACCCGTTTGGAAAACAAACAAAACGACGCGAGTACATGATAACACTGTTACTCACAGCTCAGTGCAGGCTGTGTAACCTGATCCCGACCTCATGCCTCTGAGTAGGAAACCAAACATGTTCGTCCTCATTTGGGTTCTTCAGCTCGAAAGCTTCCCATCCCACGCTCTCCAGTTTCAGCGCCAACGTGCCGCTTTGCCTGCGTCCTGCTCGGGCAAACTAAACTAAACTATAGCCCAGGCACCATCTACTTTGCTTTAGGTCCTGTCTTTTCGGGGCACTTAGGGTTAGCCTATGAGAAAAGGCTTTTAGATATTAATTAAGATATTAATCTTCCCCCACACTGGATGAGGCGGCCCGTGCCTCCCATACAATCCTTTCTAAACACATGTTGAAAAGAACTGCACAACACTCCTGTCGCCTTTAAAAAGCAGTAACAGAGAAAACAAACCTGGAGAGAAACGTAAAAAGAATAGGCCCTGATGATGTCTCTGCTGTACCTTTACGTGGAGCACAAGTCTCAGCTACACCATGACTGTGAGAAACTGAGGACTTCACATTTGAATTCTTCACAAAACAAACTTTATATGTTGCATACATTTATACTCATCGCATATTCATTTTAATAAAAATACAACATGATTTTTACATTATTTGTCTTGAGACGTTGAATTATTTAATCTTTTCCACTCTTAGTACAGTACATAAATAAAAAATGCAGCAAATACCACTTGGCAAACGCCTGCAGGGATGATTGAGGCATCTATGATATCGAAACATCACGCCTTATAAGGTTGGGCTGAATGACCTGTGTCGGAAGGGGGAGGGGCTTACCGATGTACATCACATCCACATCCATGGAGTCCGACGAGGCAATCCCCAGGGCGTTCCTGGCCACGACCGTGATGTTGTAGCTCACCCAGATGGACGTGTAGGTCTTGTTGAAGAAGCAGGAGTTCTCGCCCGCTGTGTGATAGTCTGGGCACTCGAAGATTTTTTCCGAGCTGCGCAGGGGAGTCGGCGGGTTGGAGGGGGTTTGGTTTGCAGGAACACATAGGTTTGCATTGTTAAAGACCCAGCTTGTGACCGCAGGGTTATGGGCTTAAACCGCAGGAACATCACTGCTGCTGTACTTGCTAGGAATGTCGAAATGAGAACAGCTTAAATAGGTGTCCAGCTGCACAAACGATGAAGTGTAAACGTGCATTCCACTACAAGGAAGCATCTGTAAATAAATAAGCTGAGGAATGAGGGCAAACCAACATCAGACTTTCAGATCCTAAGTAACACTGTATGTGTATTCAAATAAGTCACCACAATGGCAGAATGGACATGATTGGTCCCTTTTGGTGTGAAATACACAAATCAAGGAGTTAACGAGAAAGATGGAAAACATTTAAACTAGAGTGATTCCAAGCATGAAGCTTTAAAGATCCCTCAGGTCTTTCAGGTCCTTGAAGAATGCAATGATGACTCATTAAGTTGACTTGCACACATGCATGTCAGCTCATGTATGCATGTCTGTGATGCTGCTTTTGTGTCTATTTGGCGGTGGCATTTTTAGACCTTGGACCCACTAGGATCAGGATGTCACATTCACTTCAGTTATAATCCATGTTGTCCCAAACCCAGGTTCAAGGTGGCCAACCTCCGGGGATGATGGGGAGGGGGGTGTTCATTATTTTGTGTCCCCAGGGGGATTGCAGAAGATTGATGGTGCTAATCAAAATGTGACTGCTGGTATAATACACATATCTGTTATCAAATTCAGACACTATGAAAAAAACGGCAGAAGCCATCTTGCTTTCATTAAGGCAACAGACATTGCAAGCAGTGTATGCAATTAATCACCATGCTTTTATTCACAGGGTGGTGTTGAATAAACAAACACGTGAAAACAAGTGAGATCTGAAATCCTGTCAGCATTTGCGTTTCTCGTTGGGCTTCTGCTGACGAAGGCCCGATGCTTGTCGAGGCACAATTTCTGCAGTTTTGTGCGTGTAATTCTTTGCAAGCTCACCGTCGGAGTACGGTTTACAGTAGCTAGCTTCCATAGCAGCATCGCTAGTCTTCCAGCTACAATGAAATATGTATAACTACCTTCCAGCAGATCATTTATTCTGTCTGTTCTAGTTTGCACCCATCAGCTGTTGACATTACATTCCTTCAGTGATGTGATGTCCCACCCCCGAAGAAAAACTAAGAATAGATGGATTTTTTACTTTTAAAATTGTGCTGCGTCATTTTTCCATATTCAGAGTCATTCAAACCTTAATCGATATTCTTCTCATACATTCACGTAACCAGATGGAACAAGGCTGCAGGTGGGACTGAGCATGTAGGCCTTTAGTTTTACGACAGAGCCTTAGGCGCAGAGGTCCATGTGACGTGTGCAGTGTGCTCGGATGTGAAACATGTGAGAACATGTCCAGGATGACTGTGATGCTGGGTTTAAGGTACCGCTCAGCTGCGTGTGCTGGGCCGCTGCTTCAAGGGCGATGGGGAACGGCTCATAACCAGAAAACCAGCCAGGCCCACAGTTTATATCACACACACATAACTAGTGGAAGTCCTAATATGCAACGTTAAGATTAATTAAATCAGTTCTGTGTGTAAGAAGAGAATTACGACGCTGATACGAGTCAAGCCCACAAGTTATGGCGACTAGAAGTGAGGCAGACACAGACTTGAGTAAACAGTAAATAGTCAAGCAGAAAGTGTCTATTAGGAATGCCGATAAATGCAAATATTCAGCTGGATAAAGGTTCTGGAAAAACCGTGCTAAATGCAGCTGGTGAAAAGATGAGACCTGCAGATAACACTAATGGCAGACAGTTACCAGGGCAGAATGTATCTGTTGTAACTATCGTTGTTTTAGGCAAAGAGAGTCCATAGAGTTGTAGAATCGATAACGGTTAGAATCCAAGTCATAACTGAACGGCGTATCGTGACGCTGAATATTCGTACACGGATATGTGTCCGATTAAAAGACTATGCGCATGAGGCCAGGGTGTAAACACACATGGCTTTGTGGTTTATACATCTGCGGTTCAGTGTCCGATCGGAAAAGGACGACACGTGTAAGGCGGGACACTCACTTCTCCATGTGGTAGTAGAGAGCGTAGCTGGTGGGCAGGCCGCCACTGGAGCCACGTTCCCAACGACAAGTGAAGGTCTCCTTCTCGGGGGAACGGCAGCCGAGGAGACGGGGTTTCCCTGGGGGTCCTAAACCTGAGGGGTGAGGGGGAGGTGTGCCAAGTGAGGAATGCCAGCTAGGATCCACTTATCACCATTGCCCATTAAGATTAGTATCACACTACTTATTTATTAACAATCTTTATTTATTATGCACCTCAGTATCAACAGAATCTACTAGTGTGATTCCCCAGTCTGATTATTCATTACACCTTTTCCATATTCACCATATCTGTACTGAATGTTGTAGTCATACTTCTCGCTAAGTGATGTCTTATAACAGAATGTATTGGATGTTTATCTACTTGTATTTGTTGCCAATCACATTGTTGTACAGTGTCAATAAACTCTCAATCTTAATCCTAATCCTTGGGATTCACACTCCAGCTATCCTGTGAAGGATTCTAGTGATAAACAATATGGGCCGGCCAGCAGCTAATAACCTTTGTTTTTGACAAGACATCATTTTGACTTGACACTCTTCAAATGTAGCGACATTAATGACCTATTAATAAGTATACTGTCCTGGCAGGGGTGATTCGAATCCTCACAGTTACTTACTGGATTCCTCTGTCCACCCAGCTGGGAGCAGGAAGAGGAAAACGAGCATCAGAATGCCACTGGTCCATCTCCGTGGCCATATAAAGCCCGTCTCCATGCTCTGGGAAAGGAATCGATGTCACAGTAAGGGGCCCTTCTACACCCTGATTGGTTGACCAGACGGCCCTGCTGTTTCCAATGGAAACATGAACTTCTAAAGAAAACACTGCCGTGACGTACATCTCCAAGGGGCACTCCCGCACACTTACTGCACTCGGGACAAATTCGGTCACAAGAATTTGCCCGTGACATGTACACATATGGGTTCCCATGCACTAATTAGCGTTTGTGTTTCTTTTTTTCAGGCAGCAGTGCAAGCCGTCCGTACCACCTGCCCTATGTAGAGAGAGGTACAGCACACTTAGACTAAAAGAAGCACTGTAGAATGGCTTCAAAAGAAGGCCCAACAGCAGAAAGAAGCAACTTCCTTCAACTTAGCACCTTGCAGGTTTCCCACGTTGCCTTCAGCAGGCTTCACGCTTCAGTTGCTACATCTTACGTAACCATCGCTGACAAAAACAAAGAAAACAAGAACAAAAACACTCAACCACTGTTGACTGGGAGTGTCCACAAGACAATGGCCTATGAGCACTGACCTGGGATCAGGCAGATTTCCAACAAGGGCTTAGCAGTGAGGAGCTGGAAGGGTAACTAATTAGACTGAAGCTTTTCAAAACTTTCTGGAAGTCTGACCTCCTTTAAGGCTGTAGCAGACCGCTTTTATTCACATCCACCTGTTTGCTTGGTCCGTCATGCCTTTCTTTTCAAAAAGACATTGGGCTCCCCGTACAGAAGCTCACACCATCACAGCTCTGCACTATTAAATGCTCCCCACACTTAATGTGAAATCTAGTAGCCAACCCAATCTTCCTGGTTATTCTCCCCTGATCCGAGCTCCAAATAGTGGCATGAGAAAACCCACAAGCGCCACAGAACGAAAAGAAAGCACGCAGAGGGGCTGAGCATTTCAGGCAAGAGAACACACCAAAGACAGAAAAGCAAGTGTCTATGAACAGTTTGGTCTGGTCCCGCTCTATAGGAGATTAAAGCATTCTGAAAGGTTATTGTAAAAGCCCATCTGTTCGTTTTTTTAAAGCTCATGTGATTCCTGGAAACAGCTGCCTGAACATTACCTTCCACTCTATTTAAAGGGCATTTAAATTACTGAAATCACAAGGATGGAGTGTGCCTCTGTTTACATATGAATTCAATTATACTCCTTCCTGTTTTGAGACATTGTTTGATAAAAGGGTCAAGAATTAATTTGCACCTCAGATATTTTTTGAGAGCGATCAACTGATTTTATTTCAAGCAAAGGCTGAAACAAACATGCTTTATTATTATGTTATTTAATTTTTAGTAGAACTTAAACAGGTGCTAGATTCGCTGAAATCCCAACTGCAGAAACTGAGGTTAATTACCATACCAGCAGCCAAGGACTCCTTAGAGTGCAACCAGTTTGATGTCAACATATGGAAGAAAAAACTAGTGAGATAAATAAACACACATTATTCCCCAACATCACATACTGTTTTCCCTTCTAAATTGTTCACTCCATAATTCAAAATGCAATAAAAGAAAATAAACCACCAACACATCAAGGAACAAAACTCTATCAATTTCTAAAATACTAACAATAATTAATAATACAGTCTAGCTATTAATAATAACACTGTAGCTACACTGTTACCATATGTATACTCGGAACATCGCGAGGGCTGCTTTAATATGATCGCTCGCAGAATTATTTTAGACATGATGTAAATCAGACCCCACCTCATGTCCCTCTGTTATCTGTACTTGGCATGTGTTGTCTTGATACAGTATACAGTCATGGTGTTGACCTCAGTGCTTTTCAAAATATTACTGTACCCCCCACCCCCCGTGCTCTCCTACTTAGGGAGGGACAGAGACTAAATTAAGGAGGGAAAGAAAATCCATCACGTTACGCTCATTAGTAGACTTGCTGAAACTTCTAATCCTTTTTAAAGTGAGCGAACTTGGAGGGTAGCATTTCAGATGAAGACTGATTCAAAAGCGGCACAGGGCACATACACATGGATGGTATTTTAAAGACAACAATTAGCCTAGCTGCATGTCTTTGGACTACAGGAGGCAACCCGTGTGATATGGGCAGAAGATATAATCACCACACACAGAGTAGAGGCGGGATTTGAACCCTCAGCCCTGGAGGTGTGAGGTAACGATGCGACCCCTTTGAACCCACCTATTTCAGTAACCATCCAAACCTACACAGCACTTTTATTTATGGGACTTTCACGTAAGTTACAAAAAAACTCACGGGTGCGGAAGTACATTTTACAGTCAGCAGCTTAAATATTTAATTTAAATAAACCTGCCATTAAAGTCACCACAATTTACAAACACCCGACCATCTACAACTACTTAAGCGGAACTAAGTAGACCTCGATGAAGAATTTAGCTCCTTCAAAGCCAGTGACGGTGGTTTTCTATTCTGCCATTAGTAAGCATTTTTATTTAGTGATGGGACGAATGAGGTTTTAAAGCCTCATTTAGCGCCAGCATTGACTGGTAGTTTGGGATACTCCCACCTGTCACGGATTTTGAAGCCTCATTTGTCCCATCACTGCTTTAATTCATGCGAGTCGCATCAGGTGCAGGATGAAGTACACTCAGAACTAAACTAAGAATTTCAGGGGCAACCTTCAAATCGGATCACTGGTATTAGAGCTAACGTGTGCATACTACATGCAACCAGCCTGCAGATGCTAAGAAGGGAAGAATGACTCAGCCGGAGAAATGAGCTGCAGGAAGTTCCCTGGCAACACAGGATCGCATGCTGCCATCCCGATGGTGAATACAGTCTCGCACTCTCTCACCTCTGGCTGGCTTTTTCCACCCTGCTCTTTTATTGTTGAGTAAAATCAAAGGTGAACCTACCATGACCCTCTTGCCTCAAACCGTAAAGTCTGTCTGGTTCTTTCCGAAAGAGATGACCCTTGCAAAAAGCGTGTATGTTATGGGCAAACCTCTATGACTTGCTGATACTGTGACAGACTCTGTTTCTAGGATTGGGACATGACATTTTAAACTCTGCCCTCATTGAATTCTACTATAGAAAACAGGTCAATTCAGCATGCAAAGCTTTCCCGTTAGATAAGTAAATACCATATGCTTCGTTTTGCATACTTGCATAGAGTTTGTGTCAGGCACAAATTACATAAATCAACAGTTTCCTCTGTAACCCCAGTGAAGGTCAAGAAAATGTAAGGTTAAACCTGGTCTTGCTCAGTTAACTGTGAACGGGTGAGTTGCTAGAAGGTAAGGCGGAGCTTTTTCAGCCGTTGCGACATCCCTCGATGGGATCGAGAAAGTCCCCGATACAGGCTGGTGCAGTCTTGGGGACCTGTCCTCTGTGCATGGTTTAGCTAAGGGGGAGGACACAGCGGTCATAAACATAAAGTCAATCCCGCAAAGCATACTGCCGTGACCCTGCTATGCTGCTAGTACACTTGACTCCAGGCAATCCCTATAAACAATATTATTGTTTGTGTTAATATACAACAGAGGAGTGTTACTTATTGCTCACAGTGGGATTATGGAGCACCATCCAGCAGGCACTTTATAGTGGATGCAAGCTGTTTGTGGAGAGCTGGGGGAGGGATGGGTTAATTAATGGAAAGTTACTACATAAACAGGTGGAGGAATGCAATAACTATTAAAGGCACGAGGCCAGAGGGAAAGGGCAGTTAAGGACAACCACTTCTGAGATTGTTGGCTTTGTACTTCACATACAATAACACCAGAAGGTTCAATGCTCAGGTCTGATTACCTCTAAAACATTTAAATTGGGGCATGTAGTCCACAGAATTCCAGAGACGAATGAAGGAAAAGAACCTGTGATTCACAAAGCTTGGGCTGAACATTTCCATGGAAAAAACACAACCCATGGTTACTAAACAGTAACATATTGATAAAAAATAAATACATAATGAACTGCATTTGTAGACGGCAGAAGGCAGAAAGCATGCCCTAAACAATTTCTTTCCAAATCCCAGGAACAAACAAAACACGTTTGGCAGACAACTTGGTGCTGAATTCAAAGTGAAGTCCATGCTCCCTGCCCATCACCTGGACATAAGGATGCTTTGAAAGAATGCTCCAAAATCAGCTCTACCGATGGTCAAACTGCTGGCCACCTGCAATCCTACAGTCACAATTGAAGATCCTCCAACTCCACCGTATCAGCTGCCTCAAGAACTGCAGATGAATTGAGCTGTCTTATGCTGTAAGTATTTCAGGACCCATGGGATGGCCTGGCTAATGCCTGTAATACCAACTGCCATAAGAGGAAGCCTCACCTGGGAAGTCCTTAAGCCCTGTAAACAAGATTTACTCCATGGACCTCACTGCACCAACATGTATTAAAGCTACATTGTGACACATTATGTCAAAAAAGGACCATAAACTGATCTTCATAAAACCCTCTGACGTTCATTCAAGTGAATAGTCAAAATAAATATGAAAAAAAGAGCATTCTCACGCTTGCGTAAAGGCACAAATCCTTCTCACCAAGCAGTCAAAGGGGACAAGGACAGAGTACATCAGTATTTCTATGCCAAAGTTTAAAACTCCTCTGTTTATGGCTTTCTTGTTGGCAAACCAAGCAAATGCCTATCCCCAAAACATGCATTCAACCTGGGAACAGACCACAATGATTAACCACCCAGATGAGCATCACATGACCGAAGCCCTGGGGTCAAGATCATTAGCCATGCTGGGAAATTAGACATTTAGACATAACTTCCTTATATTTTAACTGTACTTCTCTAACATTATGTTTCAATTCCACTCATAAGCTTACGCAGAATCACTTCGCTCAGTAGGTCTGCTGTCGCGACTCAGCCCTTGCTTGAAGGTTGACTGTTCTATCATACAAGTATGAAACATAAAGAAAACTCTTTGCACAATTACAACTGCTGTAGATTAATGTATTCTGGATTACTAGAAAAGCTAACGCGATATCAATATGCACACAGCTTTTGCAGGCAGCAAGGCGAGAAATTAAACATCCTTGAGTCCTTTTCTATGTCCGATGTGTCAGACTGAATCAAGATATGGCCCCTCTTGTCTCAGGATGCACAGCATGCCTAGTAACTATAGTCGTAGCTTAGCAGCAAGACCATTAAGAGATTGCAGTCATCTTTCAGAAAGAGGTCGAAGGGCATAGGCTGAATGGCAAAATAGACCATTCTGACCAAAGAAAAACAGCACCTTAAGATTTTAATATTAATTTTAATTTATGCTTCAAATTCATTAATGACCATAAATTATGTTTTAAAAAGAATATCTACATAGATGACGTATACTGTAATTCTAAACATCCAGTTTTTTTAATAAAAACTCTAAACCAAAGATAAATAAGCTTAACATACATAAATCATTAATATTCTTCAAAAAAAGGTAAATGTTCAAGAGTCCTTCATTTACATACCCATCTTTCATTGTTATGGTCCTGTTAACATGGCATTGTAACATACCATTAACCCATTCATGTATCGCTAACTACACTGGACAACTATTTAAATCCCATCACCTAATTTCGGAATCATTTTTGAGTTAAAAGTTGCATGGAATCCTCTTTAGCGGATGTTACCCCAAAAGGAGCAAAGGTTTCAATTGTAATTCACTGTCAGACCTATTGGTAATTTGATCCGTGTTCCTTGTAGTGAAGAACTCAAATGCATCTAGTACGATACATGCATATTCATAAAAAGTACAACTGGAGTAAAATAACTTCAGAATTTTTTTTTTTAATCCAGAAAGAGGAATACAAGATTTAAAAAATTGTCTCAGCCAGTCATGATTCATCCATGAAAGGGTTAATTTGCTAAATATTAAAATAATATGCTCTGATATCCTGAGAAAGATAAAGGAAGTCAGCCCTTTCTTAACTTTATCCTAGGAGGCTAAACGGGATAGTCAGTTCAGTAGATATTAGTCTAGCAACCAGGACTGGCTACAAGTTGTTTAAATGGTAGCTTCTTGGAATGCACTATCACAAGTCCTTTGAAATACTAACCATATGCTCCTTATAGAAAAGGGTGATTTTTATTATTATTATTACTAGGAACACAACAGTAAACATTGCATTGATCAGGGATTTACATACAATGGTGCACTAGAGTGTAACACAGAAAAATACCAACTTGGATATAAAATGTTGACTTGATATCTAGAAAGACCAGTTCTAAAACCTTAGAGTGAGCTACCAAATGTGTCCCTTGATCGATTTAAACTCTTCTGAAAGCGGTGAAAGACACAAATGGCGTTGTGGATAATATGACGAATCACTTGTTTACTTATAGTGTAATATCAAAAATTATATTTATACTTAAACACACATGTCCAGACATGTGGTCCAGCCACTGAATGGTTGCAGATCTCTACCAAACAGCACCTGTCACATGAAATGTTTAGGCAGACAATGCAACACAACACAAACAAGCCTTCTAACTCAGAGGAACAGTCTAAAACAAAGGCTCACTTGTTTAAATTAAAGAGCATTCGAAGTTTCGATTATTGTGACCTAAAAACGAACCTGCATCATCAGTGCCCAGCTAATCTAAAAATCAAACCCCTATGTCTAAAATTGATAGAGTCAAATATGATTTTGTCATATAGGAAACTGCAAGTAAATACATATGCAAATGGCACATCGTACTTAAAGTCAGAAACAAAGCTTGCCCTGGGCCCTAAACTTGTTCTTAGGTCCCTCCTCTCACCTCTCCTCAAGGTGCCCTTGCGGTTTCTCACATTCGCTAAAACACACTTGCCTAATGTACAGTAATATACTTCATGCGCAAAAAATCTCCCCTTTAAATTGTTTCTTAAATAAATTTAAATATTTTAGGGACCATTCAGAGAATGTCAATTATAGGGATTCAAGAACATGATAAATCAGATGATATGACCAAAACTGTGAAAGCACATTTTTAAAATTAAGAATATTAATATGAAACCCTGAAATATCGTTAACCAAAGCAAAATGTTTATTCGATATGCCTCACATTGTGTTTTCAATTAAGTAATAACTAAACGTTTGATATGACACGATTTAAAAGCCAGGGATAAATATTAGATATGTGGACGTTGCGCAGGGAACGTGAGTTACAGCGGTGTGAGTGGGATGCTTTTATAGGACCTCCAAAACACAATATGATATACAGTAATATAAGAAGACAACAAGCATCGCCGTAGCCTTTCGATCACACTTAGCATCGCTAACTACATTAACGGGCTGACTTGCCATGATGAGGTTGGGCGCACTTCTTCTTTTCGAGCTGAATACTTTGCGTACGCAAAGAAACAGACTCTCGCAGGGGCCCCGACGGCAAGTGTCCCGCGTTATAAAATGAGGCCCCGGCCGTACTGCTGTTTTACAGGAACAGCTGTGGAAAGCGGTTTCCAGCTGCTTCTTTACCTGTCTGTCTATCAGAAACCGAGCTGAACACAAACGGAACAGCCAGCAGTCGCGCTGGACGGGAAAAAAAAAAAAAAAAAAAAGTCAATTTTCAATAACCCTGCGCACAAAGTTTACAACATCCCCAGATTATAGCTTTATCTTCAGAGACGCCGGAATATATCACGGAAACTCAATAAAAAAATAAAAAAATAAAATAAACAGGTTGAAGTCCCTTTTCCAAGCAGACTGCCTTTCGGGTGTATTAACACTATCGAGGGCAGCAGCACCACTCGACTTGAAAGTCCACATTCTCTCCAGATAGGATCTTCAGAGGCTCCAGTGTACATCAGCAGACTTCTCACACGGAGGATTTATTGCCGTTTAACAGGTCTTTACAACCCACATCTCAAAATATAATATCTAATATATTTTTGTAACGTTGATAATGGAATTGACGAATTAACTGTCCGATCTCATAAATCGAAACAAAACAAGCTCACAGGTATTTTTTTTTTATTGTATGTATTATTGTTTTTTTGATTATATGCTTTACAAGCTGATGATTAAACGCACAAGGTTTCTTATGTAATATTCTAATGCCCCTGTAGTGTAGTTCAATAAGGTACAAAAAAGATTTCTGGAGACTAAAGTAGTTTGCATTGTTAGCATGTGGAAATATGTTAAGTCAACCTTAGATATGCATTTAATAATAAAACTGTCGTTGTTGCGTAGAGGCGTAAATGATCAAAATTATTAAATTTAATAGTATAAATAATTGAATATAACCAGTAGTTGCCCTTAAGTGCCAGACAGGATGCCTAACTGGATATTTTCGATAACAACACTAATGCAAAATGTCCAAGAAACTCAAATATATCAAAGGAACCACGACGTGTGACCTTTTAAATATAATTTGTTGTTATTCTTAATAAATTGCTTAAGATTCTGTCTCAATCAGTGTTATATAACGTGGTCAAATTATTACGATGGTATCAACAAAACGTCTGGGAAAGTCACAAAAACTCCACTAAGAAAATGTATGAAAACATGGAGCAGTGTGTGTGTTCATACAAGATATTACAAACAGGCGAATGTTTAGGCGGGGATTTCGCCAAACTGACAAAAATAAACAACAATAAACAAATAAATAATAAATTAAAAACTAAACCGCGTATTTACAATAAATGTTTTCCATATAATAGTTCTATATTAAAGACAAAATGTGCAGATATTTTTTCTTGCTTCCATTTGTGATAAACAGGAAATAAATACACCTTGTAAGAAGACAGGAACAGGCATTCTCACCTGTGTTGCATAAGGTGTCAATAAAACCGCCCTCTACGAAAAGAATTAAGTAAAAAAAAATTCGTTTCTCATTGCCAGGAACGGACGATACTTTTCCGCGCAGGTCGCGACTGAATCATTCCAGCGAGGAGCGGACGCGTATTGGAGCTTCCTCTCCAGCAGATGCCGTACCTGCTAAGAGCGAGCGAGTCTTGACAGCGCACCACTTGGCCCAGCCTTTCGGCACTCCACCCCCAGCCCGGCAGAAATCACCTGTACAGTCGCCTTTGTAAGGGAAGCCAGCTGGGTCAAAACATTCCCCGGTTCAGCCCCCTCCGCGAAATAAGACAGCCTTTCTCTGAAGTAATTCAAGACTTGGACGTACTGTACGTAATCCCGGTAGAATCTCTTTGGAGACAGAAATCATAACTAGTCGTGTCTGACCAAACGTTCTGACTTCATAATTCTACAAACGACTAAACTATGCAGCAGTCAAACAAATAAGTAAGCTCATTACTCAGCAGATCAAGGAGCACAATCGGTTGCGCTGTCGCGTCTAGACCCTTGGAGTTGGTGGTTCGAGGCTCTGCTTTGTGTAGGGAAAAAGCCCCCTTAATTAGGGTGAACATGCCATGCTTGACTGCTGAACGGTACAGAGTGTTACGCAACTAGCTGGGACGTTTCATTCCCTCATTAACCTCCATTTTTGCATCTACTTGAAGAGGCACAGTTTAAAAACATTGTTAGCAGGGATGCTTGCAGTTCAAACGTATAACCCCAGTTTTCTATTCCCTCCACTGGCTTCCGATCATGTATAGGACCATCTTCAAAGTAGTTCTTACCTACAGAGCATTTAAAGATTAAGCACCTACCCACTTGATCGAACTGATTAATGCCTATACTCCAAATATTTCACTTAGATCACAAAATTTAGGTTTCCTCCTTGTCCCACATACAAGTAAAAATATTATTGGCACTGAAGCCTTCAGTTACAGACCCCCTGGATTATGGAACAGTCTTCCAGCTTATTTATGGGATGCCAAGTTGGTCTCAGTCTTTAAATCACAACTGAAGATCTATGTACTACTTTAGCTTACCTGCATCTTATTATTACACCTGATTACCTTCACCTTATCACATAACACACTGTAATTATGGCTGCTGGTGCTGCTGTACATGCCTATGTGATCCTCTGGTTTGCCAACAAGGCACAAACATCCATTCTAACCTTCTATGCTCTGTTCCTCCACACATGTGTGGATGGTTCAGCCATGGGCACCATCCAGCTCGGTAGCAGGAGATCCAAGTGCAACATCATTGATGTCAGCTGCAAACAAGATCTTCGGGGATGAGAATGATGAACCAGCTCGCAGATGTTGGACTTTTTCATACATCTTTCCCTGCCCTGTGTAATAGTAGTATGCCCAAGGGGGTGGGAGGCCAGTTAATCTTGGACCCCCAGAGGTTTTCATTCCTATCCTCCATTGTCTTCTGGCCTTTTCCTTTTTCACCGATGTATATTGCAAATACCACATACTCCTGTTAAACGCCTTGGGGAAACAGTGTTGTGAAACATACTAAAACTGAACTATGGAACTGAACTGAATTTCAGTGGAGCAGTGATGCCATTTCAAAGGAGCAATAATAGAGATTATTATTACTACAAGATTCCCAGCAAACCTTTATTTGAAACTACACTGATGATCCAAGCTGGATGGTCATGTGTTGTTGAGTGGTAGGGTTGAAAGGGAAGACATGAAGCTTGGTTTTTAAAAGGTTTAATTGAAGGTCGTGATCTCTCATCCAGAATACAAGACTGGTGATGCACTTGGAAATCTGAGGTGTATCCTCTGAAGGGAAGGACCGGTAGAGCTGAATGTTATGTGTATAGTGGTGGTATGAGAAGTCATGTGACTGGATGATCAGACCTAGAGAGATGATGTATGGAAAGAATGTTAGGGGGCCAAGAACTGAGCTTTCGGGTACGCCAGATATTCCCTGAAGTGGCTCAGATGCTTCTCTTCACCAGGACACCTGGACGGATTGACCTGAGAAGTAACGCTCTTGCAGATCACGGGACATTGACAGCAGTCACAGGGTGGTCTCAGTGGAGCGTCCAGCTTTGAAGCTAGACTGTTGAGGATTCAGAAGGTTTCTCTGTGTGGCAAAGTCAGAAGCTTGATTGGTGACAGTATACTGAAAAGTTACCGTTCTGCAGTGTTTACCTTGTGATGGGTTTAGTGTGGGTTTTTTTAAGCCGTGGAGTCACTCGATCCTGCTAAAGTGCATTGGGGAATGAACCAGACAGAAGCACAGGAACAATCTGTTAATGGTGTGAGTAATTACAGGAGTGAGAGCAGGAGAGATAGCTTGGAGATTACACTAATGGATAAGGCCCATGGGAGCATAGGGGTGGCAGTGACACTTTCCTCACTCTTTCTGCAGAGCCTGCATGTTTTTCCAGTGTTGTGTAGGTTTCCTCCATATGCTCTGGTTTCCAACTACACTCCAAACATACACAGTTAGGTGAGTCAACGTTCCTAAATTCTCAATAATGTGTGCCTGTTGTGCCCTGTCTTGTACTGGCATCCAGTCCAGGGTGTTCCCCCCTCCAATGTAAATATGTACATACATAGAAATGGGCTAAACTTACATCCAGACCTGGGGTTAGCACATGTGTCCATAAGACCATCCAGTTATGACATTAACTATTATACATAACCCGGACCAGAATTTCAGAACATCGTTAGCCATGACTTACTGTCAAGGACCCAACTTGCAAGCCTGCAGGATGCATTTTTGTCACTAACAATCTTTCCAAATACACTTACACGTGCTGTATACCACAAATGAACTTGTCGAAGTATTTAATTCCATGTGTAATCTACATAGGCCTGAACATTTCATTATCAGTAACCTCGGATCAGGTTTACATTGATCCAGAGCCAGTTTGCTTGGGGTTACTTAAATCTAAAATTGTGTCTGCATCTGCTTCCATTCTGGGTAGTCTTACCTGCTGGAACACAGTTATCAACTGGCTAGTGGCATATGGAAGTGGGGTTTGCCATGCACATAAAAGCTAAGGAACCTTGGCGATTAATGTTGGTGTGCAGCTTTACCATTTTAGTGTGACACTGGTTAAAGTTGTTTATTAAGTCCTACCGCTCCAGGATTGAATCTAATTGTAAGGTACCTAAAAAGCGAATCTAATTTTCCCATACTCGTGTCACATGGGTGTAGCACAATGTCTAAGTTCTTATCCTTTCCTTTACAGGAAAATTGTAAATCATTTGTGTAGGACAAAATTAAGGATTTTTTTGGCTTTGGCATCCTGCTTTATGCTTCCTGGCAACCATTTGAGCTCTGTTTTTATTCCAACCTGCATCGTTGTTGCTGCATTAACTGTAAGTGCTAAAATCAGTTATAACTACCAATATTTGTTGTTATTGGAAAAACTCTGAATCAAAACTGCACCAGACATTTTTATGAGCTGACTTTAAAGACCCCGGTTTCGTTAAGTAGCCGCCGCTGTAAATTAAAAAGCTATAATGGTGTGGCCACTAGATGGCAGACGTTTGTAAGTATTTCTTAAAAACTTCTTATTCTCTCCTGAGAGCAATAGACATGCCGAAGGACTCATGAACCAAGTATGTCGACATTCACGCATTTTTCTTACGTTTTTATACTTTGATCACTCACTCTTCAGTCTTGAAGACCCAGTATTTTTTAATAATATATGCATTGCTTTTTCTAAAATATATTTAAGGCAAATCAAGTCAAAATATTCCCAAAAACATTACATTACAATTGGTCAATCATCTGCAATTTGCAATGGCATCAAAAGCACCCAATAGCATTTAAGTAAATAAAAATGAATCTGCTTTCCCGTTCCCAAAAAGTTAAATAACTAAGCATCTGTTTTCTGACACAAGGTTTTTATTACTTTGCTGCATTTTTCACATTTACCTCTCCACACTACAGTGTTATGGGTAAAAATAAGGTTTGTGTCTGCTCAGATAAGATTGTCTACAGCAGCAACAGTCTGCAATTGTTGGGCAGAAGTCAAGATCTAGTATGACTGGAAATGACACCTAAACATTGAACAATAGTTCTAGAAGACTGGTTTGTCTTGTGATCATCATAGTCCACCTTTCCAGAATAACATTTGGACATTAAGAACTGAAAGGTTTCCAGGCAATTAAAACCAAGGCAAAGGAGATTTAGGAGTTGAAAAGTTTGAGAGTAAAATTAGGATAGCCAGAGGTTACACATGAAATGGTGAAGCCTTAAGTCAAAGTTGACTTTGAAACTTTGCTATCCTTCCACAGTGGAAGAGAGCTCTTAAGCCAGGTTATTCCAGAAGACTGTACCACAATGATTTTCCTGGGGTGTACAGAAAAAAAAAATGTTAAAGAATATTACACCACATCATAATATAACTTTGCTCTTTTGGATCCATTTTTCTCACTAACCCAATCAAGGCTCTAAATGTGAGAGTAAAAAGACGAGTCTTTTAGATGCTGTCATACCACAACTGGAGAAAATTCATTTATAGGTAAAATTAAAAAAAAAACAAAACAAAATACACCCATGTGAACAAAAATCAGATTGCTAAGCAACTAAATAAATAAAAACTAGGAATAACTAAAATTTAACCTATGGGAAAAAAAATATCCTAATCATCTTGAAAAACCTTGAGTTATATTTGAAAGCCACTATTAAGCTGAAAAGTCAGTATACTAAGTGAAATTCATGACACTCATATGACCAAATACTAAACACATTATGTCCGTAACAATCAACATTCTCCAGTATTCCATTCCACATGGTTTCAAATTGCACCCAATGCTGCAAGTAAAAATATTACTAACCACACTCTCACTATGGTAAATTACTTCCACACCCACATTAAGTCAGTCTACCTTTAACCTGCCATCCCCAACCTACTCCATTCATCATCCCCTGAATACTGACCAGCTGTGCCTCGTTCATTATCATCAAGCAGTTTCCAGCCATGCCTTGTTCAGGCTCCTTCTTTAGCACTGCAGTTCAGTTAGCTCCTTGTGAGGTATCGTGGTTCCTTGTACTTGTTAGTGGTGCCAGTGGATGACCCTGATTGGGTGATGGTGCCTTGGTTCTTTTTGCTATGTTTATTGCGCTACCCAGAAATTGACCTAATGCCTGTGACCATCACTATGTTTTCGATGCTCCACGGGCTTTTGTAAATCCTACCTCTTCTAGTTTTGACCCTGCCTGTACTGGCTATGATTAAACCTTGTGATTCTGCAGCCAGCTCCTACTGTGTTCTGAATCATTATAATTACAGTTATGTACTGGTATTTATCAATGTTCATAACCCATGATGACAAGTGAGACAAGGTATCAAATCAGGGGTGGATAGAGTGCTAATTGTCTTCTGGTATTATTGATTCAAAGTCATATTTACCAGTTTTTAACAGCACATATAGCAAAGTAGGATTTAATTTACTCATTTGGGTCAAAGGATTTCTCTCTGTCCAGCAGACCCTTTTACTGTGTTCAGAACTGTTTGACATATGGTTGGTGAAAGGAACCCAGGTCAGTCACACAGACAACCAGGACTTTAATCGGTCCCCAAGGGCGAGCAAACATGAACGCCCTCAGTTCTGGGGCACTTTATCAAATCCCCTTGTTTCTGTCAGTCACATGTCTGGATTCCTAACAGATCACTTGGACCTTTGGAGCACAGCATGACTGGAGGTACCAAAATTGGGAAAAGCACTCTGCTTGCCCGTGGTGAACATAGATTTTGTGGGAGTCAGACAGCCAGCAACATTGCCCATCGATGCCTATGGTCAGTATTAACCAAGTTTATTCTTAGCAGAGATAGTCATAAGAAATAAAGGGAACAATTTGGTAAAGGTGCCTGAACTCAAGCATTATATGGACAGGACGTAAAGGAAAGATAACACTTTACACCGGCATGCTAATGAGTAAACCTAGTGTTAACACGGCATTAAACCCAATGCACAGAAGTGGAATACACGCAACAAGAGAAAATTAATAGGAGATAAAACTGTACAGTAGCGTTTTACCCTCAGTTTACTGGGAATGGACAACGAGGAAAACGTGTCTTAAACCCATTCCAGCGAAACAAAAAGCACATCCCCCCGATGAAGGCGATCAATACTTTATCCCGTTATCACTAAAGGCAGCTGTTTGTGTAACCTCAGCAGCTACATAAAGGGAGGGATCTACCGCAGGAGAAGATACTCAAAGCCCCCGTGTGAACTCAGTAAGAGCTCGGAGGTCAGCAGCCGCGTCAGAAGCTTCTGAGCTGAAGACCGCAGTGAACCTCTGATTTATTGAGGACCACCAAGGCGACGCACATATGCCCAGGTGAGACAGTGACCATCGGCCGTTTTGGTCTGATCCAGCACCGGTCATCGTTGGTTACCGATTTCCTCTGCGGTGTCAGTGTGGGCCATTTCCGTTTGAAATACGGGTTTCCACCTCGGATTCGATTGTTATGCTCCTGGTGGTCAATGACGTGTCAATTGGATGGTGACTAAGTGGAAGGGAGCATGCATTTATAATGGTAAAAATAGACACTAATGTTTTCCGACCCGCACAAACTATATATTTAATCTGTCTACATTTGCCTTACATGTATGACACAGATAACACGGTGCTGTTGATATGTTTTTTCGTTGTACACAAGGTCTGAAAGGACAATGTGAATCTAAAATGGGCTGATTTCCAGCATTTATTTGAATCTTTCGAACATCGCATTAATAATTATTGAACCGGGAGCTCAAACCGTCGTGGGAGGGAAAGCCTCATAATAAAGAAACATTCTCAGATCTGTGCTGGGTCCCTGTGTGGTTCCCCAGAGACCATGGTGCAAGTTTCTCTTCACTGGTTTATGGCCGCTTGTGTTCAAGACCTACCCTGGAGGCCCATTAATCATCATCATCTTCACCACCACAGCCAGAACTATGCAGCATTCAAGAAAATGTGCACCTGTCATTGCTCTGGGGGGGGGTGCCCAGACCAGGTGCAAACCTCCCCATGTCCATCGTGAGACTCTTACTTCAGTTCGCTCAAACAGAACACTATCTTATCTATATGTAAGGCTGAGTTGTAAAATCAGCTTTTTGGTGAAATTCTAAAGCACATTAGGACCAGTTTTTTGCCACAAGCCTCTTCTGCTATGTAAAAAATGACTGTTTTTCCCATACTTACTAAAACCGGGACAAAATGTCTTGCAATTAATTGTCAGTTAATTTCCATTCAGATTTTATTGTCATTTCACTGTACAATAGGTCTTCATGTAGGGTCACAGGGCTACAATTAACAAAAATGACAGTTCAACGATTTGTGCTGTGCGAGAGAGGGGAAGGACACAGCAGATCATTACAAGAAGTTTGGGGACACATACATGCAAAATAATATAATATTAATACCAAGACAGCAATAAGGCATTAACTTTCATTGATGTCAATGCTAGTAATTAATGATTGATGCGTTGTTAATGTGAGAGCACGTGTAAGAGGATTTGCATGTTTGTGGGAAGGTTAATGGAAAGTGTTCATGTATTTAAAAATTACCTGATGCTAACCTGGTTGGTCTAGCTGTATACCTCCTGGAAGCACTTAAAAAATGCTGACTGCCTCGCCTCTCTTTCTGTCCCTCCGTCAGAGATACACTCACTCCTCCACAGCTCCATGCCAGCATGCTGGTCCCATCCCCCAGAGTTGTGGAGTGTGACAATGGTGTTTGTGTCCACTGTCATCAAATGCCATTTTCACACTAATAGCTATGGTGAGGAGCTCCCCCCAAGTCGTGCGGCGGTAACACTGATTACGTAACCATGGAGACCGAAGTGGTGCCTCATCTGAAGAATGCTCTAAACAGACCACCATGACACAGTCATGGCTTTACTGTGAATCCCACATTGTTGGTCCGAAATTAAAACCGACCGGTGACGTACGTAAAGTGATTAAACTGTACACTTGCTGTTTATGTTTATTAATTTTTTGTGGCCAATGCTTTCTGTATTTCTTTACACTATAGTATGGAAACCAGTCATCATCTTTGTTAATCATTAATTGATTAAGGACACAAGCTATGGCTGCATATGTGAAATTATGACAGAGAATTTACACTGTACACAAAGTTAGCAGATTGCCCCGGCATGACGTTTGTGTTGGCAAATTCCCACGGTGCACAAATCCCCATTTACTTGAGGAACACCAGTGTGGCGAAACCACCTTTAATTGACAGATAGCTGTGCAACCAGACTGTAATAGCAGATAAAACGGCACAATCAAATAAAATTAGCAAGGTATGGACAGTTTTCCTGAAGGAAGGATTGAATTTTCTGGAACTCCACATGGATTACATAGCGGTCATTCTCAGCAGAGCAACGGGTAAACTCATGGAGAATGTTACACATCATGTCACGTTATGGCTTCATAGTTTTATAAATATTCAGATAACATTAGGGGAAGGGGGGATGAAATACAGCTATGATGTAAGACATTTAGGCCTGGGAATCAAGACAAATAACATGAGACGGGAACATTTAGTTTTCGGTTATGTAAACATGACCCCGTAGACATTTTCTGAAGTCCCCGATCTGTCAGGTCCTCTGGCTACAAACTGTAGTCAGCAACCTTTGGCAGCAGTGATGGGATGACAGAAAGAACACCACTTGTACGAGCAATAAGCACTGAAAACTGGACCGTCGAAGAGTAAAAGCATTCACCAATCAGAACAGGTAATGGACATACTCCACCGGGTCCCTCCCCCTGCTTGCTTGTAGGCAGCCATGCCTAAAAGAGATGACCTTTAGACCTGTGCCATTAAAGATATATACAGGCCAAGTCCACTATATTTCAGTTTGGTTTTCCTGCAAGACATGCATTAATTTACACTTCAAAAATTCTTATTGCCCTGAAATTTTGCTTCTTTTTTAGATAGGCATGGTCAGAAATCATTTTTCTCACAGATTCTTGTGAATCTGTGTGACATAATCATTAGTAAAAATGTACTTTCCTGTGCCATGAATATGAAATTCCAGAACTTCTCCTGACTCTAATTGAATTCAAAATGCTTCCCCTGGGACCGAGCTTGATTTGATTTACGAGTATGAAAACATTTTATCACACAACACCAAATAATACCTTCATTCCATCCTTACTTTTAACAAAGAACTATCAAAAGAGCAATATATTAAATAAGTGATCATAATTGCCAGCTAAATATTCTACATACAATATAGGTCAAAAGTATGTACACCCCTTTTTGAAACCATAATTATCTCTGGTTATGGTTTTAACTGTATAAACTTGACTGTTTAAGAGGAGTGGAAGACAGTCGTGTAGACTGATTAGTCAGAATTTGACAACTTGAGTCCGAACACTGCATATTTAAGATGCAGAGAGAGTGAATACATAAGTTCTGCATTGTGGTTCCCACTATCGAGCATGAAGGAGGCAGTCTTGATCTGGGGTTACTTTGCTGGTGATAGAGTTTGTGATCTCTACTATTCTGTCTGGTGATTGAGCAGTGCTTCACTCTTCAGCAAGATACCGATGCAGAACACAACACAAAACAAAATTAGTAAGAAATCTAGATCTGGCAAGGAGGGAGTAAAGGTGAAGGACAGCTTTCATTTCCGTTGAAATCTCATGGGATGAACTGGATGGAAGAGTCAAAGAAAACCAGCTGGCAAGGACCCTACATCTGTGGGAAGAGCTAAATAAATGGTGGGTGATTTCCTGCTGAAAGTTATTAAGAAAATGCCTTGGGAAGCCATTTTCAGAACAAGTGTTGTCTATTTTGATGCCGTTTTCTCAAACTACTTTTTGTGTTTTGTTTTTTTTTTCTTTTTCCAGTATTTCCAAAAAAATATGAGATGTAAAACATGAATAAACATTTGAAAGTGGATCAGACTTTTGACAGGAACTGTATTGTATGTCCTACATTGGACATTTAGTCTTATGGAGGCACACTAATTGAAACAAAAATAGAAAAATGTGTCTTGTAAAAAAGAAAAAATGCTTCAATTTAAATGAATGAAAAATAAACACATCTTGTTAAGACTGCTTTAACTTCACAAACCCCTCACTTTAACACCTTGCAGACACTGATGGTCTACTGTAATTCATAATCAATATTGTCCATCCTGAATGAAGACCTTTCGGTTTCACTACCCCTTTCCAACACAAGTGAATGCAGCAGATTGGTGAGGCATGACTCTCTCTCTCTCTGACACCAGTCACTGGTGATACCGTTCGTTAGGAGATGCCAAGCAGGACTTCCCTCACAAATGAATCTTATTGCTATCGACTGTGTATGGCACCAAAAAACAGAAATGATCGAAGTCTTGCTAGCAATAGTTGGATGGAATTCATTCATTCTATATGAAAATGAAAAGCATGATGCAAGTAGGGTGGAATGCAGGGGTAGGCCGATTTGTTCCTAATTATGGGTACGAGGGCCCTCCTTCTCAGCCTTGGGAGGCAGAGCACGTATCTTTTTCTTTGGTTTGGTGTCCTTCCCTGGCTTCCTGGCTTTGGGCTGGGTAGGCTGCAGAGATGGCAGGCCCAGGAGAGCACAGAACTGGTTACACTGGTGTAGGGCTCTGAACTGGTCGATGAAAGACGTGGCACAGTTCCCCCTGAACCCCCTGTACCTGAAAAAGGAACAGCACAACAGAGTGGTGAACGAAACTGACGGGTGATGGGATTGGTAAGTGTTCTTTTCATTCTTACCATTGTTTCACATGAGCTTACCCCTTTCTACAAGTCGCTATTCCGACATCAGTCAGCTTCATTCCCACACCTGAACGGATTAAAAAGACAAACCAATAAGACAGTTAAGCAAAATGTTTTTTGTTTGGCCTGCTATCTTGTTCCTACAGTAATGTTAAAGATGGTGAAATATCAATGTCACAGAACGTGATTCTTGATAGCCTTTGGACCTGGGTTTTCAATTTTCACAGCCCTGGGGCCATGGCGATGGCCTCCACGGCGTACCTTGCATGTCCGTCACCAACAGGTTTCCCTCTGTTTTGAGGTACACCCAATGCTGAAAGGCGCAGCACTTCTGTCCCGCCTCCGACTCCCGTCTTAGTAAGTTGACCTCCCTCCCATCCCGCACAGAGTACTTCACAAAGTCGCCAATCAGCTCCTCCTCCAGTGTGGCGTAGGGGACGTCATTTGAGGGCCGGTGCACCAGGTATATGGGAATGATGCTGGGGCCAAACAGGGCACACATGGAGGCCGGGGTCAAGGAAGGGGGAAGGCCGCATTGGTCAACCTCTTTTTGGAATGGGTGTCATACTCACTCAGGAACCTCGCCAAAAGCCTCTGCTGATTTGGCCACCTCCTTGTAGGCCCTGATGTACTTCCTAGCTGTGTTCTGCACGTAACACTCCTAAAACACAGCACAAACATTTTAAATGTGTGAATCTTGAAGTTTATCCTTTCATGCATCTATTCCCAAAAACTGCTTATTGAGCCAGGGTAATTAAAGCAAGTGACGCTGTACTCAACTTCATAAGGGATTTTGAAGGAACGGTACGTCAAGAGTGAAGCTTCTGAGCTACGCAGCTACATTATGGATAGTCTCAGCATTCAGAAACACGTAAGTAAAAAAAAACAGAGCCATGTGAACATGTCAAAATGCTGACCTTTCTTCACTTGACAGCTGGTCTTGTTGGAAAATCCAAGAGTCCAGAGTCGCTTTCACACACCATAACTGGTAGCAGTGCTGCTTACTGCAGCTCTTTAACAGGATTTTTTTTATCTTTTCAAATGGAGCCATTGATTTTGGAGATATTGTTTTGTAAAAATTGTTACTACTTAAAAAGAACCTAAAACTATTTTGTGAGATAGTTGGAGCTACTGTACATTGTGAACAAAGATTATGAGAAGGTAGACCTAATTATTTTTTGCATATGAAAACCCTCAAGTATTTTTAGCATCAGATCGGTAAAGGTAATAAAAATGTATTTTCAAATGGTGGTTTAACTTTCGTGTCTATTTTTAGCTTACGCCTTAAACACCAACTAACATGAAGCAAAAGCTAAACAAATGATTGAGAGCTGGTGATTAATAGTTGTATTATTCACCCAATTAGTCGACTAATCGTTGAAATAATCATTAGATTAGTCAATTATGAGAATAGTCATTTAGTTGCATATGGAGAACATGCAAACTATGGACAGACAAGGCTGGGGCTAATGCTACTGAGCTAATCCTTTGTTAATTAACACACAAACTGTAATTCATTATTAAAAATAAGAATTATCGTTCTTTTGTTAAGTAACCTTTAATTGTGGTATTTACTTGATTGCTGAGTTTGCATACTGAAAAGTACATCAAAAGCGTAAAGTCAATTTTCCCTTTGAAGTGACTCAGTCCCTCACCTGAGCAGTTGGATACCTAGGGTAGTGTGTGGTTCTCTGGGTTAGGAGTCTGTGCCCGTGGTTGGAATGTGGTTGGTTTGAATCTCATAGCTAGTAGAATAATCATATCACCGTTGGACCCTAAAAGCAAGACCTTTAAGCCCAAAAACTGTTCCCGGAGCACCAGATAAATGACCTACCCCAAGCTTCACTCTGGCCCATAGCGGTGTGCGTCTCAAGGAGAGCGAAATGGGATATGTGACAATGAATTCCTACGTGCTTGTAGAAATGCCCAATGAAGTGTCATTTCATTTTATGCTTTGTCAGAGTAGCAGCTCAAAGCTCCTCACCTCCGCGGCCAGGCTGTAGTTCCTGCAGACCAGCTCCTTGTTGTTCTTGGTCCCGTACCTGACCGCGGTGTGGACCTTCAGCACACATGGCTGTCCGGGCCTGAAGGCCTCCACCAGGCCATCCAGGAGCCTGGTGCGGAAGGCCCGCCGGTGCATGCCTTCCCCAAAGTGGACTCCCTCGGTGACGATGCTAGCTGCCTCGTGCTCTCCAAAGTACTGCTCACAGAGGAAGTCCTCCCTGAACAGCACTGGGGCACACTTCACATCCTCTCTAACACCCTCCATAATGTCTATGAGACACAAAGGGAAACGTCGTCTTAACATTATAAAAGCAGAAGAAGGTCTACCGACATACATGGGCTGCTCAGGCTAGGTGACTTACGTGCCAAGCAGTGCGAAGGGACAAGTTCACTCAGCCCTGTGTGCAGAAAGGTGATGAGAACAGTGTAGCTGTACTGAATGACAAACCCGAACTGGGAAAACAAGCTTACAGCACTTTACCTTCCGGGGTCAGGTGGTACACTGAGGACACCTGGCCGTGAGGCCCACCGAGGACACATCGATAGGTCCCCAGGTCCTTGGTGGAGGCCTCAGCAATGGTGAGCGCCACCCGAAGAGGATCACCTGTACTGCAAAAGAAAGCAGAATCTCAGTTCCTAAGCCTCGTGCAAGGGAGCTAATCCTCTTAATGTGCTACAAGCAGCTTTCAGGCTGTCCTTTGTTATTCAAATAATCGTTGCTGTAGTTTATTACTGGATTATTAAATAGTCAATGATGTCCTGCTGAAACGTATTGTAACCTGTCCCACTTAAATGGAATTTCCAATACCTTGATGCACTTGAACAAATTTGTTTATGTGACACTGTCATGCTCATTTTTGTTTTTTGCTTACCACACAGCATGCTGAATATCAATTTAGCAGTATTTTTTCAGATGGTGTAATGAACACTGGGGCTTGGCCAGAATCCCAGCACAGTAACAGTGTACCTTCTGTCTCCATCAGCCAGAACAGCTCCATCTTTGGACCAGACGATGGAGCAGTCCTCCGTGACACGCTCCAATAGACACAGCAGCCGCAGTCCCCGGTCTCCGTCCCTCTCTGCCCAGACGTCCCTTAACACGCTGGGAGCTGAGTGAGGCACGGGACAGTTGTTAACACCCCATTCCAGCAGATCCAACCATGCCTGACAGAAATCCTAAAAGTGCCGGCACTTGCCAAACGAGCCGAGATCTCAGATTCTGGGATATGTGCAGGAGTGTGAGAAGAGCCACAGAAGAGCAAGAGCCACTGCCCTTTTGCCCTCATTGGCCATAGTGCCCCTCATCTCCTCCCCTCCCTACCTAGCTTTCATTAATGTCACTTTTCTGTGAGATAGCCAAAGAAATTGATCAACAGCTGGGATTTACTCTGACAAAACCTGGCATTCATCAAATAAAGTTGACTCCGAGTATGTGGATATATTGCAGTAAATTCATTTCTTGACAGTGATTGACATCCATCCATCAATCCATTCATTCGCACCATTTAACCTGATCATGGTTGTAAGGGAGGGACCTGGAGTCTATCCCAGGCAGCACAGGGCACAAGACTGAGGTACACCCTATATGGGATGGAAGATTGATTTCAGAAAGCAACGCAGTCTTTTCATAATGTTATATCTCTTTCAGCAGCTTACATAATTGTTAGTTTGCCAACTTGTAAAACAGATAGCTTGCTTGCTGGATGTCAAGGCGAGCTGCCAAACTTCAGCAGCTGTTTCAGAGCCTTGCACCTGAAGCAGGGTGTACTGATGTGTGAAGCTACATTCTAATTTTGTTGTAAAAACACAACCGATTTGTTCGTCGTTGTAATCACTCAGCTAGCGTTTTGCAATTAAAAATAATATGAGAAGTTTGTTTAGCCACTATTTGTGAACTTTGGTTAAAACTATATGTTTTGATGATCATTATAGGGACAGCTTGATGATCTAGCCTGTTGCATTTTACATTGCTGTAGACGACAAAACTCATCCCTCCATCCACCTTCTGGTTGCATATTCTGATCTGGGTTGCTAAGGGCTTGGAGCTTTACCCAGGGAGCATTGATCACAAAGCTGGGATGCCAGGTTACCACAAGGCAAATACACTTCAGATACATTAGAGACACCAGTTTGTTTAACTATGTGCCTTTGGACTGTGAGAGGAAACCCTAGTGACACACTAAGAACATGCAGACTCACACACAGAAGGGAAGTGGCACTTGAACCCCCAGCCCTGAAGGTGTGAGGCAACAGTACTACCAAATGAGCCACCCAGCTAAATAATATATTTAAATATTGTCAACATCATGTTGCCAAAGCAGAAATGTTTTGCTTTAAAGTCTTCCTGGTTCCAAAACAACATCAGGTAGTGACTAGTGGTGTCATACAATTTCACGTTTTAGTTTTTTCCTAAATGTTTAAAAAGGAAGGCTTTTGTTTGGCTGCAGAAATGTGCCTGTGTCATTTTTGTCTGGATTACAATGTGATTTGTATACTATTTTTATTTTGATAGATTTAATTGTCATACTCCTGAATTCAACATGTCTCAAGTCTAAGGTTTCTTGACAAAAATGTTTCACTATACCGATAAAAAAAGACTACTGGTTTATCACATCAGAGTATAAATGTTTTTGACCTGAAAGAGTAGGCTGTCTCTCTGGAATTAGCAGAAACGTAGCTTTGCTTCCAGGTTCTAAATTGCAATATTATTTTTGCCATTTCACAGCACGGAAACAGCAATAATACTTTTGAAATTTGATAAAAGACATTTTGTAACAGGTCCGCTGCTTTATGTGGCAGTTTAGTCCCACTTTGATATCTGAGCCACCCCCCTGGTCCTATCCTTGTCCCAATATTAGTGAAAGATTTCATTCCAGCCGAGCAATGCGGCAGTTGATAATTCCTTAGGCAAGTTAAGCTGTCTACGTGAACTTTTTAGAAGTTTAACTGCCTGCAGGAGCATGGTGCAGTGCTGCATGGTCCAGCACTGAACTGGACTGGTAAACTGAGTCTCCCATTACCTTCCTTCACTCTGTCAGGTCGCTCTTTGCCCACTTCATTGTCAACTTTTTTATGGTTCAGTGCTGCTGACAGCTTATCTCTGTTTTCTTTTGCTGGACATTTGTCTCCTGCAGCAGTAGATTGCTTGTCTTCACTACACAGCTCTTGCCTGCTATACAGTAGGCCATTTTTATGAATGACTTGGGTTTGGGATGTTTTTGTTTCCTTCTCTGACACTGCGTTTTTCGTCGTTGTAAGAGTCTCCATTGCTTCCATGGGTCCACCATCCCTGCCAGAACTTCCTGTCCACTTGGTACATGTCACCAGAGATTCTCTGTGTACCTGTCCCATTCCAGGTCTCTTCAGTGCAGCCCCCATGGTGTCAGCCTCAGAGTAGATTAGATCCTCCTCTGACCCCCGTCTTTGGGGGATGTTGAGTTCTGAAGACATTTCCTGTGTTTTGTGAGGGGTGTCTGTGCTCTCCCCTCCTTTCTCTTCACAAATAGCATCGGTTTTTCCCGTTATCACGTGTCCTGAAGACATCGGCCTGTGCACGTCCCCCAGGCCGAATGAACTGGCATGAAAAAAGATGTCATGAAGATCAAGCGTTGCATAAGCAACATGGTCTTCCTTAGAAAGTATCAGGCTGTCACTCGACGGTATGATTGCACCGGAGAGCTCCTGGTCAAGGGTTCTGACCCCACAGACGGGCTCGTTCTCCATCGGGTCAGAGATCAGGCCTGCCAAGGGACCTCCAAATGACAACGGTACAGAAGGTTCTAGTTCAAAAGTCCAGTCATCACTACGTGGTTCCACTTGTGATAGATCTCCATGAAAAGCCACTGGCTGTTTTTCATCAGCCTTGTTTAGGGAAACTGTTTGAACCGCAGGTTCGAAACTGAGTCTGCTGCCAGCTGTGTGATCCACACTCTCAGGCTGCTTATCCTGTCCCAACATGAGACCGCCAGACAGAACCTCTTCCTGCCACCCAGGGATTAGCGCTTTGGCAACATTTAGAATCTCGTTGATTTCCTCTTTTCCTCCCACTTCGGAGCGGATAATTTTGTATGGTGAGGGATTGTCCGTGGGCTCATTCAGCCCCCTTCCCGCTCGATCCGAGGCCTCATCCTGGAGCACAGACAGGGTGTGATCTGTCACTTTGAATTCTCTGACAGCATTTGGCTGGAAAGAAGAAAAAAACAGTTATAATTCGATCATTTTACATTACCCAGCGGCATGCATTCAACACGTCACAAAAAATCAGGACTGAGTAATACCTATCATCATATAAAAACAGCAAGACAACTGTCAATGAGCATGATCTATACAATTTCCTTCTCTCATTACTAGCTAATATTACATTTAAAGCTTTAAAACTTTATTTGCACTTTTGTAATTGACACCCAAAAGAATTCCACTATTAAAAATGAGTGTATGGTAGTTCTTTAAATCAAACCAATAAAGAGACTCTCTGCTAAAAGACATTCAAGGAGACAAGCTGGATATCGATACTACAGTACACATACAATATAGTTACAGTATATTATTATGAATAATGATCATCTGCTGTCCAACAGAGGAAAACAGAGGTTGAGAGGCCATGAAATGCATTTATTTCTATTTTAGTCTAAAGGGATAACCTTTATCCAGCTACTTCTTTGTCAATCTTAGCTCTGCTGCCAGTCCCTTCTCAGATAATTGGCATTATCTCCTAGTACCTCTAAAATTAGTTGTTTTATCTTTTTGTCTGTCTCTAAAGACCAGCTTAAAGGCAGCTTAGACGTGTTATGTTTGCATCCACAATGGTTGTTTGTCTCACAAATCCATTTCTGCGACCAAACAATCGCAGGAGTACTTAAGTAACACTGACCCTTTGACGCTTGATTCTCAGATTAGGTTTACAATGTACATTTTCTACTCTGTGCTGAGCGTTTATATACAGTCATATTTCTTGTTATTTATTGTCTGCCACATTTGATTTCCATTTATTGGCACTTTCTTAATGTGAAAAACGCATGTTAGTAAGAACTGTGAAACTTGTCCTTGTCCCTGTATACATATGTGTGTGTGTGTGAATATCCTTTAAATAACAACGGGATTGTAAAAAGCTGGAATTTAAAGCCACGGTGCGTGATGAAGACCGTTTAGTAGAGCCCTGTACTCACCTCCGGTGGCTGTAGCACCTGTGCTGCACAGCAGTACTGAGGCACTCTGAAAATATCGTCTATTGTGCACGCAAACACGGTGCTCTGGTCATCACGGTCCTCGACCATCTCCCAGAGTGTGATACCTCCCATCTCAGTGATGCTGCCGAAGAGGCTATCAGCAGTGCCTCCACCAGTAAAAGGAGCAGCAGTCGTGTCCAACTCACAGGGCCCCTTGGAGAGCCAACTGCAGAGGTGGCTAAGGTGGCCTCCACGTCCTGGTGAAAGGGGCCACTTCTGTGCAAGCAGCTCTTCCTCTTTCATCTGAGCGGAGCTCCTCTGCTTGTCCTGACCTATCTCTAAGCAGGCCTGGTTCCTCTCCATCCCAGGATGACCAAGTGGCTGTGGAGTCAAAGGCATGTCCTCTACTGGTTTGGCACTCTCTTGATTTGGCTGTGGCTCCTTGCTCAGGTCATTGAGGCTTATAGCAGTTAGATCCTGGGTACCAGCAAAAGAAGATTCAGGGACCTCCAACATGAGCATGTCACAATTTGTGCTTGTCCAGCTATCTTCAGTCAGCCCCCTTTTGACTGGGGAGCAATATAGTTCTGCGTCATCATCCAGCTGTCCAATCCTAGCCTCCATTCCTGTGTAACCCAACACCAACTGTCTCGTGCTTCCTCTGCAGGATCCCTCCTCTGTGACCTTTCCCCCAGCTGACGAGCTTCGTACATGCAATCTACCCACATGATTGTCGGGCACTGGAGGTGTGAGATCATCCCCACCTGATGACACCTGGCCTTTATTCAGCTGGTCATAATTTTTGACTCCAGTCCACAAAGAGGAGCTCCCATGTTTGTTTATGTCACCCGAGCCAATAAGTCCATTCATGTCTTCTGCAGAATGAGAACCACAGCTCAGGTCCACCTCCTGGGAACCAGGGTTTTTGATTTCAAAGCATTTGACACGGGCATGACTTTCCCTGTGATCACCCATGGGGCAATCCAGACAATGTGGCATACCTCAAAGATGGTGGTCAGGTTTCTTTCAGTGCCAGCGTTGCTCTGCTGATTTGAACTCACTGTTGTGAATTGTGTCAAAACTCCAAGGCAGGTCAAAGGACAACTTTCTTCAGGGCAATTGGCCCTGTGTGTTTATTGTGGGAACCAGATCCTCCATCTCACCTTCCAAAAGGAAAGGAAAATCAGAAAAGAAAGCCATAAATTTTAGTTTAACAAAAATGTCATCAATTCATTTGAGGACAAGACTGAAGCTCAGAAACTAGTTACTGGTCTCCATTTAACTGCAGTGAATCACTACTATTGCTGTGCTTAAAGATTGCATAGTTTCAGTATGTATATGCTGTAATTGACTCGTTTCTTCATTGTAATGTAGAAAAATGTGAAATAGTATCATAATTAAACCACTGATAGCTTAACATTTTGCAATTTCTACAGAAACAATAACATCAAGCCAATGTAGTCACATCAAACAATTGTAGCAAACATGCTTATAAAACCGTTAAAGATGGTTATCTAATTTTTAGTTCATTTCATTGGACAATAAATGGTATTTTATACAGTACTATGTAAAAGTCTTGAGCCACCCCTCATTTCTTCATATTTTGCTTCCAAAGAGCCAGACTTTCTGGTATTTTTTTTATGTAGTCTTGAGGAATAGTTCTCCAGGCTTCCTGAAGGACATTCAAAGTTTTTGGCTCTCCTGTTCAGTCCAGTCTCTGTATCTGACCTGTTTCAGGGGAATGTTTTTTTGTGTTAAGCCACAAGGTGACCTACATATGAATCATTCAAGCATGACAAAGCCATCAAACTTTTGGCATGAACCAGTGAAGAAACAGGTGCAGATGATTACATATGATCAGATGATGTTCCAATAAATCACTGTACCTATTTTCCAATTTTCCTAGCAAAATGTAAAGAGGGGTGGCTCAAGACTTTTGCACAGTACTGAGCATCATAATTTTATAAATAAAAATGTAGTCAGCTTATACAAGAAAGCAATGTAATCACCCAGTGAAAGTCGAAATGACGTCCATAACAAATATTTTCAGAAAGGTTTCACATACCTGCTTTATGCTGCAGGACTCTTATACTGACGCTGATGTCGGAGCTGGGGAACACGCGGCGGTGTGCTTAGGGTCTGTGGCTATTTTGACTGCGACCCTGGACCCCCTCTCCACTTACACTGATCTGTAGTTACCTGATAGCACCAACATCTGCTTCTCTTGAACTCCTAACACCGTAAATCTAAATTTGTGCTATCTACACACTTGCTAGCATGCTAAACTTCTCACTTTCACTTGTATTTGTTTGTATGTGGTGCTGAGATTCTGCCGAAGTTCCTGCACAAGGATGGACGTCTGTCATGGTGACGAAGGGCCACACCATACTCCACTCTCCAAGAAACCGAAGTACGCTCGCTCGTTGCTTACCTCACCGAAGACACATCCCGATCCAATCGTTAAGTTACGATGTATTCCCCGGTGTATCAACAAGCAACAAACAAATAAACAAACGATGCGGACAGCGCCACCGAAAAGATGTACGCAGCTGTAATTCAAATTCTCATACCAGTGTTATTGCATTTAAAAATGTGTCCCCGTGACTGCTATATGGGATGTACTATTTATGGAACAATTATTGTACGTAATAATAAAGAGAACGAAGAAACAATTAGTTATCATATTTAAGCTTCAGCTGAAACAAATCAATCATGTAAAATCATGAATTAAATTAAGCTGCTCCAGCTGAGGCTTTAAATTCAATTAGCATTACTTTTACATTCCTATATTATGCTATCAATATGTAATTGTATAATTATACATATAAGCAACAGCATCAACTATTTTGCCATAAATAGCCATTTCAACATGTAGTTTTTTTTCCCACGCATACACCAGAATTACATTATAACACAGTCATGAGGTGACAAGACAACTAAGGACTCTGATGAGTAATGTCCTAAATGCCAGATACAGAAATGCACCCAGCAGTAATGTTTAGTGGTGTGTTTTTTCTCAGTATACATGAGGGGGACAGATCTAGTGGCTCGAGATGCACAGGCCTCAAGGACTGGCAAGGCTAGAGGGTGGCTGAATCAACCTAGTCCCATGATGCATTTTCATTTTTTCATGAAGATGAATGATTTTACTGCAGCTGACCCTTTCACTTTCAAGTTTCAACGCTAATCCATATGCTTCTTAAAGCTCCTTATCCCCAGCTTCTCATTTTTAATTTTTGGAAGATTACCTGGCCCAGTACTCTTAAAGACTGAAAAAAAAAAAAACATTTTTGCAGCAGCAATTAAACCTGAATCCATTTCCCAAAAATGCTTTTGTGAGTCGTGGTGGACCAACACGAGGAAGCAAAGAGCATGGGGCAGGAGACTCCCCACAGCGGATGCTGACATTTCTGGGTGTAAGGAAAATACAGGACGAATTCAAGAGCAGAAACAATAATGTTTAATAAATGAGGCAATCACATTACTTGATGGCCCACACACAGGCAGAAGTCCAATGTATAGGATATTTAGACAACAGGGGACACAAATCCAAAATGCAATCCACATCAGAGTCCAAAGTCCACGTAAAATAGGCATTGAATTCCAGAAAGGCAAAACGGAGGAAACGACCAAATCCAGAAAACTAAAGCAGAGTCAGCAACAAACCACAGTCATACATAGGTAGACCAAAGAAAAGGGGTATGGAAGGAGCCATTCAAGAAGGTGACAAACACGAAATACCTCTCAGTGAGAGGAGGGACACTGATGTAATTTAATCTTGATTGCACACAGATGGGTTCAATATTCAGATGATGAGGAATGAATGTACGGAGGTCCTGGCTGGCTTGGCATAGGTGAGAAACTCTGGGAGACCCCAATACACTAATTTTCACATAGTTTTAGACAGTGGGAGGAAAGAGGAGTACCTGGAAAAAGATCACACAGAGAGAGCCTGCAACAAACTGCACAACCCATGCATTCTTTAACAAATGATTTCATCCAAAGTGATATACAAATGAGGAAAACCTGGCATCAGAGTAGAGGAATAGCCAGCATCCAGCACCCATCGACCAGCTGGGCTTAAGAGCCTTACTCAAGAACCCAATGGTGAAATGATCACCCTGCTGGCCACAGGATTCAAACCCAAAACAGTGCCAGCATGGAAAAACATGAAAGGGGAACAACAGACTGGAAAGGACAGACATGACAGACCAGAATTTCGGGGAGACTATGGGGAGCCAGGACATTGAGGAGAACACAGGCATGGAGGACCTGGATTCTGTGGAGATGTGGGCACACTAGAACAAGGCACCCAGAGCAGGAACCACAGGGGGTGTCCAAGCATAGGGCATCAAGTATCCATAGACTTGGTGACACAGCTCCATAAGCTGGGTTACTCTTGGCTACTGGGGAACAGTAATACCAGCCACTCATACAGGTAAGCATATCATGGTGGGACCTCACAGTGTCCAGCTGAGCAGAGCTGGCTCAGGGGACTTGGGTCGTATGAAGTCAGTATCAACTTAGCAACACAAGGTAGGGTCACCAGGAAATCAGGTCTATAATGGGACACTGGCACCAACTGTAGGAAGAGGCAATCGGGAACAGAGCAAGGTAAACAGACAAGCAGGTATAGCACAGAAAGCAGGCAAGAGAGGGAGGAGACAGGGAACAAACGTTGTAGTGGAATCTCAAGCAAAGAATTCTAGTGGATGTCTATTAGATTTTTTGAACAACGTTTTGCTCTGGTGATATTACCTGCATTCATTAATGACTGGTGTAGGTAATGCCATAGTTACTGTTACTGCTTAAAAAGATTGTATAAATCAGGTTTTTTGGAGTGGCAAATCCCCAAGATCTATGGGTTTCAAGTAACATTTCCAGCATAGTAAATATTGTAAAATTAATATTTTGGCTTCCCATATTATGTTCTTGTTTTATCGGTGAAAGATAATTAGTAAAAATCAAGATAGCCATCGATTTGAAAATGAATCCCAAAGAATGTTTTCCCACACAAACTTAATTTATATGAGAAGTTGAATTTATTTTTGGAGGTTTGCTCCCTCTACACCGGGCAGATGAAGTCATCTCTGACGTCTCTCATCCAGCTCACCACCTTTTCGAGACCCTCTCCCTGTGGCAGCCGTTAGAGATAGCCACACCAAAGCGCAGGGTGACGTGAGAAGAGGTACACGTTTTGGGGAGGGACAGGGACAAGGACAAGGGACAGAGTTAACAGTTTACGGTTCGGGGCTTTACTGGTTGGTTTAAGTAAGAAAGCAAAGGGAACATTTTTGATGTTGTTAGGCTCGCCTTCTCATTCCATCCCGAGGAGGCTAATAAAATCAGTTCGTTCCATCTCTCAGTTTTAACTGGGACCGTTCAGTTTTGGGGAGATCGTTTATCTCTGCTACACATCCCCAGTCGGAGCTGTGATTTTAATGAGTTGTAATGTCTCATGCTTTGCACCCCTTGACTTTCATATAGGTGCACGGAGCGGGAGACTTTCCAGATTCCAGTCCGGTGTGGCAATAAAGAGAATCTCGAATTCCTATGTGCTGAACCGTATATCCTACAGTGCATTTGGCCTCGTTTGAATCTTGCATGTTGAATATCGAATGCGAAACTCTACCTATGAGTTCTGCGCATGCGCCGCTCGGTCTACAGTCCAGAGCTACACGCTGGAAGTCGTTGCATCTGTTTGATGCACGATGCATAATATACACACATAAAACATGCGGTGCATGCCTTCAAGCCACGACTGCTGCGCAAGGAGACAACCTTTGAATGAAAACTGGCTTAAATTATGCACGACTGTTCCTTATTTCAATAACATGAAGTCATTTTAACTTCTATTAACCGTTTAACTCCCCTGGCCAATCCGTTCAGAAAGTAAAACTAGGTCACTTGTTTGCCTAAGGGTGACCGATGTTCTTTTCAAAAACCGAAATTTAAAAAAAAAAAAATCAGCAGTAACGTTATTTCATTAAAAACGATGAGCGAGGAGTTGAATGAAAATGAAAGGAAGGCACACCTCTTCTGGTAGACTACATCAGGAAGTTAAACATGTTGCCAGCTATCGTTAGTAGTAGTCTTTCTGCAGGGTTTCCCCTCGTACCCGTCACCTTGACACCTATTTACTGGCTCTAACGCCACACGGCAGACAGTAAGTGATGTCCGGCGGCTTCCTGGATGTGGGGCGCGTCGCTCCTCACTTTCACACGCGTGTTGATTTGGGCTTTAAGTTTTAATTATTATAATAATTTCACTATCCTTATATGCGTTTGCTTAAATTGCGGAAACTGTCGCGCCTCTGCAACAAATCAATACGCGATATTAACGACGTTTATGCTTCGGCGGGTAGCTATCCTCTAATAAATGGATTAATAAAAACGTAATAAATTAATAAAATTCAGTTTATAATTTCATTGCATTGAAACTACTGGTCACGCCGATTTAACAGCTAATTTATCACATACGCGGGTTGATGAAATCTAGAGCTGCTTTAATTGGTATTTAACTGAAAGTAACTGAGCGTCTTAAAATGTTACTTATATATGTTACTTATACCACACGTACAGGCCGTAAACGGATTAACTGTAAAGCCGATATGATCTCGCTGCTGTTTTGTTAATTGCTAAAGTAACGAGAACGATTTCTTTTTGACTTTTGCAGTAGTCTGCAAAATACTTCAAGTATTAGCTGCTTTCTCGGAAAAATGTCAAGTGAGATTAAAGTAAAGAATGACTAGAAGCGTGCTGAAGCTGCTAACGCTGTAAAGAGAATATATCTCAGGTCAGCTACCCTAAAATTGTAACATTTGTCAAAGTTACTGTCGTTATAAATTAAAGAATAACGCACGATTATTTGTTCTGTACCATACTTTCTCGTGGCGTGGTCATAATCCACGTAATCCTTCAAACGTGTATTGTAATATCCTCCCGAGAGTCATCGAGCAGTAAGGAGGGCAGCGGGTAATGTTAAGGATAAAGACACACTCATGTAACCAAAAGGTTTCATTTGAAAGTTCCCGAAGGGCCAGCTGTTGTACCTTTGAGGGGGGAACGCGAATTTCTTGAGACAGTCAGCAGTATGAATGGTTTATAAGTGTCAGTTAAATAATAAGTACTGGAGTCACTTCAGTGTGCAGCTAATTCTTTGTGTTACATTGCTGTAGCCACACAGCTAGAGATATTGTAAAGTAATGGGGGATGTTACACCTTGGTACATGTTACAGGAAGGACAGAATAATAATGTAACTGTCACTTATTTGTGGAAACGGGCAGGAGTCTGACCCTGGTACATGACTTATATGAGATCTGTGTAGAAATGCTTAAAACTACTAGTCCACTTGTGTTGTGCATATTGATAATCTTGTTAAGAGGACAAAATAGTTATGGCTAGATGAAAATGCAAAAAAATCACCTTGTCAAAAGCGGAATGAGTCAACACCTTTGATGTAAACGCTTTGTTGATCTGGTGTTTCTGCAGTTCGGTCTTCATGACAGTTATTATACCTGCACCTGACCAAGAGGCCAGATGAAGTTGTGAAGACAATACTTTTTTTTTTGTTGCTTTGTTTCATTTTCTATTTGGGGGAACGACTCACGTTTTTTGACATGACCGAATCTTCAGACTGTTATTCCGTGAACATTAACCTTCTGAAAGAGCCGATTCTGAGAAGGCTTTGTGAGATTCTGGACAAAACGAACAGCAAAGGATGGCGTAAGCTGGGCGAGTTGGTCAGCAATGACAAACGCTTCAGAGTGAGGTAAGGAGTGCGGTTAAAGGGACCAACCACATAACTACCACAGGTCTGGCACAAAATACACTAGCCTGTTTGAGTTAATAATGTCAAGAAAGATTTGGAAAAAAGACTAAAATGGGAACTAAAATGTCTAAATGACGTAACAGTTGTAAACCTCATTTTGGTCAATCATATATTTTAATGAAGCAGGGTATTACTGGGTCAGGAATTCTATATTAAAGTTCAGCGTTGATTAACTGGTTTGGTGATAAGTAAAATGCACTGTTCTGTTTTGCATATAACTGATTGCTAACTTTTGAGGAAATTCAGAGTAACCTGTGACAATTTTTAAAAGGGCTCAGTATCTGGGCTTTGTATTTTAGCTCACGTTGTGTTCGCATTTAAAAGCTGGATGTTTTGGTTCTGTAGCACAGACGAGATGGAACGGTGTTCCCTTAAAGTGCTGGAAGTAGAGGGAAGCCCAGCCCGCAGTCTGCTGAGGCTCATGGGAGATCGTGGCTGTTTGCTGAGGGACCTGGTGGATTTCCTGCAAGCTATGGACCACTCCGAGGCTCTTCAGTGCATAAGACCACCAGGTTTGTTCCCCCCCACCAAATAGTTGTTTAAAATTGTAGTTTGAAGTAAATACCTTGAAAGATTGTTCATACCTTCTTATCTATATAGACTGTGCTGGAATACTCAATAGGACATTGGGGAGAAATGGTGATTTTTTTTTTTTTTGAAAGACTTTTACCTGCATTAACAGCGAGCTCCTTGTCACAACAGCAGTAGTATCCCCAGTGTTCATCCAACAATCCAGCTTCCATCCATAGGTCAGGGTCATAGGAGGCATGGAACGTATGCGAGCCAGCTGAGGATACAAAGCAGGGAAATGCCCTGGACAGATCCCAGTCCATCTTAGGATGTATACGGAGAGCTTCTCAGGAACAATATTGTAGTGCAGCTGATTTCTGAAAACTGCAGTGTTTTGTCTGTATGTAAGTCTCAGAAGTGCTTTTTAAACCCATTGTCATCAGGTATAAAAATAGTCATCCAGCCTCAGTCTGTGTCTGCTGTGCCTGGCCAAACCGTTCGACTTGCCTGCCATGCTGTGGGAAATCCAGGCCTGCTGTACCAGTGGTTCAAAACTAAAGAAGAGGTGAGCAATGCTGGGAGGCCTCCAGGAATTTTGTCAGCTTCCTCTCTGGAAAGTTCTGTAACTCTGCGATCTCTACTTATCTGTCACAGTGCTGCATGTAATGTCTTCTCTGACAAGTATAGCATGTTCTTGCATTGACCAAAAAATTTTAAACAAATTTTTGTATGATAAATTATGAATTCTACTTTTGGAAGATAATCACGATTTCCTAAAATTTCCAGATTTTTTTTTTTCCGCAAAACAAAAGTCTAACTGAGAAAGTAACTTGGATTCATGTTTCCTTGATTTTTTTTTTTTTTTTTTTCGGTCATAGCGCTCTTCCCAGTGCATGATGGGAATGAACAGTCAGTGCAACAGCAACTCCTGAGTGATGTAAATAATGTGACAAAATGCATTTTTGTATTTTTTATAAATTGTAAAGCTTTTCTACTCTTTGATAATTGTTATGTCTTCATCTTATCCTGTTACAGAGAATTGTGAAACCAGCCCACTGCTGATAGCTGACTGATAACTGATCTGATTTTGGGATGGCTGTTATTTCCAGATGCCTGGTGGGGTTTTTCCAGAACTGGAACTTAGTCCAGTGCAAGCGAAGGATGCTGGTTTCTACATCTGCCGGGTAAATTGTGGCGGGACTTTTGAGTTCAGCAACTGGGCCCAGGTCGAGGTTCTGGATGCCACAGTGACAAGTGGTAAGCTCACTCTGTTTTCACCACATTGTTCGTGGTTTTGCTAGTTGTTGGGGTTGGCGGGAGGTTAGTGTGTGAAGTACGACGCAGTGTGCGAGGCCAGTATTATGTTTTTGTGTGTATACTTTTTGCTTTCTTAATGAAGTCTTTGAAGTTAAAGGTCTTTATTGAAAGACATGACATCTCCCCAGGCATGGTGTCTCAGTCTTTGGAGGGCCGGGTGAAGGTCGTACTGCAGCCCCAGGATCAGAGGCTTCCTGAGGGGGCTGTTTTGGAGTTGGAGTGTGGGGCTGTGGGGAGACCCATACCCCAGTATCAGTGGTATAGGAACGGAGTGCCTCTCCAGCATGCCTCCAAGAGGAAGTACACGGTAAGGAGGGAGGGGCTTGAGGCTCAGAAGCTCCCTGATTCGCTTACATGGAGAGACTAGAAGCATGGGTAGATGTAATGATGGGACAAATGAGGTTTCAAAACCTGTGGTGGGTGGGAGTATCCCGAACTAACCAATCAATGCTGGTGCTAAATGAAGGTCCAAAACCTGTGGTGGGTGGGAGTATCCTGGACTAGGGTTCACCATGGGTTTTGAAGTGTCATTTGTCCCATCTCTGCGAGGTAATTGATGCAAATGTGGGCTTTGACATCCATGTTGTCTACACCCCAACACAATAGGTCCACTTAGTGCCTAAGGAACACGAGGGAAAGTACCGCTGCTTGGTGTTCATCAAGGACGAGCGCACCTGGTCTCGGGAAGTGGAAGTTATCATCGGTACGTCTGTCTTGGCGCCATGTTTGCCTTGGTTCTGCTGAAACTAGCCAACGATGTCTGACCGTCTTAGCAGAACCGGATATATGTGACTCTCTAAGTACAACAAAACAAGCTGTAATAAATATGTCAGGGCTTTGAAGTTCTGCTGTCGCAGTAATACTGGCACGTTTTCAGTCATCGGTTTCATTTTGTTAAGATAAACTCAACCTATAATTCTTTTTGCATGGCAGTAAATGAAACTTAATTCCAGGATATGTTCTTTCATGCATTTTGTTGACTGGAGTCTATAGTGTTTACAGGTAAGTAACACCTTTATCTAATGTGGAATTCCATATGAAAAAAGGTGTATAAAATTAATACCAATATAAAGCTAATTGTTTGCATAGTTTAAAGGATTTATGTAACAGTCAAGTATTTATTAGGCATCAGGCGGTTGGTCCTGAGGACGCCAAATGACACGGCTATTCTGTTTATTAAATCCTTTCCAGAATGATGTGATCTGTACGCTCCTCCTTATTCCAAATTGATAAAGCAGATAAGCAGTATACTGGATGTATTAATATATATTCTTATATATTATACTGGATGTTCATGTTTGGTTAAAAATGTTAGACCCATATCTCTGCTCTGGGTTTAATCGTATGAACTGTTGATTCAATTCAGTTTATTTTTTATAGTGCCTTTCACAACACAGTCATCGCAAGGCACTTAGCAGGAGTGTGTGGTCATTACGGCATACGTTAATGAAAATGGCAGAGCCCAGATTTGGCTGTATAAGAGTGGAAGCACTCTTCATATACCAGAGAAATATTCATCGATCGTCTGTAGCTAATGGCTGTGGCCCACGTCTACGGTAAATGACGTAAATGAGAATCGAGAGAACACCAAGACCGGCATGTGAAATTATTGGATTTTAGTGGAAGTCCCCGCTTTAGCTTTTTCTCTTTGGACGACGACCGTGTTGTTAGGCAAACCACCACTTCCACTTTCTCTGGGACAATAATTACCACATATTCATATTGAGACGTGTGTGTATATGTAGACCTGCTGAGCTTTTGTATTAACCCCAAAAATCACTGTGAGATTCCTCAGAGTACAGTGTGAAAAGCTTTCAGCCATATTTAGAGATATTTGATGTCTGTTGCTTGTTTTAATACTTGTGGTAGCATTGTTAGCATTTGATTGATTCAGCCACTTCTCTTTTTTTTTTTTTTTTTTCCCCAGTGCATACAGACAAATAACAATTGCCCTTAGTCATTATTTCATATCAGAGATATCAAATTGAGTGTCCTTTTAGTGTCAACATTACCTGCTTAAAGAGATTCTTTAATCTAGTAGAGTCTGTTGGAAAGTGGTACAGTGAAATAACTTTGATGTTAATGACCTTATTTTCGTATGTCGCCTACAGACAGTTATGACTGCAGCAGGTCCCGAATTGCAGAGAAACCGTACGGTAAGTTCTGGAAAAACCCAGGAGCTGATCCTAGAAAGGGAAGTGACTCACGCAGTTTGTTCTGTTCCTCGTCTGGCGCTGTGCTGCTGGGCTCCGTGGCGGCCACTGACATTTTGGTTTCTGCCTGGATGTCAGTGCTTCCTTCACCACCTGGGTCCGTACTTTGATCTGTTGGGGGGGCTGCTGTTAAAATAGACCGGGGTCAGGTTTCAGCCTGGGTGTTGTGGCAAATACCTCCACTGAGACAACGGTATTTAAGAGCAGACAAGCAGGTTCTGTTTATCTCCTGCTTGCCTCGATGTCAAGTGTAGCATGTACATGACTGGCAGCAGTACTGAGCCTCCTTATGTTTTAACACCAAACTACACTTGCTGTTGTTGAAATGATGAAATCCTTGAATTATATTGCATTGGAACAAAAATGTAGAGAGGTGCCTGTAGTCGCACACAATTTCTGGTAGCCATTGGAATGTAAGTTGGTGTGTAATATCACGTTAAGTATAAGGAAACAGCTGGCTAACAGCTAGAACCACCTCACCGTTATTTTTTTGTTTCCATAGCAACAGACAAAGTGGCATTGTTGATTGGGAATCTGTCGTACCAGAACCATCCGCAGCTGAGGGCACCCATGGTGGATGTGTACGACCTCACCAACCTTCTGAGGCAGCTCAACTTCAAGGTGGTGTCGCTGCTGGACCTCACCGAATCGGAGATGCGAAACGCCGTGGACGAGTTTTTGCTGCTCCTGCACAAGGGCGTGTACGGTGCGTGTAGTGTGTGTGTGTGTGTGTGTGTGTGTGTCTTCTGTGCATGTATAGTGCATGCTTGCCGTAAAGCCCATTGGACACCTTGTCATGTGACATACATGGGAGGTTGGAGTGGAAAGTGTAAGTTTTAGAGCCCTGGAAGAAAATCTTAGGCCAGGCCTCAACTCAGACACCTCTCTTTCCCAACGACCAGGCGTAAAACATACATAACTGACCTAAGGTCAGTAGGTGATATGCATCAAGTACAATACCAGCTTAAACTCCTAGGTATACAGAGCCTATTAAAAGTTGATTTAATTAGACTTCTTGACACTGATCAACAGAAGGAAATTCTTTTATGTCCAGACTGAAAACAAATATCTGAACAATTGTTTACAAATATAAAATAATCGACTGCGGAAGTACTCACCCTCTTCGAGTGAGTATTCGTTCAGCAGAAGCACCTTGGCAGCAGTTGCAGTCTTGAGTCTGTAGATACAGTTTGTTTCTCTCAGCTTTGCACATCTGGACTTGGCAATATGTTCCCTTTCTTCATAGTTCAGCTCTTCATGTGCTGTCAAGCTAATTCTAATTCCGAAGCGCAGATAGCTTGAAAACAGGAGAAAAACCCTGCTGTTTTTATATAGAGCAACATCTAATCCCTAAGTGCTGTGGTGGAAAAACAGTCAACTCGGAGTCTAGAGACAGCAAATACCTTTATTACCTAGGTTATTCAGTGCACAGA